>DF239044.1:123195-233055 GCA_000507305.1 Breviolum minutum Mf 1.05b.01
CTATATATATATATATATATATATATATATATATGGTCTGACCCAGCAACCAACACTCTAATCGTTTTTCTTTCCTGCGCTAAGCTAAATTTGAGACTTCCTCAATCTTGATATTAAACAAGTTGGATTCCCATTTCTGCTTGAGACTTCAAGTTTCATGGACAGACCAGTCGGTGCAAAGAATCTTACACACAAAAAAAAACTAACAGCAAAAGCCCATGAATTTGGTGGACGTTGGGGTTGAGCCGCTACGTTTCAATTCAAGGAAATTGAGGGCGTAACTAGATGCTCACAATTCACTTTCTAAAGGAGTCCTGGAGACTTGCGTGGCCAAAACTTTTCTGACAGGAAATCCTTCTATGGCTCAATCATAAAGTCCATCGCAATTTTCCCCTGATGATGAACACCTTACAATTTCACCCAATAAAAGTGTTTGAAACTTAAGAAAGTTTCAACAAATGTGTATAATTACAGCATACAATCAACACAATCATCCACATTGCTTGGGAAAATCTAGAAAATCACAGTGCTAGCTATTAGATCTCAACCCAAGACACACATCTCCACCGTTGGATAAGGCGGTCTGCAGTACATATTCCTCTGCACCCGTTGTATCCTCCAGGCGACTTATGGGGATTTGTGGGTTTGGACCCGAGGAAAGATTTATATTCAAAGTAGATACATGTTCATGAGAACATACATGTTACATATATACATACATAAATCTACTGTATATATACATGAATTTCCATGACTAAATATATGTGATACTAGATGCACCATGAAGAAAGCTTTGATATGAATATGCAAATATTGACACTATATCACATTGATATTATGAAACAAACGGTCAATTGCTGATTTTGTACATGCTGACATTTGTGTTCAGGTCTTGAAATCAGCAGGGATTCTAGAGACCCCTTTCCTTGAAGGATCAGCTCAGCAGCCCCCGTAAAATGAAATGGCAAAACATATTATGACCACCACCAGTACCTACGCCATCACCAACACCAATGCAAGATACACCAGGACCATCACAAGAAGAAGAAAAAGAAGAAAACAGAAACACACACACACACACACACACACGACGCTAAATCAGTCTCAGTGGTACAGTATGTAGTGCATCAGCGTCAATTCAAATGTCTGCAGTATCTTTGTAAGTACGCAAACGTCGCCTGAAATGCATGTTGCACAGGTGCTGGCAATGACGCCATTCCCATGGCTGCATAATTGAGACAGGCATTGAGACAGGCATGTATGGCATCCAAAGCTGCAAAGTTTATTGCATCAAATGTATATGTGACATGTATGGCCCAGTACGGCACTGATTGTTGTACATCAATCAAAGACTGTATATTGATGTACATAGTCCAATTCTACGGTCAAACTGGAACGTTCAAGGCTGACATGAATAAAGATAGATGGTGGAAAGTGCAGTATATGTTGGCAGAGATACTAGTGATGCTGATGATGATGCTGTTTATGATGATGATGATGATGATGATGATGATGATGATGATGATGATAATGATGAAACGGAAAACATGAAAAACATGATAAACATATAAACATTATATACAATATGATGCCGGTACCAGTGAAGTATGAAGTGTCTGCGTTTTTTTAGTAAATGACATTGAGCATAAAGTCTTACGTCATATCTTCAGGTTGTCTCCAGTTGGAAGCATTGGGATACATTTCGAAGACGTTGGCGTCTCAGTTCATCTCGAAGATGAACAATTCTGAGCCACAGATAGCCACAGGGCATTCAAGCGGGAGTCTCCAAAAGGAAACCTTTCAAATCTTAAAAAAAGGTTCAAGCTTCGACGTCACTGATGGACACAAATTCTGCACAACCCAAAATGTATGAAACCGTGAATTATGGAGATAAACTATGCCAACCTCTCAATTGGTGCAAGATTTTGTCCAAATCAATGTGTACCTCCCCCTGATTCTTTTGAAAGGACCTAGGATTCGTAGTTTGGGAGCGCAAATTTGGGACCTATTCCAATAATTCCAAGGCACGAAATTTCGTCACTAATTCTTGGGCCGCCTTATAGATTAGCTTCATGTTTCATCCTGCTTGTCCGCACCTCATCTCTTCCAAAATGCTTGTGACCCTGTCATGATGGATTCCAGGGCACAACATCCCTCCCCACCGTTCCCAAGCAACTGTGTGCTGGCACGATCAATAACATTTGACGAGCCCAAAGCGCACCCAATGCCATCTGCAGCAACAACCCCCGGGGTGGCAAAGGAGTCTTCTGCGGGGCCAACAGAACTTTGGCAAACAAAGTTGGACAACAATAACAGTTCACCAATCTAAAGTGTTCTTTAAAGGTTGCCCGCCTTTTTTTGACCAGGTCCTGAAATTTTGCCTACTGGAGTTGTTCACCGTTGTGTTTCGATCAAGGATCAAATAGAGAAGAATAGTGCGGAAATCTGTTGTTCATGGAAAAGGCAAGGTTTAATACCCTGCCATTGGCACCCTCCAACAATCACGGCAAACAAGGGATAAGCAGGTTTGCAAGGGAAGTTTCATCGCCCGTTGTTATGAAGGTCAAGGCTGATTTGGTGGTGGGTAATCGCCAATTCCCAAAAAATACACTCAGCTCTTAGGGCTCCAGGCCAAAACGAAGAACAGCATACTGCAGAATGTCACACGCCTTAGGGGTAAAAAAAACATAGCTTTTTTCGGAACTTCATACTAAATATATAGATCATATGGGGGAACTGTATGTGTGTACAGCTATGGTATGAAAATGATGACATGTACTGAGCAAAAACTATATGAATATCAATCTTGGAATGTGATAGATGTACACTATCTCGATTAATTACTTTGCAGTTGTGTCTTCAGGGAGCACAACAAACAATCTCACAGTGTCAATAAAACCATCCATATAGTGAGATCTGTGCAGACTCCGACCTCTTCTTCCATCTACATGCCTACTTTACACATGAATATCATGGTGTATTCTTCTTGTAAGCTGCACTATAACAAGTCTATATGTACATATGCAAAAAGAATGTCGCAATATGGTTGCGTGTCTTTGTCAATCTATGTACATGTGTCACGCCAATGAAATGGCGTAAGCAAACGCCAGTCCCTCAGGCTATGTAACGACATTGTGTAGCACAAAGCTTGCAAAACTCCTCATGTCAGCCCCATCTCGTTGTTCTGTTTTATTACCTGTCTGTCTGTTCTCCTGTAATTTTATCTTATTTCTTCGTGTTGATGTCAGGAGCCATGTGTTTGTTTTGCATGTGTGTGTGTGTGTCACTATTCTTTTTTACTGGAGAGTAACTGTCATAGAAGAGTCAGGTTCACTTGAAAAAGAACAAAAAGACACAACAAAAAGCAATCACAGCATCCGTGGTGATTTCTGTTGGCAGGCACCATCGTCCAGTAGCCATCTCTGTAGGCTCCCTACGATGACTGACGATGAAGCCAATCACACCTCAAGGCTGATGGAATAAAAATCCACATTTAGTGGATTATTTTTCTAGTGGTTCCTTCTTAATACAAACTATAAATTGTATGCATATTGCATAATAATATGTTACCTTAGTATCATGTTCTATTCTTTCCATCGACTCCGATAGAATTTTGCAGTATCCACAATCTCTGCATTTCAAAACAATTTCAACTGGTAAACGTGTATCACACAAATGCAAGCTCCGAAATCTCAACACTTCACCAGGGATTCGGACCAGATCAAACACAAATTCGGTGAAGGAGCATCCTGAAGCGTTTTTTTTCGTGGAAAGCAGGTGGTGTCAAGGAGGTAACCACTGGATATAACTGATTGAAAAAAGCCTACAGAAGTTTATACCCAGAAAAGATGAAGAAAAGTCATAATCAAACGACCAAGCGTTTCATGATCCGAGGTGATCGTAATACTCAATCTATGTCGATCCCGGGTTGCCACCATTAGACTACATATAATGTAAGCATAATCAGTTCTATGATGTACAATTGTACAATTCGTAATTGACCCATGTGGCTACCTCTACTTTGCGGAGAAATATTCAGCTCTTGAAAATCGCAGCATGATATCATCAACTCGCTGCTACAGTACCACCTGGGTTTGTTGTTCTTAGGGGACATCCATACATGGGATGCAACTTAGTATATTCATGTGAATATACATAATATGCAGTATCATATTTACCACCCTTGCCACCAAATATGGACAGCCTTTTTTGGTTGGGGTTTCTTTCGTCAAATTTCCGAAGGTGTTGTGCTTTTCTCTATGGAATTCATGTTCAAGCAAAGTTGTAGCGGCGCTGTGTTGTACCAAGTGCAAGGCTTCAAAAATGCTGGACATGTTTCTCGTTGCCCAAAACAATCCAAAACATACCTCCGACATTTAATTTAGCCACAAACCTGATTGCTGAGCTATGACAAAGCAGTCCGACAGTGATATAATCAGGAAAAATAAGGAAACACTTGGAAGAGACAAGGTCCGGCCAACATAATTACAACAATTCATGAAACTCGCTGTGACGTGTCTGTATATCGATTTTGCCACAAACTACCAAAAGAGTCTCTCGTTTTTTTTGGGTTCTATATTCCCTCGACGCCAACGCCTCGAGTCGGTACACCTGCAATGGAAACCTAGGCGAGACACCGCTTTCTGTGCGGGTCGCCATGTTGCCATGTGCTACGGTGTTGTGAAGTTAAGACGTGTCCATTAAAACAAAGACAGTACAAAGACTGCACAAGCAATTGGGAACCAATTTGGAGGCAGTTTCAAATTCCAAAATACTTAGCATATTCAGATTTTTTTTGCAAAGGATTGTTCATTAGTATTGGAAATGTATGACATACTTTCTGTCCTCGGTTTTCTACCCCATCCACGCTGCAATCTAGGAGCTGATCTGCCCGCAAATGCTCCAAGTCCGCAACTGAAGTGACATGACCAATCCTGGTGGAATTCTGTATTCTTTCGCTAAGGTTCATGCCAATTCAAACATGGTGATGCAATGATGAAATCCTGCGGGTTTTTCTCACCTAGTCAAGGGTACAGAAATCACCCGCTGATAAGAACATGCTAGGGCTCCTTGTGGTCACTTTCACTGATATGATATATGCACTAACTAAACTAGTGATATTATGTTGTTGATGGAAGAATATCTTGCACCAATAAAAAAAAAATAAATTACCAGCTACAGGGTTCATACATTCCAGGTGGTGCAAAATCACAGCAAAAAGCCAAAACTCTCCGATCGGAGCCACTTGCTCCCACTGCTTTGTTGTGTTTCAAATCAGATCTGTAGCTTTCATCCATGCATTCAAAATAGAACTCAAATATCACTGACAGCAAGCAATTGATGTCACACATATCACAAACAAGTTTACCCTTCCACTTGTTTCATATCTCAACAAACCTCTTCACCTGGTCTGGCCTGGAGTTCTGCTGCAAAATTGGTTAGAGGTAAAGGTACTTCAAACAAAGGTTACTCAAACCATTTACGTCATTACATTCTGTGATTTCAGATTTACCCCAGTAAATCGTGAGCTGCTCCTGTCTTCAATGCGATAATCTTCTGCCCGTCGTCCGGCCATAAAGTTTCGCAAGTCAATCTCCCAATGCTCTGCGTAGGGGATCACCATTGACAGTCGCTGTCCCTGCTGCGAAGCATTGACAACTATCACCAGCTAGTCTGAGCTGAAGAAAAGGAACAATATACTTCCATATTATCAAATCATCCAGTCATCATAAAATCACAAACAAATGACTCCTCATTTGCATCATTCATGGTGTTCATACAATGGATTACTTTCAAACTCAATATTTCTTGTTTGATTCACTAAATTTGTATCACAAAGTTGCCCAGCCTCTCGTGGAAACAAAGCCTGCAAGGCATTATTGGCACACCTTAGGCTGGAAAAAAAATACAAAACGAGTTCCAAGGATGACACATCCTATGGTTTAATAGTGGCCCACTTGAGGACTGCAGACTCAAGTGGACAATTGATAAATGTGATTCATTGTAATTCATTGCTAGCTTAACAGGCAGCCTCATCCAGGGGTTTTAAGGATTTAAAGAGCAAGCCGGCCCGATTTTGAATCCACTGGAACTAGGTCCACAAACTGGCTGCATTTTGCCAGCCACCTCAGCCACCAGTTTTGGATGTGTTGGGAAGAGGCCAAATAACAAAATCAGATTAAGCACTTTAAGCACCTAAAGTAAGACGAACATATACCGAAAATACCGGATATAATATTGACTATCTCAATCTCGAAATATAGAACGATAACGAATGATAGACGATACAGTATGTAGCAACAATATCTGTAGTGACATAATCATTGCAGTTTTCAGTTCGTTGTCTTGGATTTTTTCGCTATAGATACTATTTCCCTCTTCAGCTCTGAATATCGCCCCCCCGTAAGCTCCCGGCCCCGCGTAGAAGCCAGAGTCATGACGACACCTACGGTAACCCCAAGTTTTCCAACAGGAGATTTGTTGGAATGACTTTTGGTCAAGCGGTGTAGATTTGAATAGGAAATATCGATGGAATGATGGAAATATACAGAACCATCCTTGTTGATTGTTGGTTTTTCAAGCAATTTTTGCAGATACAACCACTTGGAGCCACATCAATTCAGCATTGTATACATAGTACCATCTTTTTTGAACTGTCTCTGACCTGAACGTTCCACAGTCACTCCCCCTGTTTAGGATCGCTCCTTGGACTACTATCTGTGGTGGGCGACAAAGGCAGGCCCGCTTCAGTCCTGCTGGTGAAAAAAAGGACCTTGTGTTGCAACATTGGCGAAGCATAAAACAATGCGAATTCCACATCATTACTCCGTTGCAGCTGGTGCATGCATGTTATTTATTTGATGTTGCAATATCCCACCAATGAAGGCATGTGGGATGATCGGACTGTCCATTTACATTGTATGTTATATATATTAATATATATATATGTATATGTTGAACGGTTTGGGATCACCCAGTATCAATTACAAGTGACAGTTTAGCTCAGAAATCCTTAGCGCCACCTGGTCACTGGAATTAGTGTGGACTTCTCTTTAATACCTAAGCACAACTTGACATCCTTCAAAGAGGTCAATGTCAGGTGCTTCATCATTCGTGAATTTCATCATATCCGTCGTTCATGAAACTGCCAGCTCCTCCTTTTTTTCCCTCGTTTTCTCTCCTGATGCTTTGCGTCCAAAATTCAGCAGTCCTTGCAAAGCAAAGGAGTTCTGCCAAACTTCATGCCAGGGTAATCTTGACGCCATCAGCCCTTGTATCCCATTGAGGTGCCCCGGCGGAAGTGACGGTCCAGGAGGATCTAAGGATGGTTCAAAGGTGTTTCGGCAAGGATTGTTCTGTGGATGGAAAGGTGTTTCATAATGTGACTGAGTGGCATATCTTGGAAACTGGACCAACCACAATAACACTGGGCAAAATCTTCTGTTCAGTCTTATGAAGGGCACCCAACTGAACCCGAACTATAGACTGTTAGTGCGTGGGTTCAGGACTCAAATCATGTACCAGCACATCCAACAACGCTGTTCAAAATGGACATTCATCTTCCATCTTCCGACTTCTAGTGTTTCAGTTGCGAGAAGGAGGGAGGGTGCCACATATCACAAATGTGAGATAGAAAAATAGTACAGCAAAATCGAACTTAAAGGCTTTATATGGTTTTGTAGTTTCATATTGAACAAATCAAAGTGAAACCCACCCAAGTGGAGCAAACTTTAAGTATCAAGTAAAAAGCAAGGCTTCAGCCCAGTCATCAACTGCGATGCCGGACGTTCCAAGCACAGGCGTCGAAAGGCGTAGTACTGGTCCACAAGCGTGGAAGAAAACGCTCACGTTTTTGTTGGCGAAACAATACCAAGGGAGTGGGGTGGTCGCAACTCACGCAACCAAGTATACATGGATGTAAAAGTTTGAATGTATTGGGTTTCCTTCAACATCGTCTCGCTAAAGTGTCTCCCAGATGAAGTTGGATCTTGGTAGGAACACACACTACTATTACTTACCATACGAGAACCTGACCGTCCTACAACTCCAACAGGAAATTGGGGAACACCATTCGCATAAAGCATAAGAACGGATGTGATCTTCTCGCAAGTTTTTTCCCATGATTTGGGTACCATCCAATGAATCAAGGAATCACACCTGTTGTTTCCCCTCAGCATTTTGGCTCAATTGGAAAATACCAGCCCAAAACAAGTTTCGATACTGCAACTGCAGCAATACTGAAGAGAACCAGCTATGGCTATGAAAACTCAAACTGCAACAGGTGGGATAGTCTCATGGTGCAAGCATGCAAGAGTGAATCAACATAGTTACATCAAACATATATGCTGAAGCAGAACCAATAGAAGCAAACACGTCCATTCAGCAACATCGCAGCGTCAAACGCACCTTCGCAACATAGTCATTGATGCAAACCTCATGGGCTTCAAGATGGGCTTCAAGATGGGCATCAACAAACTGCTGTCTATAGATCTTTACAGTGTGCCTTAGGAATACTACTATGATCTACTATGGTTGTTGCGGGTGAATATTCAGAATGGGAGTTGTAGATGATGACCTTCAAAAAATCATCTACATGTCAATCAATAGGACAGATTTGTTTCTGCCTCTGCAATGACCCGTGGCCTCAATCTGCAACCATAGGGTGAAAACACTGGGCTTCTTTTGATGCATATCTGCCGAATAAGTTGTTGTAGAGTATATAACAAAGTACTGACATATTGGAATGACATATTGTGCAAATTTGCATGTACACGCGTGCAGATGCATGAGGAATTAAGGAACATCCATCCTGTTATTCAGTACATCTACTTTCGATATGTCATTTGTCTCAACATGCATGTCCTATAAGTAGATAGAAATACGGACCTCCACTTGCATGACCTTCCCAAGCCTTTCTTCAACGTGGCGGCCGGCTTCAATGTTTTCGTCAATGTTTCGTTCGGAGGACACCATCGGGAGCAAAACAGCAGCACAGGTATGTTGGACACAGCTTTCGCCGTGTACGCGCTGATGAGCATGTAGTTGTACCAAATCAGACCCAAGGAAAAAACTACCAAATAAGAATGAGACCTATTTCCAGTTGATTTGTTTTTCCCAACAAAAAACAACAAACCACAAGCAGCAACAACATAATTACTATACAACCATGTTCCAAAAAACCAGCTTGGGATCATCAATGCTCACTACAAAGATTTCAGGTCTTACCGATGCGCTCTACTCCGGAAAAGGGGGTGCTGGTATCAAATGCAGGTCACCCAGCATCGAATTCTGAGTGACCAGGTCTGATGCACTGATAGTTTCAAGTCTCTGGTTCTATGTTCACCAGGAAATAGAAAACTTAAATAATACACTCCAAAAAAAAGGGTACGTGACTCATCAAACCAAAGCGAAGAAAAGTTGTGTGTGTTTGTTTGTTGGACAAATACATCATCTTGAATGGTGATTCCAAACCTCTCCTGTTTTAGCTGATTGTCCCAAGAATCTGATTTTAGGACCTCCACCTGAAGTGCTTCGTTACCCACCAAGTCCTCGACTTCTTGACATGTCTGAAGCTGCTATTAAGAAGTCAGTGGGCCTATCACGTCTACTAGAGTTCCAGCAATCCAAAGTCATCACATCTTGAAATGAAACTTTCAATATGAGGGTGGTTTTCAAACAAACATAAATAATAAGGCATATAATCGAATCACCCTTACCACTGTTATATTTAGAAATCCTCCAGTGACATTAGTACGCTGGTTGGCACATGTTGACTTATATTTGTGTATCTGTACTACCACCTGTCACTCTTTGATCTGAAGGCGATCCAGTTCCGGTTTAAGACTGGCCATCCGGAACCATGTGCCGTTTCTGTCGGGCGCAAAAAGGCATGTCCCAGAAAGTAAGGCCGCTTTCTAGACAAAAATCAAATGATCAAGACATTTCAAGGCGGGAAGTTACCGACGATGAGAAATGTAGACCATCTTCCAATTCTCTCAAGAGAAATGAATCGAGAAAATAAGACAAAATACAAAAACATCTTAGTTTTCATGGTTTGAACCGGGGATGTGTCCTTTCTTGCGCAACTTTTCATTTGCCAAGCCAAAATCATCTTGCCATGTTTTTTGCAGAAAATCTGATGAACATTCTTGAGTAGCAGCAGTCTATAGCGAGAATGGAGCAGAAAGTCACTTCTTCATAAGCCTGTCAAAACTGACTGATATACACCCAGGAAAATCAAAAAAATGGCGGTTTGGAAGATGATTTTCCTTTTCAATGGGTCATGTTTAGGTTCCATGCTAATTTTCGGGGGTGTATTCCGAAATATTTTGCCCTTTGCCACTCTCAAATAAAAATAGCTTCCCGTGTAACTTGAGTCTAGCCTACTCAAGATCACTATATCCATTGTACTCAATCACTCCTGATGCAGAACCCTGTGCCCAATAAACATATACTAGCATAAGACGTACACTTGCCTGCCGGAATCTTTCAGTATGTAATCTCCGCGATCACTAGCTTTTTCAGGGACAGCATCACAGGAAGACGACGCGCATCTAGGAACGATTCAGCAAAAGAAATGTCAAGGACCAGCGGTGATCATCAGTGGACGATTCAGGGGCCTCGGTCACTGGCAGTTTCAGCACTTGTCATGGGAAAGCAATGTTTGGTGAATTCAATTCCATAAACAATTGAAAAACACTCTTTAGATTGCTACGAAAATTGAATCATGCGTTTAAAATGTGTGAGCGGATCTACAAGCAAAAATTCATAACCTTGAAAGAACTACTTCAACTTTCTCATCACATGGACGGATCAAAGTCCCTGAATTGCAGCGCTGCCCATGTCCAATGCAGGTTGCTCCAGTTCTTGATTGTGGTTCTTCGGTGGCACAAGTGCATATACAGAAAACACTTGAAGCTGCCTATGAATACCTACATGTCATGTCTCATCTGCACATTCCAGGAAGTTAACAAACAATTCATACACATTGCGAGTGCAACAAGCTTTTATGTTGGATGCAGGTTGTTCCTAAGCATCACCAAGGCACGGTAGCAGCAGCTGTAGAATCCATCGCAATAATCGGCCTGCTGCCCCCGGCAGCCGCACACGGGCAGCCCGAATCCGAGCAGGTAGCCGGGCATAAATGAAGGCTGGAAGACCAAGGTGCAGAACACCCAAGTAAGCTGACCTCAGTGCAAAGCAAACAAACTAATGTTATGGTTGAACTTATTGTACCTACATAAACTCTTGGGAAGTAATATGGCCCATTGCACGAAGGTTTGGATGTTTTGTTTCTTTTTTGAGAGGGAAATGCTAGTTTTCAGAAGGGTATGTGCAAATCCTAATTTTTGCATGATGTAATCAACATACAAACCTGTTTACAGCGAAATGCCATGGAAAACAAAGTATCTATGGATCGCTTTTAGAGTTTCATGCAGGAACAAAGAAGTTCCTGTCATATCCATCCACTTCAAAAAAGAGATCTGTTTCGCGTACGACATTTCCGAAAAAAATAAGAAATGTCCGAGATGCAAGGTGGATAAGCTCGCAGTTGTCATAACCTTTGGTATCGTGGTGGGCTTACTTCGCACATAACGCCGCCAGGCAATCACCGATAATAAGGAGACCCAAAAGGCACGACGCTTCAACTTTGCAACACGGTCATCCAAATCCATCGGCAAACGAAACTCAAAGAGTTCGCAGATCACCTCAATTGTCACCGAGGAGATCCCACACTGCTCTTGCTGAGAAAAAGTTGGATGATGGATGTGAGAATAAGAATGGCAAAGATGTGTTTACTTGGAACTGTGGAGAAGCTATATATTACTTGATAATTTAAAGATCCAGATATAATATGCAAGCATATACATATATGCAAATATATATCAGATCAACAAATCATATACATACCTGTGCCTCTAGGTATTACATATTAATCAGATTATACATATGATGTATATAGTGTTAGCGCACATCTTTCTGCCTGATCTTCTATGTTCCAGCGTATAATTGAAACCATAAGCTTCAAAGTTCCAAATCACTTCAATATGTTTTCAACAAAACCAACTACTGTAAATAGCTAAGATGTGGCTAATAGTTCTTAAGTTTTTGCTTATGTCACAAAGCTTGTTCAAAATCGTCAACCAGAAAAGGACACCATTTGGTCACAGACCAATCCGTTTGAATATCTTTTTAAAAAATGATATCAAAAACAAAATCAGTTAAGCCAGTTAAGCCGATCCAACTGCTGCCATTGGCACCTGAACAAAGTCATTCAATGGCTCCTCTTGTGTTTCCGGAGCTGCAGCTGGTACAACCTGTCCGGAATCTTGCGGAAAAACAAGTCCAACCTCAAGGCCCAACTTTTCTAAGTGGATGATATGTGGCATGTTGGTGGGGTTCATCTGTTTCAGCATCTTAAATCATTACAGCCCTTGCAAATGACCCTGGCAAATAAAAGATAGTGCATGCAGAAGAACATCAAAAAAAACACTCCTCAGGTCCACCCTTCCACCAATATTAGAGTTGATGGACCTGGCAAAGGTTTCTTGAAACAGAGACATTCATTAGATGTTCATCAGTCCCTCCCAAAACAATTCATGTACCTCCTCAAATGTCTGGGTAAGTCATGGGTAAAGTACCAAACTTCACCCCTCGTTGAGTCTGCAGAACTTTCTGTCGTCCGAGGTAGGCTACTCCGGCATGAAAGTTTGATTATATAGTAGGACTGGGGAGGTTTAAAGTAAACCCAATTAACCATTGACTGGAACTGCTTGGGCTTAGAGTATATCAGCAACATCTCAGCACCTCATGGAACTTCATTTCTTTCTGAATTTTGCAAGTTGCTGTTGCATTAGCACGTGCTTGTGGCCCCCGGCCGAGCCATTTTTTTGCTACCTTTTCAAATGTTAAAAATGGGTACTATATTATTTACTATACCCTTCAGGGAACTAACATATATCCCATCTTGGCAAAAGGAAACAAAAAAGTGGTAACATTTGCCCTCACCTTTCGGAACGTTGGATCTTTCTCCGCCAGTTCCTTCAATAACTTTTCGGAGGCTTCTGCCTGGCAGAAAATCCGTCGGAAGCGGGAAGCACCCGAAGAGATGTCATAGATTGGCACCAAAAACGGTGAGTCAAATGTAAAAAAATAAATCGCAAAAAAACAGCATTTAAATTAGGATAAAAACTGTAGTCTAATATAGTCAAAATAATAATAAAATGCATGTAATTTACCGATGTTGTCTGATTGATTGCCAAATCGCCCTGTTTGATAGAACCTGTTGGATCAATGAGTCTTCAATGTCCACCCCTTTAAGACCTCAAGAGTCATTCATGGTTATGCAACCATTGTCATCTCCGCTTGGAGGTGCTTAACGCTTGGAAGATTTCAAGAATGTGATTCCTTCTTAATCACTGCGATCATCAACTATCCAAAAACCAACTTAAATTCATACAAATGCTGGATGTATGACTCAAATCACAACAAAAAACAAAGAAGTAACCTACAAATTACCCACTGACTTTGGAGATTCTGGGGCTAAGTCTAGGTACAAAATGCTTCAAAATAGCTCCCCTCATTTCGGGATGTTCGGACATTGCCCTCATCTCTGCATCGCTTCAGGCGGAAAGGGGAAGCCCCAACTTAAAGATCCACCCGACTCCAGCCACAGAAACCCTATTCCTTTGGTATTTAATCCAACTCAACTGGGCAATCTTGAAATGGTAATATCGAATCTTCCCAAAGACTTAGGGGTAAAAAAGTAAAAAGTAAAAAAAATATGCAAACATCCTCAAAACATCTTTAAATTTTAAGACATATTGTTGAAAACTACCAGAACCGCACTCCTTTCACCGACACATCTGACCTTGGGCATCCCGCGGCACTCCTCCCAGCTACCCAAGGCCGTCAATGCCCCTTGCCCGGAAGCTGCGGGAGCATCGCCCCGAGTGGCTTGCTGTGCTAAGCCATAGCAACGCAGCTGGTCCTGGTCATAGGTCAGCTTAGGTGAGTCTTTGGCAACAACAATAATTTATGAAGCTTTCAATTTGAGTGTTTATCCCAAGATTTTGAGTTTTGGTTTGGATGTTGCAAGATGTTTCTTGTAACACACCAACTAAAACAGTGAAAGATTGGCCAAATATCAGTTGTGCGTTTGTTCAGAGAGTACAAACATAGAGTACTACAGGATGCAAAAGGGCGGCAACTGGAAAATCTTCCCTTCAGAGATCTTTTTGGCTCGGTCCCTCCCGATGGAATGGAACTCTAGATACCAGATACTGACTGGCTTCCAAGCACAACTTAGATTCTTGAGTCAACTCCCCTCACATTTGTTCAACAGCACTCACCATCCTAAAATCAACTCGCAGGAGTGTCTCAGCACCACATTTGAAGTTCTTATGATTTTGAGAGGTACTGTACCTTCAAGGGACAAATCGCGACTTGCAGTCACTATCTGTCTGATGCCTACTGGTCAAAACACCCAGATTCTCCATCTCAAACCCTTACGTATCTGTCCCTCTAGCAAAGGCATGTTTGGACAAGTTTGCCTCAAAATGCTTCATTCTGCCGGGGAGGGAATTGATAATTGTCGCTTTCACGATTTGCTACATAATGATGCCTGTCCATGCATTCGCTCTATTGAAGATATCCTGTGTATTGCGGTTCTACTGTAAAGACCTCCTCTTTCCTTGCAAAATAAAAGATATATCTATCGTACTTGACTCACAACGCTCTTTGCAACTCCCAGGTGTTATGAAAACAACTTTCAAGATCACCTTAACAAACCATCGCAAAAAGAGTTATCATACCTTTTGTCATCCTCAATGGTCAGCCTAATCTCTCATTTTCACGTCCTCAAATCCAATGCTCAGCTGTGGTCGTTGTAACCAACCAACCGCTGTTCTCAACCTGCAGCAAATTGCTGGTCAAATGGGATGCGATTGGTGATATCGTATATAGATGTATACAGGGTGTGAATGTGAATGAATTTGGAGGGCTGATGAGGGGGAGATTGGTAATTGAGATTTATTGTTGTTGACTCATGAGTTCATGATAAATGTTAAATGTTAATTGATTTTTCTGCACTCAGCATGCAGCAAGACTGTGGACAATTCTGGTCTATACTGAATGGTCCATCCTGTATGTAGTGCTACAGTGTTCTTAGATAGGAGTGTGAATGGTTCAGTTCATTGGGATGGTGACTGTATCCAGTCTTAGCAAGGTTCGTCTTAACCCATTCCATTGTTGAAGTGTGCGAAGAATTCGATCTTCAGGAAAAAACCTAGTCGTAGCTCCTTAGTTCCCACAATGAACAAGGTATTTTTGATGCCCCCAGCTCATTAGCTGCTTTCACGTCACCAACTATACGAGTAGTTGGCAAATTGGTTTGTTTCTTGATATTGAACAGAAACACACCGCCATCCATCTTGTTGAATGATATGTCAAAACTGGTTACACATGCAGCAGACCAGTAAAGTGCCTCTCAACAACTTTCCTACAATCCCTGAAGATCCAAAAACACTGTATGTCTATTGCTATGTGCCAACCAAAGCTCAACATTTAAAAGAACAAATTGAGTTGTTTGAACATGCCAAGCTCGTACCAAGTTGTGTTCAAGAAGCTGATCATTTCGCGTGTCTACTTCTTCATCTTCGAAGCCAAGACAACGTCGGACTTCGTTTGCCACCACGCAAAAGGCCTCGCAAGTAAGTAAGACCCGTCAAGATTTTCAATGCGGGACATTCCTTGCATATGCAAAACCTGAAAAGATCTATGCAATGCTGTGAAAATCAGATCGCATCTTGTTGCTGGCCGTATACATATGTGAACCAAATTGATGCAAATGAAACATGTAGAAGCTATACTATAAATAGTACGTATGTATACATCATGTACAAATACATGTGATATCATAGACTCATAACATGAATAAATGTACTAATACGTATATCCGTATATTATATAATTGTTACACATAATGACATGATTAATTACCCATATTCCCACCTATGTCACCTATGAATTTCGACCATCTTCAACCTTGCCTCCAAAACAGTGGAGGAACAAATCACGGACGCCAGAGTAGGAGAAACTCCTTGCAAAACGATACGTACTTCCTCACGACTTGTTGCCACGTCATAGGCTAAGATGCTCAAACGTTGACCTTGGCTCAAACCGTTTTTGATGTGGTTGGAAAGCAATGGAGTTGCTGCTGACGATGATGAGGATGATGAGTGTGCTGTTGCGGATCTTGCCAACAGAAAAAAGAGTCTTCGAAACTTATTGATCAGCTGATGGCTCTAGCGGCGATGATGCTGATCAAAGAATGGTAACAGAGGAAACCCGCTTAAACCATGAAAGCATCCGCCCACCTCTTGGACTTTTACGGATTCAATTGCCACACATGCATGCTTTACATTAAGGATGCAGCAATTCTGGGGGAACAAACACATGGCAGAAAACCACAAATTGCATCGTGTGCTAACTCGTTGTACAACAACTGATCTCCATGCAACCCAACCAATCAACCATGGTGGTCGGATTATTTTTCTGCATAAAACCTAGAAACACATCCTTTCTCTGAAGCAACCAAAAACGATCAAAAGCACCTTTAGCAGCCTGTTTTTTTTCCAGAGACAGCAATGTTTGCCACCTAGTAACCCATCTGCATGGAACGTCTCATAAGCTCCTGCAAGGGATGGATTCACCAAAGGCGCGACCTGCCTAAGAAGACTTAAGCATGAGTAAACTACCAAGATTAAACATCAATAAACAATTATATGATTATGATGATGTCAGATTACTAGAATCTTTGGTTCCATGCAAAGAAAGAACATCGTGGTGCATGTTGTTCATTGTGGGAGTGGAAGATATCTTTTGGCACTTCTTTGTTAGGCTGTGGACATTAGATCAACCAAGTGTTTGAAGAGTTGGACTCACTTTAAACATCTTCACCTGTGATGAAATTGGATAAGATCCGTTCAAACAGAAGTGGACACAAATGCACTACCTGAAAAGAAGATGAACAGTTCAAAGCTAACAGCTCATTGAACTCCAATTTTACATTGCGCACAGAATCACAACTGGACCACGTCGGGTCCAAACATTTTGGCACGCTCAATCTTTAAGGTGGGTTTGCGCTGGAGTTCACTCACCCAAAACATGAAAGAAAGCCAACTATTCTGGGGGAAAATCTCCCTTGACATGTACGGGAACCAAGAGGTGCGACTCTTTTACCAAAAGAAATCGGGATTGACGTGATGAACCCAACTTAGATGATATTGTATGCCCTGCAATTATACCACTTGGAATGGTACAGAGTCCAAGACATTGATGTCATTGTCATCCTATCACTTTTCTTTTCGGTCTTGTAATGTCTTGTGATGTCGCTCCTAAATACATCGATCTGCTGACAAATCCTTGGTATCCTACAGGGTTGCTCACCCAAAAGAAAAGGCCTGTGATTGAATCAAATGCCAGTTGGCCGGAATGACCACCACGGACATCCCGAGCATTCCTCTTACAACTGAGCCATCACAAGTGTATGTCTCATATGACTCATAATACAATGTCTGTTCCTTAACATTCCTTAACCTTAAAAAAACAACAATACCCAAGCGGAACAAGCATTGATGAACTATGATAAACAAGCATCACCAACCAACTTCCTCATGTTTGCCTGTAAAAAGTGGCATGTTTTTTTCGTGTTTCACCCATTCTTTGGATCCAACTTCCACCACCCTTTCCGAATTTTCCGCTCCCCTGGCAACTCATGGAGTTGTTGACGTTCTTGAAGTTGCTTCACTACGTCCACAGAAACCAACATGAGTCCTCCCAACGAACCGAAGACGACTCAATCACCGGATGTTTGGATTTTTTCCAACTTCCAAGGGTAGAAAAAAAACATGGGCCATAAAAAGGAGGGAAATCTCCTGACTGTGAATGTGAACCGGCAAACTATGACGAAGATGATATGAGTGAACGACTTGTGAAGTGTGATACTTGTGAATCCCTGGCCCCAAATATCAATCATCAGGGAACGTCACGGAACGTCCCAAATCTCCTCCTCCAATGAGGCACAAGCTCACCCAAACCTGTCAGCACGCATTTGTGCAAAACGACCACACGACCACTGCATGAAAGGTCATGGTTGGTTCCTGACCACTTGGACCCATCACTTTAAGAATCTTTGAAGTCTCCTTTTTTGTGCTTCCAATTTTTGAGAAAACTCCTAGCAGTATGTCGACAAAAATATGTTTCCGATCCAAAAAATGTTGTTGCTTAGAATATACTAAACATCACTAAATTTGTGGTTCCAAAACATCACCTCAATGTACTGTAATTATACGAAACATCACTAAAAATCACACTAAACATCATCTGAACATCACTAAATGTTGGTACTTGGTACCATATTCAAGTCATTAAACAAATCCTCCAGTCCAGAGGTCTACATCCATCCAGCTTCACCTCCATGGGGATCATCAGCAGAAGCGACAACAACTGTCCTGGGTGGATTTTCCAAGCCAAAACCCGGCACCTCTGGTGGAAAATGATTGCCAGATGCTATCAAAACTCAGCCAATTGTCAAATCCCTAGTCTTCTGCAGTCAAAAAATGGACAATAAAATGTGGAACAAATCCTTGAAGACCCCTTGAAACTGTATGAAACTGTATCTGCAGAGGCGTTGACCCTACGGTCAAAACCTTCACCCACCTTCCCTGGCTTCAAAATCACCCTCCCCAGTTTCGTTTGGAGTTTGTCCCAAGAGTCTTAAAAGTCCAAGAGTGCCAGCAATGCACATCACGACACCCAGGAACCAAGGCCTGGAGGGGTAGTGAAAGGCAGTTGAAAAACTGCCGAGGATCTTATTCTGCAGCTGTGGGGCGTATGCCATACTGCCAAGGTTTGTTGGACCAATTGTTTCATCGCCATGGCAACAGTGATATTGAGGCTCCTCCGGTCTGTTCTACAAGCTTGTAGATGTAAATCATGACATCTATATTATGGTCATGTGCGAAGGTGGGTGATAGGTAGCTATACTGCATGTTTCATAGACATGCCTATAGAATCACAGTCGTCAATTCATTTGATATTTGGTCCACTTCCGGGGGTTGTTTCTTCTCGACTTTCTGGAGCCTAACTTGAGCGTCAAGATCATAGCATTTACAGAAAAAACATGCAAGATGACTGGACAGCAATTCAAACACAGCATGGAGATGACATGAGATGACAACAAAACCCATCCGAGAAAACATGTTAGACTATAGCGGACAAGATAACACGACAAACAAAACTCTTGCACTCCCGATCATGGATGAGCATCATTGTACTGTTACAGAATCTACATGAAGTTGGCATTTCCACTGCAAAAATTCAAGCGACAATGTCTTCTACACCGATTTGACAAAAAGACTGGGATCCATCACCAAGAGCCAAAATATGGCCATCTGACAGAAAGACACCCAGGCCACGCAAGTCTCAGCAGAAAAATAGCAGCGAGGGAGAGGGACGTGAATTTTTGGAATGGTTTTGGAGCCATCATAACACATGTGCGCTTGAGATTTTTTAGTTGAGCAGATCAAGTGAGATGAACCAATCCCTTCCATCTGGCCAATCCCAACACTTCGTTAGCCCGAAAGACCGCATTCCGGTAGCAATATTAAATCTAGAAACATGCAACTAACAAAACGAAAACATGATTTTGGTACAGCTTCTTATGCCCACAACAAAATATCACATCATTTCTTCACGAAATCAGTATGAACTCAACTGAGACCTCCCAACCAACCAATCTGAGGCATGACCTGTCCCTAAAGCGACCTTGGTTTGTGTCTGTGGTTCTTTGAGGCATGGATGAATATGGTAAGTGCAATGGTGATGATGATGATGATGATGATGATGATGATGATGATGATGATGATGATGATGATGATGATGTTGACGATGATGACGATGACGATGACGATGACGATGACGATGACGATGGCGATGGCGATGGCGATGGCGATGGCGATGGCGATGGCGATGGCGATGGCGATGGCGATGGCGATGGAGATGGCGATGGCGATGGCGATGGCGATGGCGATGAGGATGAGGATGATGATGAGGGTGNGATGGCGATGGCGATGGAGATGGCGATGGCGATGGCGATGGCGATGGCGATGAGGATGAGGATGATGATGATGATGATGATGATGATGATGATGATGATGATGATGATGATGATGGTGATGGTGATGGTGATGGTGATGATGATGATGCTGATGATGATGATGATGATGATGATGATGATGATGATGATGATGATGATGATGATGATGATGATGATGATGATGATGATGTGTGTAAGACTACTAAAGAACGTTATATTAACGAGATAGGACGATTGCAGTATACATCGCGATCCAAGTGATATCTGCTGATGATCAGCATATTTGTAATCATATATACACTTGAAGCCACTGAAGCAACGTAAAAAACAAAAGAAAAGCCATGTTTGGCAAGACCTTCATCCAGCACGTAACAATCAATACTTGAACCTTCTAGGTGAGGAATGTTTGATTTTTGAAAATGGCACATTTCTCAGATGGTAAAACAATCTAACTGTAAATTTGTCCTGGGGGAGGGAAGCCAGTTTCTATCTCAATGATGCTGCAAACCCACCAAAAAATTGCTGCAAATGCAAAAGGGGAAAGATACCCTCCAGGTTTCCAAACCAAGAAGGGCAAAACATCTAAGGATCCAAAGATGCAAATCTGCACCTTAGCCACAAACTCAGTCAGTGCGGTGGGAGGATAAACAAATTAACAAATTACTGGCGTCGAACTGGTTGCAAAGAAATTCATCTGACTCGTTCAAAAAAAAGCTGAAAGGAATGTGAAATTGTTGGATTTGGTGATTTGGGGAATCTTGACCCGAAGAAGGTACAAGGTTCATTTTGACGCGAAGGTAGACTATGAACCAATGAATATGATGGTGATAGAACATGTCTGGGATAGAACCCACTTTGGAACCAGTAAGTGCTGTAAAGCAGCGTTAACCTTGAGTGCTGGTATCTCATGTTTTCTCTTGATGAATACACTTGCTGCAACTCACTTGGTTCAACTGTAGGTGCCTACACAGTTCTGCTAGTCCCAGAAAAACAGATAAATGACACAAACAAAAGTTGGCATTTTCAAGAGGTATGATCATCCCAGATTCATAGACACTCGTGCATACTATTTACGGCATAATATGTACTGCTGTTTCCCGGTACGCGGTTGTCAGTGGATTCCAGTGGTATGTTGTAACTACATAGATCTGCAATATCTTCATTTATCCTACCCCCGACAAAATTTCAACGCCAAAAACTGGACAGATCTTTCCAAACTTTGGCCAAGCAGCAACTAAGTCCACACACTTCCAGAAGGGATGACCCGACCTGTGAAACCCGGGTCTTGACCGTTAACGAAGACGCGAATTGCGCTCCCTTCAACCAAAATCATGTACCGGTGACGTACCAAATGGTAAAGGCAACTGGTCTTAGAAACCTTTGTAGGGGGGATGTACTAAAATTATTTGCAGAGTACTTGGTTTGGAAGTGGCACGAATCCACGATAGGTGCAGCTTGTATTGGATAACATGCACAAGTAGATGACATACATGACACGAAGTCAACATGGAATGGGATATAATTATACTGCTTTGCGATGCTGTGACATGACAAAGCTTGATTGAACTAGGAACCAAAGAATATCAACCGATGTTCATCATTTTTGCAAGATAGTGACAGGGTAGTGTTGCAAAATGCGGCAAACGGGGATCATTCTGAATCAAAGCAACATGATGATATGATTATGATAGTAGCCCAGGATGTAATCTCCAAGAAACATAGCATACCTTTTACTGCTATTTTAATTCCAAGACCTCGTTCATCATTCTAAATTAAGGTCCCTTCGGGGATTGCCCTATGAATTGCTGGCCCACTAAAATTCAGCCTTTCAGTTTGTACTTGGGCTCAGCTCGGAGTTCTATGACACTCTGAAAAAATCGAAAGAATTTGCTCCTGGTTCATAATTCATAAAGTGTAAAAAAATATTGTAGATATAACATATCATGTATATATATATATATATGACTTCTGCTTCACTCATGCGCTCCTTTTTGGCCAGATGAACTCCACAAGTCCTGAATGGTTTGAAAAGAGATCTGTGAGGAAGCCATGGCATATTTCATGCCAGAGATGCTCATCACGAGCACTGATCCTGTTCAAAGATATCACCCCTAACCACGTGTGCTCTGGCCAAAAGCATTGCTAAAAATTTTCCAAATGATGCTTCAAAAGTTCAGCAAACGAAGCGCAAAAAGACCAAGGGTACGGTTGCGCCACCAAAGTCATGAAGACGTTCTCATGATTGCGGCCTGTCAGAGCAACATGAGGCTGATTGGTAAAGCAACACTTTGAAGAAGGACCACTGCAACGTTTGGCCATAGGAGATAAATTAATATTGTAACATAACAATCGTGTTGGTTTTTTCCATTGCTCACCATATGCACAATAGTCCAAATCCACAACAGTTGTAAGTTTGTTGTTGAAAAATGGAAACAATGGAGGCATCATCCACAACATACTGGAAAGGGGATTTTCGACAACAAAAGGGATGCACAATGAAACGCACAACTGTAAAAATCGAATCAATGCATGAAAAAGCAAATTCCCATCTTGTAGTTTTGCATAATCATGACGACTCAATGTAGAAAGGCCCCACAATTGCTCTGGTGTACGAAGCGGCCCTGGCCCCACACCATCATTTTTACGAGCCCTAGAAAAAGTTGTACAAGGCATGCCAAACCAAATCATTGTAATTCTTCCTTCCCGCATCCAATTTTGAATCTTTCGTTCAACGGAAGGCAGGAGGATGTTGTGAGAACCAAACAAAGAAATATCAATGGGAAACATTGTAATACCAGCTTTAGCCACACTCAGTGACAAACGAGCTGATCCTGCAAAAATCTCAAGTGCAAACTTATGAGGTCGACGTGGCAAGGTGAGAACATCTACACGACTTACATCATTGCTGATCGAGGTGGTATCACCCCCTGAAAAGCCCGATCTAGGTTCTGTTCCGACCATTGGCAAAACCGAATGCTGCACTCTGTCATTCTGCTGAGGAGTTGTTGAACTTTCCCCACCTTTGCATATCTCCTCACGCTGGCATCTGTCCGCCAACGTCCCCTTGCTTTCACTCCGTTGTGGTCTCGGAACTTCGCTGTGAGGTCCTCTGTAGCACCCCCGTGCCTCATTTGATATGGATGCAGGTTTTCCAAGCCTAGGTTGTTTCCCGACTTGATGAACTCTTTCCTGAATTGATCCATCGAAAAGGCCCACAACCCGTCTTCCTTTGAATTGCAATCTTTTGCTTTTCGTAACAAAGCCGTGCCTAACCAACGAAGCTCTGGCCGATCTATCGGGAGGGAATTGTCGAAGATCCCTGTCTTGTCCGGTTTCATTCCCTCCTCCTCCCGAATGATGACCATCACCCATTGGTATTGAAGGCCTGCTCTCTTCACTGGGGCCACCACGTTCTTGGACTTTAGCTCGATGGCTTCTCCTGGTCGAAGGTAAAGATCGAAAGCAACCAAGCAAAGGAGACACATGTCTCGGAAGCCACGGCTCAGTAGATCCATCGCGATGCCTTTCAAAGCTAACCTTGGCAGTGGTAAACGGCTGTGAGCCGGCATGGTTTTTCGCCAACCCTTGAGTGCACGCTTGCTCCGCACTAATTTGCTCTTCAGGTCTATCCGTTGAAATTCGACTGCTGCAATGATCTTCTCCCCTTCTGCGGGGCTTCGGCCTTCCAGGAATAGTATATCGAGGAAATCTGCGAGTGTCGGATCGGCGTCCTCTTGAGACACCGGCCAACTTACTCCGTTCTCCAAGCAAAAGGCCTTGAACTTCTCGTAGTAACCCTGATATTGATGATTGATCTCCACTGATACGCTCTTTCTCTCCAAGACAGTCAACTTTTTCTGACGGGCCAACTTGCCGACATTCTCCATTTCCAGAGCTGGCATCTTGGGAATAGATCTTCTGGGAGCTGGCGTCTTTTTCTTGACCAACCCTGGAGAGGTTGCAATCCTTGAATCTTTCTTGGAAGGACTGCTCTTGATGACTGCCTTGTCTGGATTCGTCAAACTCCGTGAGGTGCTCTTCAAGATTTGCTTCTTGACCCCCACGATCTGACGCACCACCCGTGGAGGTTTTAAAATGTTCGCAGACTTTCTTGAAAGGACCCGGCAGGATTTGCCCCCTTGAGGGTCCATCTGCCACGTTCCACTCCGAAGGAATCCACCTGGGAAAAACCCCAATGTTAGCTGCCAAACAAATCGAGCCCACTTGCTGCAATATGCGAAGTAAAGGAAAACTGTGTCCTCGCCCTTTACATGTTGCAAAACAAAGTGAAAGGTTGTCAATGAGAAAAACATGATTCTTGTTGCGATGTCTCGATGTTCTTGCCAACCTTCTCAATGCAATCACCAAGGCACGACCCTCCTTTATTGTTATACTCTCGTCCGTGAAATTCCATTTTCCCATCTTAACTGTATGCCAGTCCACCGGCTGTAACAATGCACTGTCAACTTCCGGAAAATCTTCATTATGTGTGTAGTTTAAAACATCACCCCAAACTTCACTATCACCCACCACTGTCGACAAATCTGTGAATACATCCTTGCCTGTAGCTCTCTTGCGCGGAGCCCACATCTCTGGTGGCAATCTTCGAAATCGCCAACGCTCTGACCACTTGCCAAGATCATGCGCTGCACCTGTCGTAGTGCACCGCTCACAAACCCCGAAACCACTCCAGGATGCATCTGTAGCAGTGATTGTATCTGACCACTCTCTTCGCATGTCACCAATAAGCATCGGTATGATACCTATGAAAACCCAACACTCATTGCACTCATCACGGTTCAACCTTCTAGGTCCCACTGCTTTGTCCACAAAATCATACAACCTTCGAAAAACAGACATACCCGCACGATTGAGTACCAACATTGTCATTGCATGCCCCAAAAGTCTTTGTACTAAAAGAGGTGACACAACAGATCGCGTCAAGTACTCAAAAGCAAGTGAAATTCTCCACATACGATTGTGTGTAGGTCTGATCTGCCCCAACGACCCATCCACCAAACCCCCCAATGTCGGGAAAGTTAATGATGCAGATTCCTCTTCATGAAGTTCAAAACCAAGTTCCCGTAAGTGAGAAGAAATTTTATCGCAACCTTCTTGACACACTTCACTTGTAAGAGCCATGGTATGAACATTGTCGCAATAGGGCATGGAAATGCATGTATCATCAACAAGTTGTGGCGGGGGATGTCCTTCCAAAACAAAAGAATGACGAGGAATGTTGAGGGATTGCAGGACGGCTTGCTCATGGATGGCTTGAATGATATAAAATGACCAATTGAAACCCATCGGCAAAACCTTGATACATGGACAAATACGACCAGACTCAAACTTTGATGATATCACTCCATCAGTTGCCCAGCTAGCCTCCGAAAAACTGATGTCCTGCGAAAGGCAGAAAAAGTCCATCATACCTGGCACACAGTTGACTGCATAAAAGCAGTCCCTGATATCTGCACCGGCTGTCCAAAGTTGCTGGTCTGATTTCAAATGGATGTTCTTCAAGGCAGCCAGGCTACCCAACTCTGTCAACGGTGGAGGTTTAAAAAGAAGATTGATTTGACGGCAATCAAGAACTAATCTTTGGCGGGAGATTTTCTTTCCATCCACCATCTTTGGCTTTTTGGAAACTGTGAAAGCCCCGACTCGACCCCTACAACATGAAGTAAAATCAAGGACACCACACTTGAAAAGATGCTTAACAAAAATCAAGTATCCATCACGGTCCTGCAACATCTTGTCATTGTAGGGAGGAACTTTTGCTGCTTCATCTTCCAGAGCTGTCCACGCCGATGAGTCTTGAAGCATATGATTCTCAAAATCCACCACCATGTCCCTAACAGGACCAGTCAAAGCAGATTCCAATTCCACTCCTGCAGTCTTACCTTGAGGCAGAGAAAGTTCAGAGATAGACATCGGAACTACTTCTCCCACACTGGGCTCCGGTTCACAATATGAAGACCCAGCGGCTCGGAGCGCAGACAAGGCTCCCGAGCAACTTGCACCTTCAGGAGGGGATCCCATTTGTCGGACCCTAGCCATAATGTTGTTGATAGCATCACGTTGAAGCTGTGGCAGAGTTGAGAGGTCACGAACTCGAGCCACATCAAACCTCCTGTTTCCACCAAAAAACATTGAATTCAAAGCAAGGATGGCCAAATTGACTCGCTTCTGAAAGGAGTGTCTCCGTTGAATTCGTCTTTGGGTGGTACGGCAAACACGACCGACCAAGGGTCCAACCTCCTCGAGCAAAGGCAGTGGAAAAATGTCACGATTCCTTCCATCACCTGCCCTAGGTGGCTGATACACTTTGCTTTCCCAGTCCATCGAAGTTGCCATGCCCCTCAATGTACAAGCACAAAACTAAAAGGTGATCCAGTCAAAAACTGCGAGCACTGTAACTCACAGCAAACCGGTGATGCAGCCAAAAAATTTGACCCAGAGAGTCGGCTGCCTACCCTCCAGGATGTTTCACGTCTGCTGTTGCCCTCCCCCCTGCCCACGTCCACCAGGCTTGGGGGGCAAAGACTTACCCTTTCCCTTAGCTTCTTCCAGCTTTCTGCGCTCATTGAGAATCTGCGAATCAGCATGAAGTTTTCGGGCAACATGCTCCGTGAGGGATGAAATCACTATCCCTCCACCCTGACGATACTTTGTACCCATCCAGTAGTCAGCTCCTTGGTAGTTGGGTGAATTGGGATTGTAGGCATGAGCTTCAGCAAGAAGTTGTTTTCTCCTCACCAACAGTTCAAAACAAGCCAGATTGCTCACCTGCAGACAATCATATGAAATTGCTACATCAAGAATCTGACTGAGGCATTCATCTTCGTATCCAGCTCTTGAACCTTCAGGCAATTTTGCTTGCTGAACCCAGGCCAAATGCTGGGCATATGCACTCTCCGCAACCGTTTGTATAGCAGTGAGATATTCCAGGCAGGTCCGAGGTTCATATGGAAAGTCTGCCATCTCAACGGTCTGCATTTCAGACACGCACTCACGGAAGCCCCTTCTGCGTTCCCCGTTTGGAGAATACTTCACAGCCATTGTCCTGATATCGTCGGCTGCGTTCTTGTCATCGCCTTCCAGAGCCTCCGTGATTCTGGCCAACTGAATCCTAGCTTCACAAAAAGACGGAATCTCGTCCTCCTGGATCTAATCAAAACTGCCCGAGTTGCACCATTAGAGTCAGTCATGTTGAGCAAACCATAGTCACCCAAAGTCGGAACTCCTCCAGGTGGCACCACACGTTCCCCCACCTTGTGACCTTCAACCATCTCAGCTAAGATCCACACCATGGGTTGCACGGCAGCCACAGGGGCTGGAGCCACAGGTCCTGCCACTGGTGCACCACCCGGAGCAGCTACTGCCCCGAAGATAGGGAGCCCACGTCGTGCCCTTTCTGCTTGTGCCTCAATCCTCCCATCACGCATGTATCTACCAAGGACATTTGCAGCCATGGGAGCAAAACCATAAATCTGACCTGGAGGAACCCCCAACAATAATGCTCCATTGGGACCAGCAAGGTGGAAGGAGACCACGTCCGGGTTGCTGTTGTCTAGAGTCTCTGTGTAAATGTCAAAGTCCGGTGTCAAAATAACGAAATCATTCAGTGCCCGGTCCACCTCATGAAGGACCAATCTAGCATGGGTCACAGGTGGATGTTCCCCGTAGTTGAGGTATACAACCTCGCCCACGTTCACCATCACCCAGTAATTTGCAATCCTTTAGGGGGACCAAAAACACCTTTGCTCTTTCCACCTTTGACAGCTACTGCGAACTCACGTTCCCCTTCTTTTCCAGTCCAAGTGATTTTAAAAGCAAGGGCTGTGTTCAATGCCGCTACCACCAGAATTGCAATGAAGGCTACTGCCAAGCCTAGCCCCCAAAATGATCCACTGGTTTGACTTGCAGACTCTTGGGTAATACACTTGCAGTTGCAACTGCAGGGGATGGCCTCTTTATGTTCAGGGATTTGCCCCCTCAAACTCCAGCCAACCACAAAACCACCAAGTGCCCACGAGACGGCGAACAAATCCATGAACCCTCACTCATACCCTGAGAATCTTGAGATGGGAAGACGGCCATCAATGGAACTCTTCGTTATCGCCGTCAACCTTCTACAAGTAGGGCGTATATATACACACTATTATTCCTGAAATGTCTAGTTTGGGGAGTGATAAATATGCCCTCAAAACTGAGGATCTCCTAGTAATGAGGATATCCAGTCGACTCTCCAATCTCTGTTGGTTGATCTCAACCCCACAAGACCAACCTCAACATAGACATTGATCCAGATGGCAAAGCTGTCCTGGTCCAAAGAAGCTTCAGGACATGATCAATGCGGTCCTTCAACTGTTTTTTGTTGGTGGAAACATCCCAAGACACCCATCAAAAATCCATCCCTAACAATCAGAAAGAATCTGAAAGCCAATGATTCAGAATCATGCTGTTGCCCTGCCAAACAGATTACACTACTAATTGTGAACTCATTTGGAGGCCCTTGAATAGGCCCTTGAATACCCTGATATTAAGCATGAGCATGAGCCACTAATTTGGATTATGGGACGAAACAACACGAAACGATCTTTCATCACAAACGAAAACTCCGTAGCCGAAGAGTTCCCTTACTGTATAGGAAGTACCTGAAGCAGGTTTCTTGGTCACATCTCCAAAAATCCAAGTTGTAGCATTGCAGCAAACATCGTAGTTTTCGTGCAAATTTTCAAAGTCCATTTTTGTCCGTCCGTTTTCGATCACGTTCCTGGAATTTATCCGTGCCAGTCGGAAGAGCGAGCGGAAGACCAGAAAGCTGTCGTCGCCTCGGCGATGGCGGAGAAAAAGAAGTGAAGCCACGGAAGTTTCGACGTAAGAAAAAGGGGACAATATAAATGTGTAAAATGGCAAGATGACAACAGGATAATAAAAAATATATATATACTACATATCATCATACTAATATCACGTTTTGAACAAGCTTTGTAGGTAGCTTGTGAAATAGCATCATAATGGTATGGACATGATGTATGTATACTTTGAAGTTGTTTAGCTTCTCGTACTCGCCGCATTGGTGTGTGTGTGTGTGGGAGGGGATGTGGCATGCCTCAAATAAATCAATCAATGTGATGCACTGAAACGGTCAACATTTCTGAAATGCAAAATCTACGAAAATTCAATATATTCATGTGAGTTTTTGCCGGTGACATCTTATGTCCAACATTAACTTAGAAAAGCGGCAAATGTCAGTGTGTGCTGTGCTTCTGTTGCGCAAGAGATACACGACAGCTGTCTTTGCTCTCAGCCAAAAATGCAAAGAAGCACCACGTAGCATAACAAAATTTCCATCCAATCGAGCGACACTGTGATTTGCAAATATCCCATACAGCTAGAAGGAGCTGACCCAAAAGCCCAAAAAGACTTCCAGAACTTCAAATTACTTTCAGGCATTCATTAGGGTCACACCACCTTGCAGCAAATTCTGGAACATGAAACTCAATAACAATCCGCAAGAAAGAATGTAGCAATCCTGATGGTCATTGCTACCGGTATTTAGCAGAATTGGATGATGTCAACCCTGTACCAAGTGATACTTGTTGAACGGAATGCTTTGCCTTTGTACATCCTACAAGGGATCATTCTTGAAATATTAGGCTCAAACATGTGCGTAGGACACCCTGCCAATGGGTGCAGGATATGATTCAATATCATCCAGCTCTCCTGGCCCCAAATCTCTAGGCTGATTCACGTGCAGCATCCACAACGAGAAGAACCTGGGCGCTGGAAGGGGGGAAAAAAACGGCAAAATAAAACATCATACGCTTGTAGAGTAATTACATAAATCCTGCATCGGTTGACAGAGGAGTTTATCCCATGCTTTCCAGGCCATTTTGTGAGACACCTCAAGCCTAGCCTCGAAAGAGCACCTTTTCGGCTCAGATTGATGCCATCAGTATGTCTGTCTCATCCGCTGTCTGTACTGTGCGTTGAAGCTACAGCGGTGAAACGGCACTTCCTTGGCTCTCACGTTTTGCAACCTCATTGAAGGTAGGCTTAGTGCAAAGGCATTTGCACCTGCAATTAGTGGCAGGTGGTTTTTCAACATGTTTGCCGTGGCCAAGATGACACGCACCAAGTCTTCAAAGAAACCGCCTACGCTGGTGTTGGAGGCTGCGAAACCTCCAACACCAGCGTAGGTAGCGACTGGTTTTGCCCCCAACGCACTGGCAAGGACTTGCGCGGCATTGGCAATCGCCTCGCCCAGCACAGCCGCCACCATAGCCAGCACAGCCGCCACCACAGCCATCACGATAGCCATCACGATAGCCAACACGATGGCCGCTTTCATCGGCTCGGACAATGGCATTGCAGCTGTCTGCTTGGGAATGGGCCACGGGTGCTTAATGGTGCTGGAGCCTGTTTGCTTGAGCTTGTACAATACATAAATCCTGCATCGGTTGACAGAGTAGTTTATCCCATGCTTTCCAGGGTTTATATATCCCAGGTGGTGCAGGATTTCTTTCATCAACAGTATGTGCAGGATGTTGATTTCATTTCCATACCAAACCTCTTGAAGCTGGATTGCGATGCGGCAGGATTTGGAAACGAAGCTTGATAGCCAAAATGAATATAAACGAAACATATGCCAAAATACAACATCTCCAACACGCGATTGAAGTACCTTATTTTGTAGTGGCCCTATCCAATGGTTTCGTCTCTATCTCAATATATCTGTGCCTTTTTCAACTTCAAAGATGATCTACACCATCGACATTATCCCTGTATAATCAAAATGTTGCTTTGGCGGCAAAAAGGAGGACAACAACCACAAACATGCAAACCAACAAACACGAAACAACATCGCATAAAATTTATTTGCAGGATTTCATGCCCCAAACCACAGAAAAAGAATTCAACGCCCGGGCCGAGTCCATGACTCCAGTATGACAAAGGTGGGAGCTCCACGACAACAGAAGGACAGAGGTCAAGGATGCCTGGAAAAGTCTTGCGAGGAAAAAAGAAGCTGTGATAAGGGGAAATACAACACAATGATACCATATATGTGTGAATATATAAAAAATAAAGGAATAAAGGTATTATCTAAGTGTATATCTTCAAATTTCAAAACATGTGGAAATCTAAGAGAACTGTACTACAAGTATAGACAGAATATAAAGGTATAAATAGTAACAGGAATGTATATAATATCTGGCTATATGTGTAAATAACCGTCAATACATAATAAACATGCTTGAATGTGAGCAAAGAAACAGATCTATCCACATGCAAGAAGAGCATGCTTGATGAATTTGACATCAATACGTGCTTTGATTTAGTTTCATTAGGTTTCCATGTCAATGTGCCCACTGCTTCTTTGGATTATCATGAGATATTCAATAATGCTGAGGCATGCAACATGGTTTGGTGATCATCCTGAAAGGTGACCAGTCTCCGAAGAGATAACCCTTTAATAATACTGTTCCTGTGAACACCCGAAGTGTGCTTAAATAAGAGCCTTTACAGGCCTCCATTATTGGGGGCAAGAGTGCACAAAAGAAATATATATTATACCTTAAATAACTGCAAGTGTCCTGAAAGAATAATGTTTTTTTTTGATCTTTTTGGTATGCATTCACCAGAAATTCACCACTTAAAGGTTTTTTTTCGAGGTGTTGCTGCTGAATCCTTTCCAAGTTGCTGCTGCGATACACATGGATTCCGCCTGGAACGGATGTACCCATCCGATCAGGCGGGAGGGATGACTGAAAACTCTCCAAATTTACAAGGGAAGATCGAAGTACACAAAGTGGTTAATGGTGCTTTTGTAAGCATTTCATATTCAATACACGTCAAATGGTGAATTTAGCCACGTGAAAATGCACTCTCTTGAGCTTCAGTTACTTCTCCTGTCTGTGAGTATTCATTCCTATATTCATAAGTATACATACTTGTTACATGTATGATCTGAAATGTATTTGTCCTCCCTGGTCCTTGCCAAAATGACCAAAACCTCAACGAAAAACACCGTAGACATCAAATCGGCTTCGGAAAAAAATCCACTGCACAACTGTGTAACCACCCAACTGACCTTGGTTGCGGCCACCCAAGGGTTGCTAAAGAAGTTCACATATTCATTCAGAAAAACCTACGTGGCGAGCCGGCTCAGTCACAGTGACAGTGAACAAAGAGCACTTCACCAAAGGAATTGGGGAAGGGATTTGGACAATTTGTTTGCATGGTTGGTTGGTGGTTTGGTGATTTGTCTACTGAATCTCCGCTAAGAAACGATTGTGAAAATCATGTGTGCGTGTTTATTTATATAGTTGCAAATCAGTGTAAGGCGTAAGACGGCACGTTGATATGAACACTATCAACCACTCAGGGCCGCAAATCGCAAACTAGCAGTTTCGGTGAGAGTTTTTGGAATCAAAACTTTTCCTGGACAAACAGGGGGAAGTTTGGACTACAATGCTCGGTGCTTGAGTTTCCGAGTTATAGAATATGCAGGTCAAATAGGATCTGCATGCTTTCTTTTTAATTAGCGATGTGGGAACTAAATTGAAAACACCTACTGTAGCCACAGCATCTAGCATTCCACATGGCCACCTAGGTTTCTTGTCAGAGAATGCATAAATCCGAATCTCATCCGGGGCTCATCCTTTCTGTCGATGCATCAACAGCAAGCTCACACTTCACATGTCTTCCAAAAAACTTTGCAATTCAAAAGTTCCAATAAACAAAACAACGAACAAACACAATATCACAATCATCAATTATATTAAAACAACAACTAAGTGACTTATCATGCACGTGATTCCCACCGGTTTTTTGGGGGGACCGAATTCTTCCCATGGGTCCCACACCTCCACCAGCATCACCAAAACGATGCATAAACCAACCTTCCAACGTTGTTTCGACTGCCAGTAACCAAATTCGGATGGGTTCAAAAATATAAGGTTTTAGGGTGGTGATTTTACTGTTTGCAAAATCCTATAATCTCATGATGGGATTGGGGAGATTAAACAAGCAAGCTTAAATTACAAACCACAAAGTCAAGTGAGTACGTGTTTGTTTGAAAATGCAACTCGGCAGGGTCTCTTCAGCCTACCCCATTCACTGCCAAGGGGCCACCATACACCAAACCTTGGCTCCATGTCAGGACGCAACGAGACACCAGGAAAAAAAAACGTGACTGCTTGGATAGAGTACTAGACATTTGTTATGAACTGATTGGGAAAAAGGGAAAAACAGTGTATATGATATGTCTACGTATACCAGCATTATGTATATGATGTGTATATATAAATATATATGTAAATATATATGTGTATGTATAGGCATACATTGTACCTGTGCTTTCCTACGTTTTGTTCCTAGAAGTCTGTTGATTCTTCCATTGAGCTCCCCAACATGATAACCACGCAGGACTAGCCATGCTGTGGAGCTGTGCAAAAGGTAGGGCACCTGGACAAACATGTCAGTTGAAACCACTGATGTGGTCATCGGTCGAGTTTTCCAAGCGCAAATTTGGGGGGTCAAATACTTTGAAGACACTGCCATTTCAAGAGCTTCCCAAGTTTGAGATGGTGTTTTCTTTTTCGGAAATTTGCAAATTGAGAGGAAGCAAAGGGAAAATCAAGCAGGTTTTTCAAAACATAGGACTATTTGAGATTCAAATCTGTTAAAGCACAGAACACTCCCAACCTCTCTCCAACTATGTCCTGACTTTGAACTGATTCATCTGCAAAATCATGCCAAATCACGATCCAAAATTGAACTTGGGTCTTGTTTCCACCCTTAAAATTTTGGGGACGTGAAACTCGTTGTTAAAGAAAAACAAATGCCACGTCAAACTCATCTCCCAATCCTCCTAAACCCTCCCACCGATGAGCTTCCATCCAAAAGGCCACTGGGTAAACCTTGGAGGTTGTTTTCGCCGCTAAGGATGATCGTAGAAGTACATAGTTTATTGGTAGATTACACTCCTGCAGTTTAATATAGCCCCTGAAAATAGGCCGTGCTCCAAAAGGAAAGTAGTCTTCCAACCATCAATATCATCAATTTTCAGGGTCTAAGTTTCAGGGGGGTATATGAGGGTATGGTAAATTCATTCCTTATCAACTACTTGGAAGCAACTCACCCCCCCTGTGGAGGGAATCCATCATCATTAACTTTCTAGGTTGGGCTGGATGGTAGTTCCTGGCAAGAGGGATCAATCATCCTAAACACTATCCGAATATTTCCCGAGATTGATTTCATCCTTGGTTTAGGGATCCAACGTGTTTCTATATAGATGAGCAAAGTGAAAAAGGTGAGAATCTATGTATTGTATAATTAATACAAATCAAGTATATACTATATTAAAATTTATCATAAATGTTAGATGCTATTATCAGCAACAAGTAGCAACTACCCAGGACCGAGATCCGTGTCTAATATAATATAAACACAAGTAGGTTTGAAACAAAATACTGCTGAAATCATAGATGTATTGGGCAATTCATGTGCGCCGAACCTAGCACTAAAGATTCTCCAAATATCTTACAACTACAATTATCCAATCCCACCTCCCATATATCTGCAGCTCTCATTTTTGACCCTCCACTCCCTGAAGTTCAAGAAGCTACGCATCAACCGTGCCGGCCGCAGGCGGCTGCGAAAACCGGGCGAGGGCATCACGCTATCCCCAGCATCTGAAGAGTCAAGCCTGAAGATTCACAATGGATTTTGGGGATTCTCCCCTAATAATCCCTTCATAAGCATTAATAAGCCCTTATTTCTTGGGGGGTGGCAAAGGTACCCTTCGATTTCCCATGGCAACCCAAACAATGCAGGCTTGGAGTCGATGATTTCCCTTTTATCCCTTTTTCAAACTAGTGATTTGGAATGGTTCCAGCTGTTCATTTTCCAGGGTGTATTTGAAGGATTTGGAAGGTCTAAAAAATTGTGATTATGTAACCTCTAAACAAATCCGGGTAGATTCAAATGATCATCATGTACTAATTCAGATCTTTCGGAAGTCGTCTGTGATTTCTCATACTACCTGGTTATCATTTCCCATGATTCTGCTTTTCTTTATCAACATATCGACTTTTGATGCCTAGAAGTCCTCACCTGGGATGTTTAATGTTATTTAACCCTGTTGAAATCTCTTGAAATCTGTTAAGATCTGCTGAGATCTGTTGGAATCTGTTGAAATTGGAGATCTCTTGGCCTTGGAATCTGTTAAAATCTGTAGGAGATAAGCAAAAACCTGTATAATCAACAGCAACCTCAACTCATGTCAACTCACCAGATTTTTTGGTACCAAATCCACCTTGACCTCAATTCCTCCATGGTGACTCCAAGTCACCTAAGATGGTGATGACTTTCGGGAGTTTCCAATGGATTTGTGTTTGGCTTGGTAGATTCATGTCGTGTATCATCGATTTAGATATCATAAATCTTTAGATAAGGTGTAAAGTGATATATCATCGTCATGGACTTGGCTATGAAGCCAAGATCTATCAAGCAAAATAAAACACTCAATTCAGGTGAATCTATGTCAAATCTCCGATTTGAAGACGTTGACATGCTAAGCTTCCGACCAACGCGTGGCAAGTGGTGAGTGATCATGTCATTCCATCTACCCAGCGATAAGGATTCTGAGCCGTTTATTGGCAATACATCTCCAGTTCTAATTTGATCCCTTCATATATTTGCTTTGTGGTTCATTCCTTGTCTTTGTTTTGTTCATTGTTTCATTTCATGATCTCTGACCTCTTCCGGATTCTTCCAGCTATAACGGATTCCCAGTTTTGGGGCAAACGACTTTCTGAATCTGAACATGTGCCATTGGAGATCTGACACCTTCTTACATGTCCAAAAAAATGTGTACCTTAGTTTACCAATCCCATCAGCTTATCATGACCAGTCGGTTAAGCTGGGATTACGGCCATATAGTCATCTTTTGATCATCTTTAATCAACTATATAGCCCAACTCGAGGCTTCTGGGGGGTCCTCTCGACTCTCTCGTCTGCCCCATGAGGTGTGTCATGTGACGACTTGTCTACGTATTGAAGCTTGGAGACCGCGCGAAGCATGAAGCCAGACATGGAAACAGATATAGAATTGATGCAATCTTTGCCTGTGTTTCTATATCGGACCCCACAAAAGTCAGCCAGCCACCACATACCAAAGCTATGAAACTAGACCAATGCTGGAGTAACCTCTGTCCTCAAGGTACTGGCCTAGGATATCCTTCAACAGTCACCTCCCCTTTGGGTTTTCTGCTTTAGCGAGCCATTAAAGTCCTCAAAAAGCTTCGCATGTTCATCTCATACATTTCAAAAATGGATGAATTTGCTTGAAATTCCTGATTGACTTTGGTTCTTTGGGTTGATTATGCGCAGACACGAACTATCGAGGATACTCTTTGGGTTGTAGCAAGACATCCGGTCTCAAGGTATCCAAACAAGTCACCGATTGATCGCATTAACACCGGATAAGACAACTAGATCTGGCATTTTCTGAGTTTCCGCCTGAAAACTGGGGGGCAGGGGTGTTTGAAAGGCACCTCATCTCCTTTGCGCCTCAGTTTGGTGTGAATATGTGTGAATGGATTTGTAACTACGAGCAGCTCCGTAGTTACCTCCCAAGCACCAGCTAAGATAACCTGAAAGGAGTTTTTATGGCTCCATGATTGTTTCCATCACATCAAAAAACAAAACGTCTTCGGAAATGGAGGGAAAAAAAACATGCCAAAGCTTTGTAAAGCTCAGAAGCCTGCAACAAGGTAAAATTTGACATTTAAAAGCAAGATTGAGGCAATACCTTTAGACCGAATCTAACAACTCCTACAACTAGATCATGGATTTTACTACTAGGGACCGGGACATCATCAATCCCGGGTGAATGAGATATTTCACCGAGCTATAAAACCCTTTCAGCCAATCTGGAAAATTCCAGTGCCTCTGCTCCCACATGATTCACTTCTGAGGTTTCGGCAGACTAAACCTCAAATTTACAGGTCCACATCTGATGTGTTTTCGGTTTCTGTCAATTGGATACCTGAAAAAAAGGACTGATGTCGGCTGTCTAATTACTTGAAATACAATGGACTAGCACTAGCCCCATCGAACTTTTACTATCTACGAGTATGTATTGTGAAGTAATCTTCTTCGCAACATTGATGCGATTTCATCGATTTCTAGCATTTTGTGTGCGAATGCTCTGCATGTTGTACAGCTATGGCCCGTAACTTACACAATCCGCCCCGCAAAGTTTGGTCCACAACTCATTCACAACTCCAAATACCAAACAGCTATGAATAAAATGGTTCAACACATTTAGTAGTTTTAAATGGAAACTTCTCCAACACTTTCCCAACAAAAGCAATCAGGCTTCCAGCTTCTTCCGTGGCGTGGTATTCACGCTACGTGACCCGCTTTGACCATCGACCTGGGCATATAGCAGCAGCCACACTCGTGACATGTCATAATTTGTATCTACTGGTCGGTTAATCAGGATCCTGAAATAGAATCTGCGAAACTATCATGACATATACAACTGGGTAGTATAGTCCCCTACGTAAAACAACATGGCTTTGATGAATGTTCAAAAAGACTTCATGACCATTCTGATGCTCGGGCGCCTCAAATTAAGCTTCTCTGTTTCTTGATGCTTCATGAAGGGGCAAAAAGTTAGACCCGGCTGCTTTGGGATGATGACGTATTTCTCACAGAGACTGACACACTTCAGACTTGCAAATTCCGAGGAACAATCCTCATGGTGATACTGCGCCTGTTACAATGATAAGGTCATGGAGCTTGTTTTTAAATTGAGAATATGCAGTCAGAAGGTACATAATAATCATACTCATACTCATCATCATGATTAGTCACCATTGTCACCGTCGTCAGCATCATCGTCATAAACATTCCTCATCTTCGTAGTTTCAACATGTTTCAACCGCATAACTATCTGCCCCATCCAACTTCTGAGGATCAAACAACACCCTCACCCTTGGTGCCAGCAACCCTGGCAAAGACATTACTTGCATGTGAGTTTCTTAATTCTCAGAGGATGCTAGTAGTAGATTCTCAGGGTTGGTGTGCCTGCCTTGTTGATGATATTTCTGTTAAAGCAAACCAAAAAATCAAAAAAAATGTTTAAAGATCAATCTGAATCGACTTGCAATCTACTGGATTCGCTGTACCACATCCTTGCAAATGCTGCTCAAACTTCTTCATGGCATCCATCTGGCCAAATTATCATATTTCACCAACCTAGGTTTCCTGCAAATAAGGGAATTTCCCTTACTAAACCACCAGTTGCCCAGGTCGTGTGAGGTCGCTATAATTTGACCAGATCCATCCATTCTGACAAATCATAGCAACAAATGCCGCAGGCATTGCTCGATACTCTCCAGCATTGCAACTGGGCCCGAAGAGGATTCCACCACCATGTCCTCAGTTAATACTTAGTTTGATACCAGTGTACCATTTCTTATCATTTCTTAGGGGTTGACCTCCCCATTCCCCAATCACCCTCTTCAAAAGAACGGGAAAAATGTGGCATATTCATTTTACAATATTTTACATATAGAATGCTTCACCAGATTTATTCTGCCTTCATCCCCCTTCATGGATTTCACATTTCCATGACACTGCTTTGGCTGAGTGCTCCCACACGTTGCTGTCCGCCCAAACGATTCAAGGCTGCTTGAGACTCAGGAGATGGATGGCAAGTGCTTGGCTTGAGATGTAAATATAGGCAATATATATATATATACATTTTATACATACTATATTATAGTACGAGTACCATGTTTAAATTCCTTTCCATTGAATTGCAACATTTTGGGTCACGTTGCAACGTTTTAGGTCACGTCATTCTTTTCAGACTCAAAAACGCGGATCTGGACTGAGCGAAATTGTTTCTGGAAGATGTGTCGAACTTCGCATTGAAAAAAAGGTGGTCAAAATTGATCCCGGAGCTACCAAGAGTGGTGGCAAGTGAGGCTTTAAGAATCCCTTGGAGTTCCCAAGAAATATGATCTTCCTGTCTGGTTCCTTTCAATGAGTTGCCCGACACGGAAATGCTCAAGGCCTCAAAGGAAATGCCGTTCATGGCTGGCTAGGATTTATTGTTACAGCCTTTTAAAGAACAACAAAAAACAGACCTCCGTCAGGATTCCATTGGCATCTCTAACGAGCCGGACGAGCGGGATAAGAAATCTGCATACACATGCCACATTACATCTTGTTTGGCCAGAGCCAAAAGATTTTGAGTTTGACCTCGTAGCAAAGAGTTTGCCATGGAAAGAATTACAGATCCCATCAGCAGCAGTGGAGGGTGCCCAAAAAAAAAATCGGCTTGCCTTCTGGTTTACTTTGGTAAATCTCACACTAGAAATTCCTTTGCATTCCAGGTGTTTTTTTCCAAACTGCCACTCTTGTCCCACCAAATCTCAGGAAATCTCCTCGTTTTCCCGGTAGCGCCACTTCTAAGGCGCACCCAGGACGCGGCCGGGAACGCCCATCCACCGCGACATTGCCCCAGGTTCCCCCAACGTTCTGCCAAGGACAATTCCGCAGCAGGGCTACTTACCTGGCATATGAATGAGGAGATGTTGACGAACACTATAGATGAGATCCATGATGAACTGCACATAACTTGGGGCAAATGCCCAATGGTTCCTGGGATACTTGACTATTTTGGACAACCTCCATGATGATTTTGTTGTATGACTGAGTATGGATCACCCTTGATCATCATTCATGATGATTGATAAGCATGGATAAGCATCATCGTCAATAAGCATTGCTGATAAGTACTGATGATAACGCTAGATTAGAAAGAATAAAAGTGGCACTTTTTTCACGGGCCTACACAACTCTCTCCTCAAGCAGGACTTGAGGAAAAAACTGATTACTTTTTCATATTAATACAATGAAGCAACCAATTCTAGTATCATCATGGATTATCTGTATAAACTCAAAATTTACAGAGTATAATTCAAATGATTCTCTTGAGTCCCAAACCCAACTTTTTGGCTTCGCTCAGTTGAAAAAATGCGGCCTGCATTCCTGGACGCAGCACCAATTGCTGGCCTGTGGAAGGCTTTCAGCCAAGGGATTGTTCACAAAGGGTTGTTTCCTTTTCAGAACAAACAGCATGGCATCAATTTTGGGGAGCATGGCAAAGCCTTGTGTCCTTCACTGACTTTCTTGTTTGCGTTTATGTAATCAAACCTGGTGATGCTGAACAACAACTGATTCATTGTTTGGGTGAACCTGGACTAGCCAGACATACTGAGGATGTTCTATCAGGTTGACGTCACTGCAATTGAAAATACCAAGCGATTACGACTTTACGTCATCAAAAACTGTGAACCTGATCTTTCCCAAAGCAACTTGATACAACTTACCTTCTTGCAACTTGATTCAATTTGGTGACATCCACAATAAACCACCAAGCAAGACAAATTCATGTCGTGTCGGGTAGTCAAGAGTCGCCTTGTCGTTGTCGGCCGGGAGCACCTCAAGGGACTGTGAAATTTTAGTTTGCATGGCCTCCTGCTATTAACATCAGGAAGCTACAGTAACACAAGGATTTGGGGGGCGTGATCTCGACACATGATGTAGACCTCTTATGTTAAATTGCAACTGAATTTGAGTAATACTTTCAGAAATGGAAAGAAACTTTCTTAGTCTCTGAAAGGGCCAATATTGCAACATGTCAGTCTCTGAAAGGGATCTTTCCAGTCACGGTTAGTTTTCGCACATCTGAAGCTGCTTATGTTCGCTCCTAAGGGCATCCATGGGCATCCTATCTGAACCGGAAACAGACTCCTACATAGGAAAGGTTATACTGTTGATGGAATAAATCCCGCACCACCTGGGGTGTAAAAAATCCGGTAAACAATGGGATAAGCTACCAACCTCAGCAGAGTTCAGGATTTCTGGGATTTCTTCCATCAACAGTACCCTCACAATCCAACCAGCCCGTTGTCGTACTAGAGCTCTTGTCTTTTATGGTCTGAACCTGGAAAAATGTCACTTGTGAATCTGCCATTTTGCAGGATAAGGGACATATATGTATTATATATGTATATATTATATATGTAAAATATATATATATATACATTATCGACGACCATAGACCCTTGGTCAATATATCAATTCATCCCCAGGCTAAACAAACACATCTGCCTCTATGTATGGAAGTGATTAACTTAATGTATCTGAACAAATACATGGCACGTACACCTCCACATTGGTTTATCTGGACCCGTTTGAAGTACCTCTTTGGACTCATGCCTTGTCTTCGAGGCCATTGGAAGTTCCCACCTGAAGCACCTGACCAATCTTTCAAGCACGACATGTCCTTTCATGTCCAGTTTGTAAAGTATACTGGATAGGCATGTACAATGTAACAAAGTAAGTTTGCATGTATGTGTATATATTTATACACCGTCATATTATCCTTTCCGTACTGGATGCTCTTGGTGAAAAGAAAATCAGCAAATATACATACTAGGATTTCTTCAATTTACTCATTTCTTTTACAAGTGGAAGGGGGCCATGTCTTTCACCCTTCAAAAAGTTCAATGGAAAACTAGGCCTTTTTGTGTCGTGCGGCTGCCTTTTCGAAGATGGACTTCTTCCTGGGAAAGCGGATGCTTCTCCATCTGAGACTGAGATGAGAATATGTTGCTTCTTAACATAAACATCAATCAAACATCTCTCAAATTCGATTTGGTTCATAACTTCTGCTTCATCAACAAAAACACTTCCCAATATTTTACTCATATCATCTAGTATCCAGGTATCCCCCTAGTTTTCAGGGAACCCTGTGAAAATGGGAATATGATGCGACTTGGCTGATTGATAGTCTGGGATTGATGAGTTAACATTGAGCAGTCAATCCATCGATGACCTACGTTGTGATCGCTGAGGTGATCTGCCAAAGAAAAACAGAAATGGTAATATAACTCTGTTGACAACAAATACATGTGCACAGCTGTAAATACATTGCCTATTCAAATCTATCTATATACTAGTTCTTTGATCAAAAACAGGATCTATTACTTTACTAGCCTTCTCGATGCATTCTGTTTAGACTTACGCCGCCAACATCAAGTCGCAAAGCACAACTCCTCATCTTCACCTCAGCTGACTGCCGACAGGCACATTCGTATACGATATCACTACACATGTGGGCAGCAAGCAAGAAACATATTGTATTTATGTTTTGGTTTGAAGTATGTGGGCCAACATGATGTCTCAAAAATGGAACCAACGCAGTATTTGTGCAAATGTGTCGGGGTGATTTTATGTCTCTGACAACCAAACTGCATATGATGCACTGTAGCAAGTCTAGTCTTGAAATCAGAATCGCTGAAAGTGATACTTTGCAAGGAAGTTGAACTTAACATCTGCCCCTGGTGGTAACAGCTGCCTACCAATATCTATCCAGTCATCGACTGACATCTGCCAGGAAATTCTCCAACATCAATGACATCACAGTAATTCATAGTACAGTATATCAATACATTGAATATGTTCATGATGGTTTCGCAGAAAAGGCTTCAACAATAAACATCAGCCAATGGTTATGTGGCTGCGATTAAAGGCAAAACAAAAGCTGGGATCGACCTGCATAAATCAAAGGGATGAACAAATGGAGGCATCCCCCTAATTTGTTCCAAAAAGTCACGTCCAAAAAACCTTTTCAACGAGGTAAGCCCATGGTGTTTCTCTAGACCCTATAGATGTACCAGACACCACAACCCATAGACGACCCGAGTGGCCATCAAAAGTAATCTCCTCAGACACCTCACAGGTTTGTCAATCGACTCGAGTCGAATATTGATGTTTCATTTCCAGGGTTATATCTGACCATTTCCGGATAGACAAACTGGAAAAAAACCTGGTGAATGATGTCAGAACTGATGAGGAGCGAACAAATACGTTGTGGTCAAACTATCGTCCCCGAGAACTTGTGTGGGCTGCGTAGGGGTACCTCTCGAAGGTGTCTCCGATACAAAATAATATGCTAATAATACACCTTTAGGTCAGGCAAGGTCCATTGGATTAGAACCACTTCCTACATCTTCCTACTGTTTCTTTCTCAATGGTGAATCTTGAACATGAGGAATGCAGCATGTTCAGGACCATGCTTATGTGCTTGCCCGCAATGATTTGTAAGTAACAAGTGGAATATGTTCAAAAGCTCACTTCACCCTTTGTTAAATTTGTCTCTTTAAGAGAGAGGAAGGGAAACTTCTCGTCACTTACTTCTATCAGGCAGTCGTGTCGTTCTTTTTCATGTTCTTTCAATTTTCACTTGTTCAGTTGACATGATCCAATACGAGGATTGAGTACACACGTTCGTGTCACATCCGCCTGACATTTTTCTCCACGAATCAGCACCAGTGACTAGAGATCACAGCGCGACGTTAAACAAATGTTGCATGATTTCGTTGGATCTCGCTGGTTCTACAATATCTATGATGTGCAACAGCTTCCCCTCGACCAATCACTCAGGTCCCCCTGCATCACTCTCCTCATGCTGAGCGGGAAAAGCGCCTGGACAGGGAGGAAGCAAGCAAATCATCTGCATCTTAAAATGCTTTCCCATTCACGAGTCCAGTTGACAGCCACCCATAGCAGCAGGCTTGGGATTGTTTGGAATAGTATGAACCGTCCCTTAACATCGGCATTTCCACGGGCTGAAGTTTGGCATCTTCATTCAGTCTTCCAGCTCTACGCTTTGATGCATGCAGCAGCTGTTGTTTTAAGCAGGTACCCACCACTCACTTACCTCAGGAGCTACGTATTCTCCCCAAAGAAATGATCTTAACTCTACTAGGTGTAGCAGATTCATATGAAGCCTGACTGCGGTATGCGGTGACTTACACCATGAAGGGCCCACCTCGTGCTTCGTACTTGCCACGACCTGAAACTCGCAACTGTATGAACTTGTTCCTTTCAATACGTCAGCCTTCAGTTGTAGAAAAACATGAGATACTTTGCTTGCTCACTCGTTTGCTTCCTTGCTTGGTTCCTTGTGTGTTCCTTGCTTGCCTTGTTTGCTTGTTTGTTCCTTTGAATTGCTTGATTGTTCGCTCCTTTTATTTGGTTGTTGGATTTTTATCCCTTGTATTTTATTTGTGGAGATCACAGAATAGTTAATCTGGTCCTTCCGCACATTCCACTCGTCTCAAAATCGTTGATTATCATACAGTATAAAGGCCTGAAGCAACAATAATAGATGATAATAGATGTACACAACTTAACAACTCTATTCCATCAAGGGCCAGAGTAAAACAAGAGCGCGAATCAAACGAGCGATCCACCACAAAGATACAGTAGGCTAAGACAGGGTTGAATGTAAAAATGACGATCACGATGATGATGACGATGATGATAATAATAATAATGATGATGCTGATGATGGTGATGATGATCATACATCATACGAACGGCCTTTAAACACGAGTTGTTTGAGTTCCCCAACCGTTTCGGCTGTCACTTTTGCTGTGAGATGCGCTTCCTGTGCAGGAAAAACTCAAAGCGATCATGTATACCGTGGTCAATCTATAGACAAGCGTCGCTGTTAAAATGAGTTTTCGCTGCACCCAGATATCTTTGCAAATTGTCCCTGGCACCTCTCCGGTGACTTGTCCTCACAGCAATGCTGCAAGCACGCAAAGGAAGAGATTGATGGTGGTAATGGCAGCCGCGGTGGTCATCGTAGATAATGACCAATGAAACAATAATGATTGTTGGTGACGATGTTGATGATGACGATGATCAAAATAATCACAATAGAACGATAGATAATGATAATGCTGTTGAACATCCTTGTGGCAAATTGAATCCGGGGGATGGCTACGACACATGGGGAATGCCGAGGATGAGGATCCTAGTTCACAGAAATCACCGCTTGGTGCAGTGAGAATTCATCTAGTCATTCCTAGTCTTTGGCAATAACCCTACTTAACTTACATCGACTGGCGCCTATCTCAAGATTACCCTACAAAGTTCACGTTTCCCCAACATGCTTATTGAGTCCCTTGTACTTTTGAAGCATCCCAAATATGCTCAAAAATATATCTCACAACAACCTCCAAAAATGGATGTCAACGTGAGGTCCCTTTTACTGGCAGTCTTTTTATTGACACGTCACTGAGATCCCCGAACGTCTCCCTGGGAGCTTCTTTTGGCTCACGCGCCTAAGGTGGAGGTGATTCCACTACCATAGGATCCATATTTCTTATATCTATTTTCGAATAAAAATGCAACCAAATGTAGGTAAATATACCATCTTATGAATCAGACTCAAACGTCACTTGGGATGGTTGTTTTTAAGGCAAAATAAAAACTGGATGGTGTCCTAGACTGTTCTATCCATATAGATGTATGTATATTATTTTCATATGTATGTATACATATCAGTGTGTTCTATCATATTTCACCAAGCAATTTCATGAATTAACGTCATTTTACGTGGTTTCACTCTAATATATATGCAATATAGGTGAAACAACTTGATGTTCTGCAGCAATCGAATACACTTAACGAGCTGCACTCTGTTAAATAAGGATACAGTTGACAAGCTGCCCGTTCGAGATACAATTACTGAACTGGGGAATTTCGTTGAGTTGTTATCCCTACAAGAGGTTTCTGTTATCTTCTATCCACATATGCATTTCCATATACAAGTATGATTCACAATCCCCTGAGACACCGAATCTCCTTCGCCAAGAAACAGTGGAGACGAAGCGCGAATTCGTGAGTGCCTGGCCGGAATTCCGCACAGGCGACAAGATTGGAATCTAATCAAAAATCACCAAACAGCTGCAAATTCCTAGGTTATTTCCAAATAAAGATATAAATATGATTACGTATGCATGTATACAATATACTTATTCGATATCATATGTATGTATATAGACTATTCATATCATAAATGCGTGCAAAGTGAGACTATAAATGAATAGAGTGGGCCTTGGATTTTCAGGTGGCAGGCAAGTGGGAAGCCAAAGCTGAGATTAAAGTAGCAAAACAGGTTGAGAAGAATCTTTGTAGCCTGTTGACTATATGTGTGCATCTATAATGCACTTTGTATGTAATTATAAAGAACTAATGCAATACTTACGTGATGGTTATGATTCTGACCAGTCTGAGACAGCATTTGAAGAAAGAAGCTCAAACATCAATAGTTCTGGAAATCAAGGGCTAACGAAGATCAAAAGTTGATGAATTCGCCTCCCGGGTCTGTTTTGTTAAGAAACTTACAAGTGGCTTATTTTGAAGGATCAACACTTGCTTCAGTACATAAAAGTGGCAAACATCTTCCCATTTGGAGAGCACAAAGAACTGTGCCATTAAACGATTTTTGAAAATGTCATTCAGAAAACGTGATCTGAATATGGGTACATTGGGTCAAAAGAGCTTACATAAATCACCTGCCTGAATTCATCCCCTGAGATTGGGTCAGGCTTTCGGGCATTCGGATGGGTCGTTCACCCGACTTTTATAACTCTTGGATCCATCAATGGTGACTGTGCAGTTGGATGATTTAGTTTTGATAGCTGGTATCGTGTTTCACCCACTTGTATTAGGGATACAAGAGGCTTACAAGTCAGGGCTATCAATCATTTACATATTCTCATTTCAAAAATCATCTAATATATGAAGTGCAAGTGAATGGTTCAACCAACAAATGCGTTTCGCAGTTGTAGCACTTTTGTTTGGATGTTTTGGGTAAAAGATTGTTGACACTGATGTTGTACCATGTTGTACCAACCTGAAACAACATGAAGAAAATTCTTTGCTGGAGAATCCGGTGGAATTCAAAAGGAATAACTCATGCCAAAGTCCATCCCCGAAACTGCCAGCTAACCCAAGGTTTGTTTTTCAAAAAGAGCCAACAGGATCCACTCACCCAATGACTTGATATGATTTACACGTTTGTTGAGTACATGTGTTACTTTCGAGCACATGAGAATTCCGAACAGCCGACAAAAACCACCAATTATACAAGTTTGTGAATTGCAAGTTTAATGACATCACTTGTCCAAGGTAGGCGGTAAAGCGGTAAAGCGAATTCAACGATGATTGGACAGCTCACAAGCACTGACGAATTGCTGGGTGTGTGGGGCTGTTTTAATCTTGGTACCATTTAGAACCATAACAAAGAAACAAAAAACAAGAAAACTATAGATTGTATTTTTTGTTTCTTTTTCAATATTCACTATTTGCGGAATGCAAATATACTGCCAGCATGGTTTAAAGTCAGCATTGGTCATCTTACAGGACCAAGGCAGCGCGCCCGCACCTCAATTTGTCGTCGGCGATCCTCACAAAGTCATCAGCATTTAAGACAATCAAACCAGGAACTACATCATTGACGTTAGGGTGACGGCACATACCGAAATCTCACACAGTTCGCATAATTACATGGGTTTATCACAGCCCCTTTCCAATTTGAGTCACTATCAAACTGAAATGTCAAAACAACTTGCAAAGCCCTTGGAAGGTGTAACCCGGTGAGAACTCAGTGCACCGAGTAACTGGGCACATAGTATGGCATCCTTGACGCATTTTGAATTTCTACATCAAAAATGTGCCATTGTTTTTCCATCTAAAATCACTTCCAACTCCAACCGCACCATAAGTGGTGATGACATCTTGCAGTTCCTGGTTCAAGACATTTTTCATTTCATCAACGGGATTTGTTGTTGCATCGTTTTTGACTCTGAGAAAGTGTCCCTGCAAAAACACGACGCCACCTCATAGAATCTGGGGCCGGCATGGGATATTACAGCGCCAACCACGAAAAAACAACAATAAAATATGTTTACTGACAGTTCCCAAATATTGGGGACACCTGGCCGAAAAAATAGTTTGCACAATTACTGTGAAATTGCTCATTAGCATTGCTCCCAAAAGGTCCGGCGTAGGGTATGATAAACTGATCATTGTGTTGTCAATGACTTTGAAAATAATTTGAACCATGGCGCGCCGCGACCCATAAAACCAGGCAACCACAACCCGCCTCCGCGCGTCTTTCCAACTCTTCCATTTCACGTTCTCGCAGCCTGCGTCGGTGAAACTTGGCCCGTGGACAAAACCTCAATGCATGTGACTCAATTTAAACTGAATTCGCCCACCAGGTGTGCCTTGATGGCCCATCTAATGTTTGATGGCATTGGCCCGAGATAGCTTTAATGCCCCACGTGCCGGGTGATGAAAAGCGTAGAAAAACGACAGGAGAAATAATGCCAGCGACATTGAACGTGCATTTTGGAATCTAATCAGCTCTTGCCAACACGCGACATGGCCATCTAAACGCGATATCTCCATTCCCAATGTGAAACCGACTGTGGCACGTCAAGATTGGAGGCATTGCTCTGATTCTCGGCACCACCCAACTTTTGCCCGGCGCACCTCCTTGCATCGCGCTTCAAACGCTCCCTGTCCTGCCCGGGTATAGGACATGGAACACGGAACACCCCGTGAGAAAAAGTTCCACCTAGAGCAACCGGATTTTGCGGACCGGACGCTTCATGTGCTCCGGGTACACAAATCCTGGACGAACATGTCTTTAAATCTTCATGCGTCAATAGCCGCAGGGACAAGTTGAAAAGTTGCATTCATATGCTCTCATGCAATGCATCTTCCTTCCAGCGTGGCAACTCTGCGCGGGGCAAGGCGCGAGGGGGAAAGATGCTGCCGTGCAGCGCACCGCCCGCCGTCGCAGAAGAGCGAGGAACGGAGAGCCAAACTAATAGGACCACTATACCCCCTACTACCTACTTCTACCTACGACTACCTACTACTGCTACCTACCTACTACCTACGTCCTACCTACCTACTACCTACTACCTACTACCTACTACCTCCCTACTTCCTACTACCTGCTACTTCCTATACTCCCTGCTACTTCCACTTGCTACTAGTACCTTCTACTACTTCTTCTCCTACTCCTACTCCTACTCCTACTCCTACTCCTACTCCTACTCCTACTCCTACTCCAACTCCAACTCCAACTCCTACTCCTACTCCTACTCCTACTCCTACTCCTACTCCTACTCCTACTCCTACTCCTACTACTACTCCTACTCCTACTACTACTACTACTACTACTACTACTACTACTACTACTACTACTACTACTACTTCTTGTACTAGTGCTACTTCCTACTACTTCCTACTCCCTACATCTCCCTTCTCCCTACTGACTACTACAGAAACTGCTCCTGCTCCTACCACTACCATTACCACCACTATTACTCCTACTACTTGAATAATAATGATAATTGCTGCTAGCATATTTTTCTCTACTTCTCTGATGATTAAAATTAAAACGGATTCTCCGATGAACTACGTCGAAGCCAAACATGACACTACAAGAGGGGCACGTTCGCATCCACCGATTGCCGTCCGCTCCCGTCAGCACCAGAAATGACTATCCTTAAATTTCATTTGCAAAACAAATCTCCGAATTATTGGCCTGGATCCTTCATGTATTTAAGGCCATTTTGGGAATATTCATCCTACACTACCTGAAATGGGGTCTGTCGTTAGAAATTTGCATGTTTTCTTCCAAATCTCGCTTATCATCATCATGCTCGAGACCTATCTGTAAATCATAGCAATGACTTCTGTGTCACATTTTGGAGGACTTGGAAGAAAAGTGATTTGGTCACTCAAATCAAAGTATCAACGGGAGCAAATCATAGATACGATATCCATCCGGAAATGCGAATAGATTGATATTTTTTGTGATATTATTCTACGTATACCTCTTGATGCGAGATGAGGCATGGTATGAAGGATTTCAAAAACCCTTTAAGATCAAACAGCAAGAACATGCTGAACAAATACTCAAATTGAGAGATTGTATCCCGCCCATTCCCACGCTGATTGTATTCCAACCGCGGTTTTTGTTTGTCTACCATCCAATCCACAAGGATTGTATGTTGACTCAGACCATGACCAGAAAAAATAGAGCAAGAATTATCTATATTGACTTGGTCCTTTGACAAGTTCACGTCTGATACTCAATCCAGGGACTCACTCGAATACCCAGCATGATGTTTTCCTCTTTTCAAGACTTGGGCCTAGAGCCAGCAATAGAAAAAACTAATCGAAGAAAGTTGGAGATGTTCTTTGGCCAAGTTGGCCATCTAAGTCTTCAAATCTCAGGGTCCAATGTGTCAAATGACAAAACAACAATCGCCACAGTTTCAATCAAGGATACGTTGTACAGCTCAACGTGTGTATATAAAAATATGTATTATATATAATTAATAATATATAATTCATAAATCAGAATATTGATTCAAAACTGAGATGCATCTCTTAATTCTGGAAGCTTAGATCCCTTATGCTTCCCCACTTCAAGGTTCGACCGACCGACCCAAGTTCACCTCTTCCCACCTTAGCGGCGACGATGCCCACACCACTTAAAGGGGAAGCAGCCCAATTTGTGGCTACTTTATACCCACAAAAAAAAATGTTCTACCAAAAACTGATGCCCCCCTGAACAAAATTGTCTCCCTGAAGACCTCTTTGAAGGCTCTATTTTAAATACCTTTGGTGATGGTAAAGGGTTGATCCCTCACGAATCTCAACCATTCTGGGGTTTTGCCGGTGCAATAGTCACCTATCACTAGTCCCTTTCATTCGCAGCATCTATGTTACATCTACTATATCCTATACATGTCTGATATTCAATACCTAGATGTATACACGTAGGCAAATTAGAATTCCCTTCCCAAAGCTGGAATGAAGGCATTTTTGTGAGGTTTCCCTTGAAAAAAAAACACGTTTTTTGGGGTAAAGGACATATTTTTTCGTTTGAATCATGTGACACCACCGTAGTCATTCAAGCAAGATACCTACCGTTTGATTTGTTGACCTAAGTCTCCCAACTGTTGTCTTTCCTGGCGATTTCGGGGGGTTGGGGCCCGGGGTTGCCGGCAGGCGGTTGTTTTCGTGCCAATAAATGGACCAAATATACACCCCGAAGTTTAACATATATAGCCCCTGAAAATTACCGGGCCCCAAAAGGAAAGTAATCTTCAAACTATCCATTTTCAGGTGCGAACTGTTGGTCTCAGGGAGGGTATACGTACAAGTTGGATGTTCATTCACGAGTTCTGTCCGTTCCATGGGACTAAATGGAAATAGATGAAAATGCCTCTCAAAATCGATCATCCTTTCTGCCTTCAGGGATTTTCTGCACGGGTACAGACGCAAAAAAGATGTATATATGAATATCTGTGTGTGTAAAAAATATCTAGACATATCTAGACAAACGACACTTCAACTACAGTAGTTGTATCACTCAAGCATTTCAGATTCGAGTTGTGTAAATTCCAGGTTTTTCTTACTAGACTCAACAATGGATGGCTCATCTGTTGTAGGATTGATTGTGACCCCTGTTGTACCCATCAAACTTTTCCCGTGCCCTCCTTTCTGCGTGGGTCATTCAGAGGTGCAGAGCTCGATTTGTCCGGGGGGGCCTCGAAGATGGAATTGGACCATCCCAAAAAATGGGAGAACATGTCGTTTATTCGTTTTCAATTAATCTGATTTATGATGGTTCCTTCAGAGTACTTGCCCTCAATCAAGGTTTATAGGGATTTACTGCAAAGGGGAGCATCTCAAAATCTATAATCAATAAATTGGAGAAATCTGAATGTATTCCAGGGTTTGTTCCCATGCTACTTTGGTATTGTCACAAATCTGAACAATTTGTTGATCTTGTAGATGACTCTTCAAGGGAGAATCTTTTACAAAACCGCCATTTACTGCGCTGTTTTCTTCAAAACGCTGCCAAGCAAAAACTGAAGTTTCCGAGGGTTGATCAACGCGAAGGTTTCAGAAACTTTGATCCACCAGTCGCTGAAACTTTGGGTGGAGTTTGTCGAGTTTTGTGCAAAATAAGGGGGGGAAGCGTTGTTGGATGGGATGCTATATTTACATCAGATTATTTCCAACAGAAAATGTCAAACAAAAAAAGTGGTCCTAGACTTCCACATGAGCACTTGAATGGTTGTGAACATTCTGACATTGCATGTCTGGTTCTTTAATCTGGCAGAAAAATATACCCTCACCTATGTCCAACAATAAGTCTACAGTGAACGTTCATATAATATCATGAAAGCACATAGTTATATATTGCCATTCCATGGGTGATGTTTCTTACCTTTTTCTACTACGAGGTGAAAGACTGCAAAACACTAACAACACTAGCTTCAGCTCTTCCACCCCTCGCTGAGCTCAAAACAGTGTCTAAAAAATCCTTCTTCCTGCATGGCAAATGGCCCGATATTGGTCCACATTGGACTGATGCACAAACTATTCAATGTGTATATGAGGATGCTGGCGAATAAGGATGCAAGAGGCATATGGATACAGTTTGATTGACCAATTCCGCCTCGGCTGACCAGTTAGTTGAGGATAGTCAAAACACTCTAATCAAATATGATACCAGTTTTGGACTCAGCCATCAATTGCTTTTTTGCGAGCATTACCGCCAATCCACCGTGGAAGTAAATTGTTGGTTCTTGCTTCCCCAAACGAAAGTTACCTGCTAGTATCAGTATCTCTGTATCAATATGTATGTACTGATTGTATAACATTGTATAACATCGTATGTAAATATATACATTATACAATCATTGTATAAATCATTGTACATAAACGTGTTCCATGCCAACATATTGATAGATCACAAGTCCCAACACGACTGCTGATTCGCTTTTTCCGCCACGCTCAGGGAGGACGTTCTAATTCTGGTTCAGTAAACCCGGATTCCGCTTTGTGTTTGTGAGTATGTGTCTGCGTTTGCATGTAAACCAATGTTCTATAAATATCATGCACATATGAATATGGTAATCTCTCCTAAAGCATGAAACATACAATGTACATGTTTGCACACCATCCACAGTGTCAGCACATAATAAATCATCCAAAGTTTCTCGCCAACTCGCAACTTGCATCTACCAAGGCATCACCCGATGTTTCCTGAGCGATCCAACCTGAGACTGTTGGAGACATTTTCCCCAACAGTCATCACATGGGCGCCACTGAGTTCATCCATGGAAAACGCATAGAAGCGTGCATTATTTTCATGTATGATATAGGATGGATATTCAATGATATTCATGGAGATTATGAATCTAGTAGGTATAACTCACAAATATATAATTATAATTATATATATATGTATGGTAGGGTACCAGTCTCCTGCTATGCCCACCAAAAACAAAGTGTCCCAAACTACTGTAATCAGGCGTTGGTACTGTGAACGCCGGACACTGCATGGATCAATCGCTCTGCAATTTCCAGCTTTTTGAGACTTTAAGACAGGCAAACTGAGGGGTCTCGCACTCAACGCTATACAACCCGAAGAGATCTTGATTGCCGCTTTGCTGGTGGATGCTCTTCTTCGTATCTATCATCAGGTGTGGGCATGGAAATACATGCAGGCTTGAGTGTGTACTATCTCTTGAAACTACTGAGATAGACCAGAAACGCAGTATGGACCGATATCTAGCAATGATTGAAAATATGTGTAATGGAAGGCAATGCGAAGTAGACCGATGCATCTGTATGTGGTGGTTTTTCTCCTTTCCCATCATCTCATGTACGGTCTACAAATGGTATGCACATGTCACTGTATGGCACTAGGATGAAAGGTAACACCATGCAACACCTACATCTAAAATGTCATGAACTGACATGTCATCTAGGAAAGAACGATGGAAGGTAATCACGAATAAGGGTGACGGGCACACAACATGAACTTCCCTTGCAATGTATCCCTTCTTGGTTGTCAGCTCTTTGCTGAGGCAGTTAAACATCCTGCAATGGTTGCAGGATCATGGTAGAATCCTTCGAATTACTGGCTTCATTTGGAAGCAAGTTCCAGAGAAAGTAGTTAACTTAAAATCATACAACATCCGAGATGTTTTGCGCCATCGACAACTGAAGAGGTCCCTCCAACTTGACGCTCACTTTTTGGTACTTGTGACCTGCCAAGGGTTCTGTGAGGAAAAAAAAGAGGTAACAAATAAGGATCTATAGCTTTGTACTTAAATATCTCAAGGTGTATCAGCCCGAATCTTAAGAAACTTGATACCTTGCCTCCAAGAATCCAAAATGACTCCAAATGACTTCCGCAAAAAGGTGAAACAAAATGAAACCAACCCAAACGTCATGCACTTGCATGTTTTAGGAAATCCCTCGAACTTACCAGCAACATTTGCATCAAGTTTGATCCCCCCAAAAAAATGGATCACATTTACCCTCCTGGGAACGGTCACATCTGCCCTCCCAGCCGGCACCAACTTGAGTCGTTGACTTTGCTTTCCAAGAGGTATGATATGGACTCGTTCCCCTTGGAGAAAATCATCCCACTTCGAAAATGGTTTTGGTAGCCTCCATTTGTATCATTTATAAGCCATAAAAAAAACGCCATGGCTATCCATGGCTCCTAACTAACTGGGATGATGGGATGATCCTTCCAAGCCCTGTTGGTCCAGTGCTCCAAATCCAGGGATTGTTGCCCCAGCCTTGGCCTTCCGTCGCACACCCAATCGTGGGATGATCCGCCAGAGCTCCGCCCCAGAGGCCGCTGTGCTGGAGTCATCAGCAGCTGCCATCATGAGACCCTGGTTGGGGCCCAACAAACCTCGTTGAAGACATCTTTTTCCAAGGGGAACAAAATGGGATCAACCAACAAAAAAAACGGAACTTTCAGAATGAAGCTTGGAAAATGAAGAAAATGTTTCGAGGATGATACTATAATACAACTACAATTGGTAGATAGTAATGCTAAGTAGTAACAACAACATGATGATCATAATAAGTGATAGATATATAACAATCTTAAGCATCATAATGGCAATAATGGTAATAATGACAAGAACATGTGTACATGTACCAGTACTATATATATACATATACAAGACAGTCCTAACCTGAAGATGAAGACGGTAGCCCGAGTAAAATTAAACAAATAAAAACAAGGTGTGTATACATTTGTACAATGTCAAAACTCTGTCTGAAGTGTTTAACAAGGACTGCCAAGACTTCATTGCCCTTGCTCATCGAGAAGATTTTGAAAGGTCAGCGATGTCGATTTCTGATCCGGGATCTTGGGCAGTATGATTCACATTCATGTGTGTGTATGAAACATGAAGAAATTATTCTTTGATATTGTTTGACTGGCATCATAGGACATCAACACGTACCCAGAAACTTGTTGAGAATATTCAATCAATATAGTCATGTAAATCATACCTTCTCAGTGATCCACCACTGCGAAGCGGTGTTATCTCAAAACCTTCAATGCAACCCTCGTTGAAGACTCCACGTCCATCTGCCAAACATCAAACATATTTCAAGAAATACAAATTGATCGATGTTTGTTGGTGACTTGGTGATGTTACCCCATGGCTCTCGTTGTTTTTTCTCTGTTCCCTGCACTGGGATGACCTGCCCCCTCCAAGGAAAGGATAGTCAAACTAGAGGCCATGGCCAGGAATCATGCAAAAAACTAAAAATAGCCTTATCTATATATCGGATGATGATATCCTTGATATTCTAATCATAGCCTTAGATGAGATGACCGTATCATTTCTAGTCATGGCCTCATCATAGATTGGTGATATCTCTAAACTCTAAACCAATCGTTGCCCAAAGATAATTCAACAATCTTCAACTTTCATCTTGCCGAGATATCAAAGCAAACAGCCAAGTTTGTTGAACATTTCAAACGCTTCAAGTAAGTGTGAGAGATTTCCATCAATTTCCCACGTCATAATACCCAAATGGCCCACCCATCCACCATTCAGCTTACCAAGCAACAAAGTCCTTGTGCCCATCGACGTCCCGTAGGCAAGGACCACTTCCCAACCTGGATCGAAGATAGAACGGGAAAAGTTCGAAGAAAATCCACCCAAGAACAAAGACTTCAACAAAGTCATTTAAGACCTCTTAAGCGTCTTAAGTTTCACTTCTACTCTCTGGGCATCAAATCCATGCTGGTTCCTTGAAAAAGATGTCTATGAAAGCCAGGAAGAGGTGAATCCAGGTAGATCATTCAGAAAACGGTAGTCCACTAATAACTCACCCAGAATCGTTACCAGTTTACTGATTCACAATTCAATCTCCAAAGGCCACCAAACATGCCCCACCTGTCCGACAGACACATCCCATGCTCGAATCTCTGTGGAACCCTCAGTGGTCGAAACCATTAGCCATAGGACGCCTCACATGGAGGTATGGCCGCTAGCCGGTAACTGTAGAAGGTCAATTCATGGAGTTCATTGAAACCTGTTTCAAATGTGTAAATTGGCAAGTGTGTGTGTGTGTGCCTATACATTAAACATTACTGTATGTCTTCATGTGTAATAAGTTGTACCTATTTTCATAGATATGTGTCATGTGTACCTACATTGCATTAACTAAAATCATATGAACAGATTGCTGAACAAAGAGGAACAGAGAGAAGGCAATGAAGAAGTATGTACAAGACATCGTAACGCTTTGAGATCCTGAACAAAGGCACATGGCTAGAGAGCATTTTGCGGGGAAAAGCATCAGATTGATTCATGGAATCGATGCCTCATTGGAATGAATCAAAATGCGGACTTGCCAAGTGGGGTGTGCTAAAATGGATGATTCTTTGATTCATCAAGATTCTGATTCACAAATTAAAACTAATTGCGGGTGACATCATTTCTAGTGATTTCTAGAAAATGTATAAAATGGATGATGTTGCATACCATGTACGACGCACCCCCAACAAGAATCATCTGCCTTCATAGATATCTCGTTGAACTCCGATGATCTTCTCCCGTTGCCTAAAATTTGACTTGAGAAGCCACAACACCGAGCCGGAAAAAAAGAGGAAAGCCAGATTTCAATTGCTCTGCGGCAAAAAGCCCCAACAGTCATCATTCAGGGCTGCTAAAGTGGAATACACCCCAACAACAACAACAAAAAAAAGTTTGTGGCATGATGCCATGCAACTTGAACAAGTAAGGTCATCTTCTCCTAGTGGCTGCATTGCCAAGGAACAACTTCACAGCTCCAGTGTGAGAATCCACCAATTTCATGATGGACCTTGTGTTCCAGGCGGGAAGCTCCAAAAAATTAGATGAATCCGGTAACTGATGTGATCATGGAACAAGCACTTAGCGAATCACATAAACGACAACTTCCCTAGAAGCATTGGCATGGCAAGTGTGTTTCTCCTAATAACGTGTTCATTTTTGCCTGGCCAGCTGTGCATCTACCTTCCCTTCAAAAGTGAGACTCCAGAAGTGTCTGTCACATTCACTTTCAACATCTTTAAAACCGGCTTCCTCATATCCATGGCTCGGTGAAATATTTGGTCAATGTTAAGCTTGCAATCATTGAATCATCCTTGACTTCGCATGTCTGCCCTATCTTCTCCCTCGGCTCATGCCGAAAGACATGGAGGCTTGCTTCCGACGCAACGACACAATCATATGCAAGGGCTGTAAGATACGTTGCGCTGCCGATGGACAGAGAATCACCACCTGACACTGGCAAAATGGCTATGGAAATTGATGTTTTCCAATAGGAAATATTATATATATATGAAATAACCGATACCCTCCCTGAAACAAACAGCTGGCCCCTGAAAATGGGTGTTTTTTTTTGAGACAATCCTTTACCTTTTGGGAGAGCCCATGTTTTATGGGCGAGCTGTTAGTTTTAGGGAGGGTAACGGGTAACTATATCAATGTTCAAATAGATGGGATGTAACTCACACTACACCAGCGTCCAAAGTAGATGACAAAGGGGCAATGCAGAGAGGAATCATCAAAATCTAGCTGTCATGCTGTTGCACCTACAGCACCTAGAATAGGCTGCTGCCATCTGACATGAAGACAATGTCCATTTGAAGATAACATCTGCTTGAAAATATAGATATATGTAATGTATATGTAATATACAACCTATATCATATAATATAATAGTGTAAAATGAATACAGATAACACATCTGCTGAAGACTTTGCAGGTTCTGGTCGACTTCCGACTACAATTCAGAATTGCAAGCTCATCCCGACCTGAAGTTCAACGTAAAATTGTTCTCAGAAGTTTCTTCCATCCTTAATCACCATGTTCACGTTCTGTTTTTTCGTAGAATGTCATGGTTAAGTATGCAACTATCCTCTCAAGTATCCCCAAAAACTATCTCAAAAATCCCCCAACTGAATGTCATCCCTTTCCCACCCCCCCCTGCCGCAATCATTTTCCCCACCCCCCCGGCGTATTTTGCAAACAAACTGGTGGTTTTCTCCCATTCACCTGGCCAGAATCCGTTGAAGCGTAGATGGCCCAACCCATATTGACCAAACCTGGTTTGGTGACACGGGAAAGCTCAGGGCACTAACCTGGGTACCAACCCACCGTTGCCCAACCCAACCAGTTGCGGCACCTGATCCCTTAGTGCTACACATTTGACTCCCAGGACCTTCAATAGGTTCGATGACCTGCCAACTTGTTCAAGAAAGATGGGCCATCTATAGGTGATGATCTATGACCAACAGTCCCATTTCTGGAAAGATATACATATACAGTATATATATACATATCATTAATTATGATATATATTTTTTTGTATATATGTCTCTATATAAATATATTTATCATTAGACTGAATTACTGAATTGATGGCATTTGGGTAAGCGATAAAGCTACTCTGCACATATAATCACTACCTTTTGGAGTGATGTCATGGTTCAAATCACAATTTCCTGGATGATGTTTGATGATCCCATGATAATCCCTGCTGAATAAGCTAAGGAAGCACCCAAGAAAACAGGTCAGTATTTCGTGGCTGTGGTCAAGGGAAGGGCAATCAAAAAATATGCCAACTAAGTAGTGTCATGTAGTCTTCAACCATTGATGCTCATTGGGACATATCCAGGAAATATCTTCATTAGCAGTCTATGATTTGATAGATGTGTGCCTCTTGGAAATTCGTTTGGATCCCTGGACATGAACACTCTGGAGGTCGAATCTTCTGGCAATGTTACTGGCACTATGAAACACACATCAAATTTCCTGGATGGACGCGACTCGTGTATGTCTAGGATTTCTACCGGATAAACCTCCAAAGGCGAACGACTACCAGGAAGCTAGTGCGCAAAGGGATCGTCTTTCAAGCCATATGTGTGTCAGGGGCAATGTTTGTTTCCAGCAGGGGAACATTGAAAGATCACCATCTCAAATTCGTTGAACAAGTTGTGCTAAAATGACGCGCTTAATTGTCAGGCTGGATATCTTGAACCTACAGATACCATAAGAAACCTTTAAAGCTATTTGATTCATACATATGTTCAGCGAATATATTAAACGTTGATCATGGATCCACTATGATCACCTGTTTTGACTCTCCTCCTTTTGCTTGGATACCTACCAATCCTTGTGTCATAGCCACCTTTCCGTCGTCAACATTTGTTGATCAGGAAATACACAACTTTCATTTTTGCAAGGCCTGTATCGTAGGGATCTGCAATGAACAGCGGAATACATTGGGGTCGAGTTTCAAATTCAGAATCTACAGTAAATCCAAGTGTAAGCAAAAAGAGCATCTTCTATACATTGTATCCCTCAACTTCTTTGTTTTTTTTTTGGGGGGGGGGGGGTGTTAGGATTGTTGTTCCCACCTGAACTGTCAAACTTGATCCACTTGGCTCTTTGCGAGCCTCCAATTTCTGTGGGAGACTGTCACTCAAGATCCACTGCTTTGTAGAAAAACCTCCACCATGAAGGGAGTGCCTTAGAACACGTTCGCTTCAAAGATCTTCAACCATCTGACTTTTCAGGTGAAGCCCCAAATTTCTCTTGGCGACCTTGGAAAATTTGGGGAACTCAGCAGAATGCAAAATTCCTCTAATGGCCAAGGATTTTCAAAGCACACAGTGATGTATTATGATGTATTATGTATTATGATGTATCTGTCCCTCTGTTTGAGCCATGTCTGCCCTCGACTTGGACTACACATCCAAGATCATCCAAGGCTGGTCTTTGTTCGTGGGGATTCCGAAGAATGTTAGTCTTTCTGCTCTCCTGCAAGCCAACCAAACCCTGCCAGGTGGGTGGAGGAAAAAGTCTTTAGAGTTACCTTTTCGGATCCTTTTGAGATCCTACAAGTTTACTAAAAAATCATTCAAGAATTCAAACATCTCCACTCTCACAGCAAGCTGCTCCACAATGTGACGACCATCCCGATCCAGCAAAAGCAGCAGACCTGTGCAATGTGGCTTTGGTCAGTGGCTAAGCTTGGTCTCACAAGACAAGGGCTTACTTTGAAGCAACAAACATCGAAGTTTTCAGGATCCAACTATTTCACACTTCAGGTTGACAGTCTCCAAGTGGATATCTGGGATCCAAATCTACAACATTGCTTTTCAAAACCCCCTCACTATCCAAAATATTCAAAATAAACATTGCCACGTGATTTCATTCCATCTTATCTCTCATGTTCTTGTAGGCATCCTTGGCATCATCCGTGAGATAAACTTGTTTCATAATAAACCTTGGACCCCCAAACTGTGCCTGGCTTGTGCAAGTAGCCAATGCTCCTCCATGTACTTTGCAACTCTGCAGTAGGAATTGCTGGTTCTAATGTCAAATTCCTGGCAGCCAGACCATATCAAGGAAGGGAGATTCTAAGAATGGGGTTCCACCATTTTAAGGGTTCGAGTAATGGTGTGTGTGAACCTTACCAAAATTGGAGGTTCACCACTCAGCATCCTTCAATATGATTCCATGCCTTTTCGGGTTCTAGCTTGGACTGTGCGGATCTTGATCCTTCTTCGCCGATCTTTTTGCTTTCAGGCACCTCAAAGGTAAGGTTTGCTGATATCCAGATGGTTCAAATCTGCCATCCAATGCCAAGTCGGCCTGAAACGCGAGATCAGGAAAACAGGACACCATAAGGAGGGGATACTGGATACCGTTACTGTCCATGAATTTGGTCATGCTATACCTTTCTGTCTTGACGGCATGTAATTGTGCCGAGGAATGTTGCATGTCCTCAAGTTAATCCTCCGGTTTAACCTTTGGACACTAGCCGCTGTTGTGTGTACCTGTTGCTTGTTGATAAAATGTTGAACTCGTCACTAGTCTCAGTCACCCTAGTAAGCATCAGCAGGCAAAGACATGTCTGCCCCACATTGACTGATATATCTTCAAGATTCTGTGAGAAGTTTAGTTTATAGTTTCTTCTACCACTCACATTCACTTTGCACAAATCCACAGACGCGACACTGAATAGATCTCGAACTGATCGCTGATCCTCGGCAAAGTTTAGCCGATCATCTGCACAACTTTTGCTCAAGTAGGGCTAGGGGTCAAATCATAAACAGCCAACGCCAAATCCATGCCTTTCACTCTTCCAACTGAATGGCTGGAACTGAATGCAATACAAATCTACATAAAGAGCTGTGGGAGAATCTACAAAGGTCTTCCAAATAGATCTACCATCGGAGTTGTCACCACGGCCGCAACAAGGCCTTCCTCACATACCTGCTGATGTTGACCTTTGAATGAGGGACTCCCAATCATCCTCAACTATCTCCACTCAAAATGTTCCATTTCAAAATGTATTGAAGACAATTTTTACTTGAAAATCAATACAAAATCAATATCACTTCACAGAACGAGAAAAACAGGGAACTTCAACTTTCCTCTTCCCCAATTCCAAAAATATCATGTTACTTCAGTTGCTTCAGTTACTTCTCAATAATTCTGAACAAGTATCAATCTTCACCAAGGAAAACACACAAAAACCAATTGGAACCTCCAAGGCTCAAGACTTTCTTGGCATATGGATTACATGACAAGGCCGATGGACGAAAGGCTCGGTGTGGCCATTGCCTCACCTCGGTGGGTTTTTGGTGAGTCTTGTTCCAGGTATGATGTTATGATAGTGGTGGAAGAACTCTGTGTCTACCTTAGCTTTCAAACAGAGTTTCTTCCAAGAAACATGTTGAAAACAGTGAAGTAGGTGGAGGATATAGATGGCTCCCATTGTTGTTGTTCAAGCGCCTCTCACTTTTTCAAGCATCTGGGGCAAAGTTGTGCTATCTACCTTAATTTCGAGGTATTTCGTTGATTTATCTCCCAAGAAAAATCTGGCCAGGCTAGGATAAATGAAATGGCTGCCATGGAATGATATGCCAGCTTTTGGTTATTCAGCGAGAGACCAAAACAAAGATTACCCTCCAGGGAAACTAACATGTCCCACCTGGGGAAGAGGAAAATCATCGACTCAAAGTGCCGTGGTAGGGGATATATTAGTTCCCTGGAGGGTACTCCCTTGAAGAAATGCGCATATTGGTTGTTACTCTGATTTTGATCATTGTCGGATGATCACCATATTCAATGATTCGAAACACATAGTAACAGCATGCACAGGGTCTTTAACATATGTCTGTGTACACACATGTATATAGCCATATGTGCATAAAAAATGTTAACAAAACACAACAGTTCACAAACTTGCAAGAGCCGTTGAAATAAGGTTGAATGTTGTCCTAGATGAAGATTCACGATCATATCGTTTTGTTTTGTATATAACCTAAGGTCACATTGCAATTCCACCGGGGGAAAGAGGCCTCGACCCTCTAAACATGGCAGGGTAGGCAGGCTACTATAGATATCCTAGCTTCAAATTGAAAATATGTTTGCAAATATCCATTTCACAAGAATTGGTCAGTCTTCCTAGTGTTATTGAGTATGGATGTAACTGATGTAACCATCTCGATTCTCAGGCAGAAATTGGACGATCCCATCTTCCAAGGAACAGACACCAACTTCACAGAACTCCTACACGGAGTCATTGTCGGTGTCACGGATCAATCCCATTTGGGTGCAGTAAATTGAATGAGAACACAGGGGCGACAGAGCGTTTTCATCTTACACAAAGTTCCTTAAAAACGCAAATCATTCAGGGATACATTTGAAAGGTCGGTTGGATTCGTTCATCCTTAGGGATATAATAAGTTGGGTATGTTTCATACAGTCTCATACAGGTTGAGAATAGATTCATGTGGGACCCTGGACCCTTCAAGAATCAGCCAATTTGAGTGGAGTTCTGGGATTTGGAACATAATATACCTAAGATATAGATGATGATATAGATGATGTTACTTAATTGGTATTACTCGTGGTAGATGCTTGGTATCCACAGGATTTCTTCCATCAACAGTAGCTTATCATTATACCCCACTATTGTAAACAAGTATACCGTATACCTTTAGTATTGCCATATTGTCATACCATATGATCATATACCGTATCATACTGTCATACCATATACGAGATGATTATGCCAAGTATACCTAATTTCACATTATTCCTCTACCAAATGTCACTTCATTCATAGTAGAAAACATGTAGAAGCCTAAGCATCAGCAAGGGAACCAACAACATCAATGGATGCCAAACTTGGACTGATTACTAGCTATGAAACACATGGGCTGGATGAGAATTGACGGCAATAATTTTGTCCTTTTTCACCTTACAACTTCTCTCTCCAAAACTACCTCCTATATCCTCCTAGCGGTTCTAAGATTTCCCTTTTTTGTTATTCTCCTGTCATAAGAATCAGCAGGTGCCAAATGCGATGCATGGTAATCGCTATTAGTCAGGATCACGACCATGGTGAAACACCACAGCAAGATCTGCATCCAACAACTGCGTTGAATGCCTCGTGGCTCGATTCGAAACGGCGAGTTTTACGGCTTAAGTTGGAGCTGAGACTCAATGGTCACCTGAATCAAAACATGACTAATAGAAAAGTCTCACTCAAGAATCTCAATTGGGTTTGAAGATTGAAAGGCTCTTCTATCGACAGTGATAGTTTGATTTCTCTTCAAGATATTTTCAATGAAATCACTATTTCAACCTAAAACTTGCTCATGCTTTTTAACTCGTGGCCATCTTTGGATACCAGCAACCCAACAAAAAAGTTACTTCATCTACTTCTGTTTATGTTTGTCCGTTCTGAACAGCGTTCCCCCCTGTTTTCTATACCTTTTAGACCCAAAAGTACCATCCAAACCATCCGGAACTTTCACGAGGTCAGCTAGGTCACACTTCCAAGGTAAATTCTTGCTTGTCTCCTCAACATCTGGAGATTCAGGCATCAACTCCTTAGTCCACAACAAATCTCCGAGTTTTTCCCGTGAAAAAAGACGGTGACCCTACCATGGTCTTTTCGTCAAAAAATTATCCTTTTACAAAGTGGAAAACCCTGTTCATCCCCAAAGCGTTACTAATTGGATCTACCCCCCACCCAGGATGCCAGTGACAAACAGGATTATTACATTTTTACTAGGAATCCCTTATAAAACTCTTGATTTGCCACCGTTACTGGGTGGAGGGGTAGATCCAAATTACTAAGTTACTAATCACAACAACCCAAGGAACAAAGGGTTTGGCCTCAGCTGCCACTACAGCCTCATCCTGATGTCTTGGTGAAGCATCAATACGACCCTGCAGGTCCTGACAGGCAATCATTTGATATTCGTTGGTCACATAAACTTTGTGGTCAGCAAGTGAAAAAAAAGATCAGAAAGTCAGAAAGTGGTTCATGGTGAGAATATATGTGAATGATTTTCCAGCCTTACAAAAATGGATTTGAAACAAACAATGTTCAAGCAATTGTTTTGATAACAATCAGATTCTTTGATACCTAAAAGTTTGAGACACAAGCAAAAATGTCAAAGACAAACTTTGAGGCAGATTTGGAGCATCTTCATCTCGATCTGTTTTTTTGTTCGCCATGTACAAGATCTGCCTAAATCATGGGATCAACTACAACAAACCTCAACTGCCAGGATTAGAAACGAAAACATCAACACGGACCATCTTTCCTGGCCGATGTCCAATCCCCCGGGGCTCCCGGATGGTAGCACTGAGGCGAGCCAAGTCAATGATCCTTGACGGTCAAAGAACGCAGTAAGCACCAATGAACAACTGGAGGAATACAATATGTTAAGATGTGATATATGCATAAAGAATTATGTATATAGTACGTATATCAAGTCAAGCAAACATCAAGTAGTCATTCTAGGTGTTGACACAATATCTATTCTACCCATAAGTCTGTAAGTATATAGTAGTCAAGATATCCGAAGCACCATTGCATAAAGGTAGTCAACCCATTTGCACAGCAAAGAGATCTTCAGGAATCCCTTCCGGCGGCAGCCGAGTTTCTCTCCACGAAGAGGTTGGGTGAATTGAACATGCCCAGAATGAGCATCCACCCAGTACAACACTGCATGGCCTGGAGATGTTAAACTTTGCACAGCCAAAGTCTGATTTTCGGACAGTCTACCAATGACAAGTTAAAGAAGTCAATGCATATGTTTATAGAAACGTTCCAAGCCTCAGTCCGTGGTCTCTTACAGTTTATGTATTGCATGTCTCTATGTCCTTCATGTGCCACTAAAGACTCTAAATACTGAACTCCGAGGAAACATGAACCACGGATTGCTGCAACCATTCAAATAGGGCTTGCTATCCTCATGTTCTTAACAAGAGATATTGAGTGATAGAAATGGATGACATGAACATATCGTTCCCAAATAGACGTGCTGAGCCCTTGCACCGTGCGATTTCGTGGACAACAATGCAGAAAAAATGGCATCTGTTGTTCTTTGTATGCATGATGTACGGCCAATTCACACGACAACATACAAAACACCCAAGTTAAACAAGATGTTCTTGCTGGGTACACACAATGTGTGTGGGTGTGTGTCTCACAGTTGATAAAATATGCTCAAATGCCGTGTTGGCGTAGCAAGAGTCTATGTCAGCAGGCAACAACCATCACTATCCAAAATTGCCACCAAGCGTCCCCAAAGATTACAAGACTTATATAATATACATTCCATTCTTTCCCGTCCAGTGTTCTCACCGGAATCCTCCTGCCTTTGCCATCTTCACAGTAGCATTGCAACCAACTTCCATCATCTCCCAACAGCGTGCCATCTTCATCTTGCCTTTGAGTTTCGACAAAAATACGTGCAGTTTCATGTCAATCACTTAGAAATTTAAAAAGGATTGGAAAGGAAGCCAGACCTTCTTGACAAATTTGCACACTGGTCACTATTGCTGTGAAGGGTGCTGCAACCGCTGAAGCTCAAAACCAATCAAAATAGTAACATCTGACAAAAGAAGACATTTCGATCACTGGGAGGTCCTCTTAAAGAAGTGTGTGCCAACCACCACCCCTCGCAGCTACACACTGTCGTGATGGAGACAATCCTTCACCCGTTAATAAAGTAAATTTCCCATCACTTACAGTGTTCTGAACATCGCAACTGGTGCAGGATTTTGTCCATCAACTGTCAGTGATCTCAAATCCTCTTTCAAAAAACAACACAGTAACTTGATCACTGGAGCGCTGCTTTAAAAAAAGACCAGGCATTTGAAGAAACGGTGTCTTCCATTTTCTTCCTCATGTCATTCACATGACACATGACACATGACACAAGGGCAAGGTACTCAACTTCTGGAAGATTCAAATGGTCTTCCAGTTCTTTGACATCTTCTTCCAAGATCACCTTCACAAAGATGCAAGAAAAAAAGCAAAGCAAACATTCAGGAAGTCCATGCAGGACTTCAAGTGAAAAGACTGGTCAAAGGAGACCTACCTTCAAACTATAACTTTTTCCAGTCTAGATAGTACGCTGCCCACTGTTGAACATAAATTTCCACCATCCATCAAGGCACGCTCAAAACCTGGATCACATATCAGACACCCCTGGAAATTTAACATACCAAAAGGGATGGTTTGGAAATTCTATCTCCTTTTGCACGTTTCCTGTAGCTTCAATTGATCTAAGCTTTGACTGACTTGACTGCGCCAAAATCTGCATCTTCGTCAGGGAATCAAACCAATGTTTCATCCCTTGCGCCTGCATCCGATGGAGATCTTCTGCCTCCTCAGTACTTAGATGGCCTTGGTCTTCAATCAAAGTTCGCTACAAAAGAGAAAACATACAGACGCATCTACACCAGTACCTTCCGTCCGACGATGATCTGATTTTCTTGGGGTGTACACCATGCATTAAGACAATGTATCGAAGTATAGATTCGAAGATTTAAGCACTGTCTTCAACATTGAGCAGTCATGGGATTCCTCGACCTTTCTCTTGCCATTCAAGTCATCACACTGTCCTCAAACGGCAGACTTCGTGTGTTGCTTTGGTTGAATCACTTACGGGTAGAAACGATTCTTAACCATCAGCAGTGACTGAAAGTGTAAGGCTGCAATCTGTCCCACTTGTCCCACATCTATGGGGGAAAAAACATTACTGTAACAACATACACTAGATATACTGCATATGCTGCTAATATGTACATATGTGCAAAAACCTGCGTATGATATGAATCTGGATGAAAACGGGTATCAAGATGTCGGTTCCACCACTTCACCCGTTCCCCTTCTAAGCTGTCAAGCTACTGGTGATTTCTGGAGCTCCAAATTTCTGCAGAACTTTGGAGATACGTTTTGCCTCCTGGTTTTTTGAATCAACATCAAATTGCTGGCCGGCCAGCCAACCAACAAACAAAGAATCCAAACAGAGACACAAAAAAACAGGGTACCAGTAGAGCTGATTCAATGTGCCCATCTTTTTTTGAACTTATGAAGTGAACTATAAATAAATTTCTCAGAAATATTAAGTATGTTTCTATATAATGGAAAAATTGAACACGAGCACAATCCATCATCTGTCTCCAATACACGATATCTTCATCATAGTCTTCATCATCTAAATAACAACATGCAATATCTTGATTTTGTAGATAAGGCCCATCATTCTCAGCTGCTTTCCCATCACTCTAATGCCACCTGCCTTGAACGCTGCTGCAGCACAACGGTCTTTGCTCATGAATGGCGTGGCCTGAACCGTAACCTCAATGATAATGAGAGACCAAACACTAAAAATGGATAAACGCTTTCACAATGTGTTCGCTGGCCGTCAGTACTTGGGTGACTTGGGTGTCTCGTTTCTCACGCTGTTTCTGTCTCTGTCTGTATATGCATATAACTGATACACTAGAGTCATGGATGCTGCCAAGATCATCAATCTCATCGGGTTGCTTCAGTTGAGTGGTACCAATCATTGTCTTGGTGGGATACATCTTACAAACCATCCTAACTCGTTCATCCTGCAAAAAAACATCAAGATTCATCCAACCTTACAAACCCTTGGAGTGCAGGTGTCAAAAATGGCTGCCGAACGGATGCTTCTCACCTCCGCTTCCCCTCGTAGAAAGTATCATCAATATCTCTGAAAAATCTTCGGCCTAGAAACAGCTTTTGGCATGTTGGCATTGGCCACCGTTCGACCTTTTTACAAAGCTGTGAGAAGCGGAGCATTCGGAGCTTGAGATGGTTGGAAATGGCGGGTTTTTTTGTGGCCGGAATAAATCTGCAGGTTTTCATTGCACGGAAGAGCAGCCACAAAAATACAGTAGTTGTTTTTGGCACATCAAAGGACGTAAGATAGGAGATCAAAGGAAGGGTACATTCACACGGAGTGTTCCCACATTTTGAGCCTTTTGATATCCTTTGGAGGTAGTTTATCAAGCATAAGCATAAAATGTGGTTGAAATCGACTGAACAGCTCAGCGTTTCACCCTGCACAAGTTAGATAACCCACAATTCAAGCACACCTCAGAGTGGAAAGGCCAAATAATAATCAAAGAAGAACGCAGAAACTGCATGATTTTCAAGTAGCATTACATCTCACACGACATCACATAACAAATCCACAAAATGGACACCAAAAGCATCTTGGATTCAGGATCACATCTGAATAATCATATCGGTGCATAGCAGTGAATTTTCGAATTCACATTGGCAAGGTGGCTCAAAATTGATTTACAAATTCCAGGACTACAGATTTTGGCATTTTTTCGTATTGGAAGTTGGAAGTATCTATTTGTCAGGAGAATCAATATGTATATGTATATATATATATGTAAAAAAGGTATATGTACACCCCCAAAAGTTTAACATAGCCCTTCAAAATGATTAGAAGACTACTCTTTCCGTTTGGAACGTAATGTTTCAGGAACTATGTTCGGGCGTGTATACATACAGTGTGAGTATATATATATATTATATACTATATTACCGTTTTATACCATTTTACACCACTTTAAATCGAAGATACGTCTTCAAATTGTTGGATTTCCATTGTCATGTTGGTTTTGTGGGGTGATGCTTGGAAGAGAATCTTCCTTTTGAAATGGTCCATTTTCCGGTGACCTTAAAAAAACATGAGACCTAAAAATCGGCCCCCTTGAAAAGGAAAATCATCTTCCAAACCTCCATTGTTATGTTCCATGTAAATTTTTTTGTGGGTATATGTGATTTGGAGGCCATGTGAAGTTCCATCCAAATCCATCTACTTCGACTACTGAGACTTCGAGTGGCGAAAGCGCTTCGAGTGCCATCCAAAGACATCCAAATAAATGGAGGAACGGTACCTACACAGTGGATGTTGGTTGATATGTTGTTGCATATGTATATATATATATATATAAACAAATATATTGAATATTTCTGTTCCAATTTGATCCAATTACTATTAAATTTATGACAAGATGACGCCTAACGATTATTTGCTCTACAAATATCTACAAACTATATCAATTGTCATCCTCTCTTTCGACAAAAGAGCATCATTTTTCGGAGAAATTCCTAGACTCAATCACTGATGGGTCTACGGTCTACGTATAGAGGGCACCAAGTCATCGAAACAAAATCGCAACATCCCTTTCTGGCAAAAATGGATAATATGTACCCTCTAGTAAACTAACATAGCAATGGAATATCACCATTTTCACAAGAAAAATCATCTTCAAAGGGTGTAAATGATATCACACACACACATGAAATCAAAAAGTCACAAGGGTGTCACAAGTGTGCAATCCGCACACTACTCTTACAAGGTACTAGAGGTGGTGACCCAATAGCTACATATGCATATCTTTGCTGGAATGCAATACGTGCATCTAAATATGTAGTGCAAGTACCTAACTTCTTTGGATTGTGGTCAAGTCAAATGATTGTTATCATATCTGAAATCAGTCATGATTCATTTCTATTCTTGCACAGGAATACTACACTAGACTATCACCATCTTAAAGGAGCACATGCAAAATCTTGGTCCATTCCCACAAATTTCTCCCAAGAATTGTGGCTTGCTGAGGCTTGCTGGGCAGTTTTTGTGTAGCAAACAACCATTAAATGAGACCTCTTATTTTCCCGTGATTGATATCATCTCAAAATGTGTACCAAGCTGCGACATTGGCAATCCTGCTCTGGACTTCAAGGGGCAGGACACCTGCGGAGTTTACATCTGGATATCTTCCTTGGGCCTTGGGGTCTCTTCAACACAATTGCTGATTTATTCAACCTGATTTCACTACAAACATCCCTTGCTAACAAGAGTTATTACTGAGAAATTCACATCCATGGGTCCATCTATCTTTGATTTACAGGATCTGTTTTGTTTTTTTGACAAAATATGCGGCCCATCTGCACGGAATTGGTCAGGATATATGTTGTAAAAAAGAAAATGATGTGATGTGTACTTTACTTGTGTATGTTGTCTGTACACTTGCCCACTTGAAAACTTTAACAGATCTTTTGACTGGTCATGATTGGAGAAATAAACAAAAACATCCAAAATCTCAATCTACAAGAAACTTCAATGGATCCAAGTCACAATAACATCAACTCACACTATATAAAATCATCCAGCCCAAAAAAAAGAAAATCGCACTATAGATTTGTTTATCTTTTTGTTTAAATCATGAGAATCAATATCTCCATCCCTGTGATCCTGGTGGATCCATGGTGCCTTCAAGATGATGATGATCCATCCCATATGTAACGCACAGGCCAAGAGCGCCAATGACCAGGGAGCCCATGAGGGAATCGCTTGGTCACATGCACGTACGCCACGGCGTCCGTTGTTGTCTCGTATGGTGGCCAAATGAACCTTTCAAAGCACCGAGGTCAAAATGGTGAGATTACAAAATCTGCATTCCTGAAAGAGCTAGATAGCCATTGCAATATTCAGAATTCATGCCAAGAAAGATGTGAAAAGGAGCTCTGAGTTCATTTGTGTCTTCAGACAGGACACCGTTTTATGATACAGTAGGAGGGAAACAAACACCATACAATTGCAGTAGTTTCTCACACTGGCGAATACTGCCGATTTACAGTCATAAGGGGAAAGCATATCACCACAAGCCATCACAAGCCATTATCATGCCGTTAGTTTTTGTGTGTCTTATGTCCTATGGCTATCTGGAAATTCACCCACCTTAGTCCCAGCCGTTGGGATCCCTGAGATCATGACTCCCCTTAAAGCCATGCTAGGCTCCAAATGAAAGCCCTGGTGCAAACTCCTCGAGTTGAGCCACGTCTGCTACAAAGATACCTATGTTACTGCCATGCATCACTGGCTAAAACTACCAAGTCGCAACTAGCAACAACATCCAGCAACCAAAGTCATTCAAGGTATACCCCCTCCGCCCCTCCCCCCTGCAAACCCTCGACACCCAAAAAAACAAGACTCCGGAAAGTCTGGAGATTGCTTGGTGGCAGCAAAGCAACTGCCAGGGTTAGCACCAACGGTCCCAGAAAAATGGCAGTGTCCACCATGCGTCGTTGACGTTTTACCACAAAGAGGTCCTGTAGGAAAACTCGACAGCTGGCGAGCTTAACCTATCCACAGCTCAGTTCATTGGTTAATGTATATATATATATATATATACATATGTATATCAAATATCATCAAATAGTCATAAGTCGTAAGTATATCATCCATCTTAATCTTCGATAATCTGCGATGTGCTCTTAAATTCTCTTCAACCACGGTTTCATTGCTCTTGTGGAAGGAAGCAATGTAGATAAACTTCCCATGATAACACCCTGTTGTCTACACAACAGGAAGGCGCCAGTTGAAAGGCTCCCACCCTTCCGTTCAACCATATCTGGGACGCCGCTCCAGCTTGTACAAAATACATCCCGCAAAGGCAGCGGTAGCACTCGACAACCAACCAGTGGCAGTATTCCTCAGTCATGGCGATTTTTTGCATCACAACTCGACACATTCCAATGAACTGTGCATCGACCATCTGTGAATCATATGACATGATGTTACATTTGTCACCTTCATCTTTTTGCAACACACTAAGGATCATATAGAGCAAGTACCATAACCAGCTCAAATCTCTAAAAGTGGCGACTCCTGTGCCAAGATGCTGTATGGGTTCAGGCCATCCTTCTGTTTTAGTCATGAAGAGCGCAATGGCATAGTAGGCGCCCACCTGGAGGTTGTTGCGAGGTCGCACCAAGCATTTGCAGGAAGGATGTTTGGGTAGTGTGAGGTTGCACCTAAGGTTCGATAAAACAGGGACTCACTTCGCCCGAAGTTCCAATGAACACTGGTGGTGGAGCAGGTATCTTCTCGTAGATACCCATCTTTCAGAGTGCATGATGTTGCACAATAGAAGCAGCGCCATGCGAATAGCCACTGGCCTACTCACTTTGAATTGTTGTTCAAATTGGGACACCCTTTCTGCCTTACAAATGAGGGGTCAGTTTACTCCGCAATTGTGGATTACAGAATAAGTACTGTAGATCCAAAATATTCTTGGGTACTATATCACTGTAAAAGGTTGACCCGGTGGAGTATTTCACCTAGTTGACTAGTTGACACTGTTCAATGTCCAAGAGTGCCGTGGCTGGGAGGACTTGCTTGACCGTTTCCAAGGATGTTTCACCGAAAAAAACCTGCTGATTGGGGTGGTGGGGATGACTTGGACTTGTTCCAGTCATCCGAGCCATCTGAAACTTAGAAACTAAACAAAATTTAAAAAATTGACAAAAGCTAGAATCAAAAAACATGACCTGTGAAATACCGGGCATTCAAAAAACAAACACCTTACAAAACAGCTCGAAAACACACCTGTATCCAAGTATTCCAGCAAAAACAAACATAGAAAACAACGCATCACCTGGTGCTTGGCTCCCATACTAATAGCAGTTGTTGTGCCGAGACCGTCAAGCTGATTCGGGCATAAGCATCGAAGCAAGCATAACCACGCTGCACCTGAGGTTTGTCAAAGATCCTCCAAATGACCGCTAGAAACACTTCGATACTTGAAAAATCTCCCTTTCTCAGGAAAGGATTCACCATCTAAACATATATCACTTATAATTACATATTATATCTATATACATCTAGTATATCACTTACACAGGATTCTTCTTAGGATGTGGTATACAATCTCTATGATGAAGTTTCACTCTGGACTGGACTGGGTTGGGGATATTGATTACAGTATGTGTACTTCCAATACCAACCGGCATCACTTCCACCGCACCTTCCGTAGCATCCAAAAATGGGAATACTGTGCCGCACTCTTCCCCGGACCTGCGAACAAAGGATCTTTCCATGTAACTTGCACCTAGATGGCTTCCATAGTATATCTGTTGCACTGCCATTGGGTTTAGTTGGGAGATGCTTCTTAAATGTTTCAAAAAACTCGTTGTTACACAGTGTGACTTTCTGGGAGATCCTGTTTTGCCGGAAATGCTCAGAACTTCAGATCCTGACAAAGTGTTGAAAGTCCGGAAACAAACATCCATGGCCAGGCCATGTTACAAGAAACAAAAAAGACATGTTAGAACAACATACTGTTGGTTGATGGAAGACATTCTGCACCACCTGGGATGTAAAAAAAAGTATATAAATAATGGGATGAATGAACTACCTATCCACTGTTGCAGGATTTCTTGCATCAAACGTATGTACAGTAAGTAAGAACACAGTTTGTTGGAATCCTTGAGTGTCTTCAATCCCACATTTTTGATTATCACCCTTCTGATACTGTTGATGGGTTGAACTGGTTGAGCTGTCCTTCCCTGAATGGTTTCAAGACTAAAAAGCTCATATCCATCCTCAAAAACAGGCACCTCTTTTCCTGTACTCCTCCCCAGAAAAATGAAAAAAACAACACATTCTCAATTCGGGTTCTTTAGATCAACAGCCCCTTGGGAAGAGAAAAATCACTGTCGCATCCCGCTTGGCATTTTTTTCGACGCCTCCATCCACCGTGGCCAATAGTTGACCTGAAGCTACGGGTGTTTCATTCGACAAAGGTCGAATGGACCTCCTCATTCTTTAGGCATAGAGTTTGTTTTTTTGCCGGATATGTTAAACTTTTATAGATGGAAGGGTGGAAGAAAAGATTTGAACTCAAGATTTGTCATGTGTATGGTTTCAAACAAAATTTGTCATGTGTATGTGCGTGTGTTATTCAAATTGATTGAATCTGTTTGAGATTGTTTGAGATTCCAGTTGGCTGGAATGATCTCTGAAAGATTTCTGTTGGAGCATAAATCACTCTGGTCACTGGTCTTTTCTTTTGGACTGCAGTCGATGCACAAGACTCGCTTCGGAAATTGATGCAACCGAATTGAGTGGGTCAACTGGCCTGATTCCATCAAACTTAGTACTAATGGCACCTCATTCAGTGCATTGATTAATGCCCACCATCAGGGTTGTAGTGCCATGATTGTCATCTTACCAATCTACATCACATAGTAAGTTCAATGTGTATGACTATACTCTATACAAATATATATCAATATATTGTAATATTGTATAACTTTCAAAGAAACCATGCCCTGCAAGAACGGCCATGGCCAGCAACTTCTCCGCTCTGGCAAAAGAAATATCATTATCTTATATCTAAGCACAACAGCACTTTGCACCACCATCACTGGTTGCCAAGTTGCCAATATCATCAGTAGCATGAGCTCCTTCTTCCAGCCATGCAGCAGCTTCAGCTTCAATCTCCTGCAGATTCACTACAGTAGTCATCCAATGGTTCCTAGAGATGTTCAATATCTATGGTGACTGCTGGATATAGGTATTCCCCTTATGAATCAGATCTTTCCAACTTCCAGCCAAGAACAAACTCTTAGGATTCCAAACTAAACTGGAGATCCCTAAGAAATTCCCTGTGCACAAAACCACCACCCTGATACACGGTATGATTGTCAAATGAATCTGATATCAAAAAAGGGTAAGGCTACAAACATTATGTGGCGATTACAACAAATTGGGAGCAAACTTCTGATAGGTATATCTAAAAAGCACATGCACAAACTTCTGAGGATCGATTCACATAAATTGCATTTGCAACTAGTCTTTGTCACATTGCTCTATGAAGTAGCTGCAATATGACCTGTAAAATGCAACTACAGTACAGATCAAAGGCATGGATCATGACAAAGGTCGCTGTGTAGGGGATGGTCGTCTCACAAAGGGAATCTATAAAGATCGAAAGAGTATATCATATACACCCCACCGGATTTAACAATCATTAGGGTACACAAATTGTATCGATGTCGTGAGACATCCATAAAATTCCGTACCCTCATAGTTTTTTACTCCAACTACTGGGTTCATCGATATTTCACATATGACTGTAACAATCTTGGCATAGGTCCTCTAGTTTAACCATCCCCATCTGTTTGCAAGACAGTTTATTTCCCTGCTGTTTCAGAGACTGTCCTTGTTGAGATCTGTAGCTTGTGACCTAGGCTTGCCAAGTGCCAGCATCCTCCCACCTCAAAAAAACTAGGCCTAGGCTACAACCCATCACGGATAAGGATCAAGAAAAAATATTGGTGCAATCAGTAAGAACAACTCCACCAAAACATCCTACAAACACTCAAAACCAACAACCTTCTTCTTTAGGAGTTGCAATCCCCATATTTTTAGGGCAAAAAAAACATCCTTTTTTCGATGGGATTGTTGGGGTCTTTAAAAGTATTCCGGTGGGTTTCACTACCCTCCGATCACCTCTCCCACCTAGGAAAACCATCAGGACCAAGCTACGTTTTAAAAGGGATATGGATTCGTTCCCTGGAGGGTATCTTTCGCAAGATCCACTTGGCTTCCACACTTTTCGCTATATTTCCGTTTGCTGCTCTCGGGCAAGGGCGCCCGGTGTTCACGGTCTGAAAGCCTTGATTCGTCAAAAGTGAAGGGTTTAGATTGGGGATCCTTACTGTTGATGGTTCAGAAATCCAGCGTTCACCGCTTGAGGTTGGTAGTTCATCCCATGATTTACAAGGTTTGTTACATCCCAGGGGGTTGGCCTTGGGATTCCTGAACCATCAACATTAAAAATATAACAGTCCTAGTGGCTCCTACTGAGGGGTGAACCTAAGATATTTGTATATAATATTATCTACAAGAAAAATAATGGCATGTTCAGAGAAAGTGTTCCTTTTTGTTGAAGCATCCATTTTTGGGCTTCGGATTGTGTCTTTTGGTGGCGATACAAATTGCTCAACAAACCACGGTTGGGTCGCGAGATAGGACAACTTGGAATATGGATAGAAACCGAGTGAAGTAAACACGAACCAAAATTGGAATCCATAGAAAATTTAGAAGTGGATTGCCTAACCTATCAACTGATGATGATCATTCACAATATGTTCCATCACTCGTTGTGACCACACGTCCTTCATATCTCTTTTGCCAGTCATATGAAGGATTATCAATACGATTTGTCTGCCGTTGGCAATCACAATCCCTTCCAAACCACTCTGAAACAAATTGTAATTTGAAGTTGGAGAAAAACTTCAACATATGAGCAACCGAAAGCACATTATTTACAGTATTCAAACCCAGCCGGAATCTTTCTCAGCTTTCGTGCTTGAGGAAATCAATTGGATTCAACTGGATGTAAAAGTACCTTGTGCAGGTCTATCCTTTCCATAAGCCGACCCAACCCCAACATCGCAGGCCTCTTAGCATTGGGTGTCTCCGTTTTGGTCTCCTTTGTCGGCGCTTCCATCTCTTGCAGACCTGCCAGAATGGGTCAACGTCGAACATACTCGATTCCGTTTCTAAGGCGCTTCTGGGAGATCTATTCACTGAAGCTACTGTTCATGAAACCTTTACCAGTTGGGATGGTTGAAGCATCGTAACTAATGGGATATTCACAACCTCAGTTCAAAATTTTGTCCATCAACAGTATTGCCGAATCATTTTTTGCAGCCTCTGATTGGGCTCCATACTCCCCATGTAGCGTCTGTGATAGTCGGGTTGTATCTGAAAATTAGGCGCTCCAAATTCCAAAAAAATATCCTGCTACGAATCGCGTAAATGTTCTATCTCATCGGAAACTACCCCTTTTAAAATCAAACAACATCAACATATTTCAACCATTTCTGAGCCCTTTGAGTTTCTGTGTCCACAAAACTCGTTTATGTAAAAAAAAGGCGGTGATTTCGATCGTCACATCACCTCCAAGCTTGGCGCCAGGGACAAAGGCTGGTGGCATGAAGAGATTCTTTACCTCTGTCGTTTTGCAGGGCATTGGAGACGTGGATGGATATGTTTTTAGATACACCAAAAAAAATGACTTGGATGAGATTCGCACACATATTATTGAATTGAGAATTGACATTTTAAGTGATTATGTTGAGTTGATATGTCACAATACAGTTTCAAAGAGGTGCCAAATGGTTGCTAGTGCGTTTAAAATCACCATCCCAAACGCGATTTTCCGACATCTGAACATCAACAAATTTGAAAAGCATGTGGTGTTTTGTGTTACACGGTACAATTGTAGAATGGGATATATGTCAAGTGTTTTTTCTGAAAGCAAAAAGCAGTTTGAAGTTGGAACAGTGTCAGAACAAATCTTGAAAAGAACAGATAAGAATCGCAAGCAGTTGTTTCAGCTTCTTTGAGTCATTGAAGTCGCTACATATAATGGAAAAACAGAGCTCGGAGCATCTGAGAGCTATCCATGCTGAAAATAAACATTATGTAACATATATGCGTATGTTAAAAATCATCACCTATATATATATATATATGTATAATAATATTTTATAATACGTACATATATATGTCATTATATGGAGGTGATTTTTCACCAACCTCCCGACTCCTAAATTGCCTAAAACAGACAGCGTCATTTTGGGAGGATTCCACTTATTTTCCCTAAGATGGGGTGAGGCCACATGACGTCACACAAATTCATCTAAATGATCTTTTGATCAATTTTTCTTCATTGCAAATCTCAGTTACACCACTCTTCTCGTACTGCTCCTGCAAAGAAGGAACATGTTCAGAAATATTTGAAGCTTCCATTTGTCATCAAGATTTAGGGTGCCACTCTCACACAAAAGATATTCAAAGATATCATCATCTTATTATATCATTGGTGAAAGAAATCATGAACGAATTCGAATCCTCAAAATACCCTGCAAACCAATCAAATCTTTTCCTTCTTCAACAAATACAGAAAGACTATGAAAAACTATCAGATTCCAACAAAAATGCTGCGTTTTCAACGGAGCCCTTCCCTTTTTTGGTCCTGCAAGCGCATGGCTGCACGCACCTCCGTCAATCCAGGTACAGGGGGACGCACCGCCTGCGGTCGGGATCGAAACAGCTTGGGGTTTCAATGGAATCAAAGTGGAACTATTTTCAGATGTTTAACCAGTTGGTGAGTTTCAACGCATTCAGGTGGGATAGATAAATAACTCTTTCATCAATTGGTTAGTTTAACTTTTTCAAGTTGGTACGTTTCAACCCATTTTAAAAAATATTCGTCAAATGGGATGATTTCTCCAATTGTGAAAAATAGACTTACAGAATCTTTGAAACACCCACCTAGTTGAAGTACATCACCCAGGATCCTCCCACCCCGGGAATTCAAATTCAGTTAGTCCACCATGGTGGTTTGTAATAATCCCCCTAAGAGAAAAGACATTTACAGAACTATATACCATCATATACTTTTCCCTGCCATCACTGATTTCTCCCCTTTCACCCTGCAACTCTGCTAAAAGTTGCCTGCGTAAGGATCTTGATGGCCGCTGAATTAGAGGAGGATGAGCCATGAGTGGCAAGCCAAACGCTTAAGATCCCAAAGGTAATGGCTGAAAAGACGCTGTTGTTCCTCGGTATCACCACTTTGATTTCTTTGAGAAAAACCAAGGTTGCCATGGGCTTCCACCCTTGAGGGGCAATGGAATGCATACCAAAATCTAGCTGACAAGGTATCTATAAATATATATATACATATATGATATGTGTGTATACTTGTTTTTTGTGTGTACGGGTCTTTCAGGAATACAATGACATAATGCTTGATAAGACACCGTTAACAAAGAAGAGCTTTACTTGAACAAAACCCGTTGAAGAAAATGAATTGCCACAAATAATTTAAAGGAATGATCCTGATCACCTCAGGCGTTGACGTGTCACGGCACAGTGACACATCAAATAGTTTGCGGCAAAACCCACGTGGTTGAAAGATAACATGTCACAAAAACATGTAAAGGGTTTATGAAGGCATGCACATAGCCTTCTAGAAACCAAGGCAACTGAGGCAAGGCGAGGTCTGAGAATCAGAGCAGCATCTGTTTGTTTGAGGGCATTGCCGGTATTGCCATGTAAATGCCCAAAAATGTTTGGGAATGCCACCATTTTCCAACGTTTCCTCTCTTTAAGATGTCATTTCTTGAACAACAAATCGTTGGAGCCAGTTGCAGAGACTTCTCCATTGTTTTCCTCAGCCATGGTGCCAAATCAACAGCAACCAGGGTGGCTCCATAGGAAACTCCTGGACGCCAAGAAGCATGACTCCACAAAAGAGTGGTGGAAGCAACGTGAAATAACCAGGTCAATTTGCTCAAGAAGCATTCTGATAGACCTAGACCAAACCACAAAGCAACCCTGGTTTTCAGTAAAGGTCACCTTTCATCAGGTCAGTCTCCGCTCCTGGTATCCAACGAAGATGAAGCCAATGATGCAGGTCACCAACAATGATCCAACTACCATGTAGGTATTCCTTGGAGAATCAACACATCAAATTTGACCAATCCAACCCCAAAAGCATGAAAGAATCAGATCAAATCCCTCAATGGTTTTTCTCCATAAGTTTTTGAAATTGGTGATACTTTGACTTGAGAACAGTGAGCCTTTTTCCCCAAAACCCTTTTGCTTCTTTTGCACAGGAACGGAGAAGGGTCAATGTGGGAAGGCTAGTGGGAGCAAGTCGGGCTGTCTCAAGATTTTCCGTGTTCCTCCAAGACTTTCCCTTTTTCCTCCTCCGAAAAAAGAAACAATCCGCAAATCTCCATGCGGGAGAAAACATCATTTGATTTGCCCACATCTCGCTGAGTCGCATGTTGGAAGTGGTCAGTTCAAATAAGTCTCGAACATCTTCTCCTCGTGAGTAACCCGACAGGAAGCTGGGAAGGTTTTGTTTCATAGAACAGGGTGTTGGTGAGAAATGCTGAAGAAAACAATCCATAGCTTTAGGATTGCTCAAAGTGTTGGGAGTAAACTGTAACGAGTCAAGCCGCCAAGCTGCTGTTGTTCAACCTGTTGAGTTCATGAATGCATCAAGCCTGTCTTACATTGACAATCTAGTATGATGGACTCTTGGCGCAGCAATTGCAACATGAGTGTTTGTTGTCGTTGTCCGCATATCGTTTGAAAAGTATACAAGAAGAAACTGTTATAGTTACATGTCATATCATCTTTTTCCTCCAACTATCACACAAATCAGTGGGAACAACTGTCATCTTCAAGGCATTTGCATCTGGAACACATTCAATCTGGCAGTAAATCACCACCATCTAATCTTCAGGCTGCGCCAAGACACGAAAAAGTTTCCAAAGTTCCAGCTTCATACTCCTCATTGGTTCGAGTCAAGCCTTTTTGACGCAGCTGTTTAGTCTATAGGAATGGGGAATCCACCATTTCGAAATTCCTGATCTGCTTGGAATGGGTATTCAACTTGGCTTAAACACCAACCACCTAGCTGCTACTGTAACTACATCCAACTACCTCCATTAACATTTGATTGGAACAGAAAGTGATTTTCAAGAAATGTCCATCCTAAGTGGTTTTTGGAAAGTTCCGACAAGGTTCCTTCAGAACTCTGCTTTTTTCATCAGAACCAAACAGCTCAAATGTGATTCAGATGTTTTGAAGTAAAACATATCATCCTCATATCATCCTGGTATGACTTATTGGCGATGAATCCTTGTGTAGAACGTAAAATGCACCCAGCTGGCAAGTCAAAAGGTACAATCCTTTCGCTATGATTCTCTCAGTGATATAATCTGTTCGCATGGAAGAAACAGTCGACCTTACGTTCCTACAGAATTGGACTTTGAAAACATCCCTTCATTTAATGTCATTGCGATTTCTTCATATACCCCCAAAGTTTTGTGGGTCCAAAAAATGATGGTTGCTAATTCCAAGTTCTGAATCTCCTTTTCCGACTGATTTTCAGGTTCACCAGCCGTTAAACTTCCGGGGTTGCTGCTGCCCAGCGGCTGATTTTGATGAATCCGATGTTGGCGCTGCTTGGCATTGAAATGGAAACGATCGCGATTGTAGGTAAATGCCTTGGGGATCCAAAAATGATCTCTAGAATAAGCACTCCAAAAATTGATTTTTAAAAATAATGTATCTAATCCATTTAGAATATTTTAGAGTTAGATTTGGTATAGAAATCTATGAGCCAAAACATCCAAAACATATATAATATAGCATGGCACCGTAGCTGCATAGCCAGCTGCCACCGTAGCACCGGCGGCGCCCAACATGGCTGATGATGTGTGCAACTTACAGATTGTTCCAAGGTAGGATGAATCATCCGCAACAGTGGGACTTGATGTTTCTCCTTGCCAGATTCAAGTTGAGTTTTGTGATGTATACAACATGGAAGAGAGATCGAATGTTGTTGTCGCTTTTGGGGTACATTTCTGAATCTGTCCTTTCAGTGGACTATATGAAAAGCCAACATGCCATGGTAAAAGAAATCACAGTCGCAAAGCTCAAATGTGATCGTCTGAGTTAGAATCTAAAGTCCTTGAAGGTGGGCGAGAGTTTTATGGATGACTGGATTTTCAGGATCTTTTTGGGGAAAGTGATTTCAAACCTGTCAAATGAAGAATTACTTTGAGATCCAGCGAATCCAAAGCGCAAATATTTCCTCACCTGAAAACAAGTCGAAAAATGTCGAAAGTAAATTCATAATATAGTTATGCCAGTTAACATTGATACCCTTCTTAAGCCTAAACCTATACGCAGCAAACAATCAATTAGTCAAAATACTCTGCAGTACCATCACTGAATCACGTGAGCTACTTAAGCCCATTACGTCTACATCTCTGCTGATAATGTTGTCAACCAGACCACACATCTGACTTAAATCTACTATAGCAACTTTCGCAGGTCTCAGAAAAACAATGATTGTCTCATCATTCTCCTAGGAAATGAATCTTAAATGTCATTGTTGTGGATCTTTAAATATCACTAAGGTGGGATGTATCCAATCATTCCCATCCCCAACCTGAAGCTATTGGAGGAATCTCTCGGAACTACCACCCACCCAAACATCCTTCCCCAACGCAATGCCAACCCCTCGAAAAAAAAAAAAAAACAGGTCTAAGATCAATCAAAACAAAACGAACAAAGTAAGTTGAGGAATGAAACAAAAACGATAAATATATACATGTTAGAGACAGAATCAGAAGATTAGATTTGAGAAGTCTTGTGGTCAAAATTTCCAAGAGTTGGAAGTTTCACTTCCAATCGACATGCTTCCCCTGCCGTTGAGTCCCAAGCTCAACTAAAAAGGCGAAACATTTTCGATGGAGCAAAGGTCAAGGTTGGACTGTTTTTTGCAAGATATCTTGGGAAACAAATCTGAAGCATCATGGAGATCTGATTTTTTTTCCTTGACTTAAACGTGACTTATAACTTGAGGTTAATGTCTTGTTTCAGGATGCTAGCCCGGTGGAAAGTGAGTGCGTTAAGGTTGGAAGTTTCTACATCATGCTGGTGGTGACTCGATCACTGGGCTCATCCCAATCAAAATACGCTGCGTTGGAAAATGTTCTGGTGCTTAATCATGACTATCCCTTTGAACATAGCGGCGTGGTCGGTCAGCTTGGTTTCGCAACAAGAGTCATACGATACATATCATGGCCATGGAAGAAGTCCAGTTCGCAGAAATGCATTCGGGCGTCAATGGTGCAATGGTGAATTCATCTTTCATGAAAAAAAAATGGACACCATAATTTTAGAGGAGAAACCAATCTCAAAGAACGGTTTCTTCAAGTTTCTTCCATGGTTCTCTTTGGATCTTTTTTGGTCATTAGTCCACAAAGGTATATCCAATTGGATGTACCTGTCTCAAAACCAACACTTGTGGCAACATGACGTGGCCACCTATGGATGCTGAGAACAGCAAATCTCTTAGCAATCAACCTGAAAATGATGGTTTCCAAAAGGAATCTCCTTTTCCACAAACTTATTTTCAGGTTCCATCTTAAATTTCTGGGCTGTACCCCTTAATGATAAAACCCTGACATGACATTGACTATAGTTGCTAACGAGTGTTGGATCCAACTTACTTCCCTTGCATTCTTCCCTAACAAACAATGAAAAACACATTGTCCAAAAGTTCAAACATATCCTGCGTTTATCACTCCTTTCGGAAGCTTCATTGATACTTGCCATTTTGGTGAATGGAAGCTCCAGGGATACCACTTTGACACATGATGTTCCCTTCACCCGAATGATTTCAACACGCCTCCTGTCAAAGTCCTCACGCCGGCGACGTTCTGCTTCCTCTTCTTCCTCCCAGCCTTATGCACCAAGCACTAAACTCAGACATTAAATTTCCAAACTGATTGGTGTGCTCTTTGTAAGAGCAATGAAAAGGTCAGAATCTTGGAATCGCATCTTTCGAAGTCTCCTCTCTTCATCATTCAAGGAATCAACAAGTACATGTTGCAAAGACCAAGGGGCGACGTTGGCGGTCACGACGATCTGTCCTCAGATCGTTTAACATCCATGTTGCTCCCGAAGAATCATTGGAAAAAACCGACACTTCCAAAGTTCTTTAAGGATTTTCACACAAACATCTTCCTTCAAACTCATGTTCAGAAACATTTTTTTTGTTGCCAGATTTTGGGGAGCCTAAGATGACGTCGTCTACAATAGAGGAATGGTCCCTTTCCCAGAGCCCGAAATACCAACCAATGGCCCAATCCTTTGAAGAGTGAAGCAACAAACTTGGGAAACAACTACACACACCCGATTTTAAACCTAAAACCTATCGAAAAAAAACTAAATTTCCCATTGCCACTTCATCTCCTCAAACAAAAAGTGTCAGGGCTTCAGGTCAGGTGTTCACCAGCCCTTCGTTTTCATTGTTTCCAACGGCCCCCGTGATTTGTGGCTTTTTCTAACGACCACCCAAGGATCTCATCGCGGTCCTGTCTCGCTGAGGCACTGTAATTTCGTACCAACCGCTGTGAAATCTAGTCAACTCGAAATACGATCAAGATTTGACCACCAATCTGGAAAATACAACGATATGGCATGTTCCCTCTATGCTGACTTCTGGCAACCACTTGTTGACATTATTAGGTCATTGCTGTTCGAGGTCGCAAAAGTAATGTCCATAGAGCAAATCAAATATGCAGTATTTCTACTTTTTCAATCGTCTACAAATGTTTTACAAGTACATCCATAATCCTGTACATATATACATGTTTCATCATGTTTCTAACAAATGTGGCATTCATGGCATCACTCATCATTGACACGTCCCTACAAATCTTTCAGTGATAAGCATCCACCTGCTCGATCGAATCCTAGATCCTTTCATGTTGATTCCATACTCTATTTCAATATCACTTAGATAGAAGAAAGCCTGCAACAATTGATGTCGCAAAATATCACGTTGTTTTAAAGGAATATCATGCATCTCAACTGGTGCGGGATTTCCTACTTCCAATCAACTAGCATGATGTAACCTGTATAATTACATAATATATCTAAATATCTACTGTCGGACTTTAAGACATCCAACAAGACAGGCGCAATTTTATGCAGCGCATCAGTCCTCGGCTCTTCTTCTTTCATCCCTACAACAAAATGAAGGTCGCTGCAATCAAACAGCTTTCAAGTTCAAATGTGGCGCTTTCAAATCTGGCTGCATCAAAATTTTGAGATTTTATTCACTTCGTTCAGAAATGATGGCTGATGTACATTCCTGGGCACAAGTCCACATCCAACCAATGGAAAGGAAACTGATCTTCCCAACCACTTTGATGATCTGTCAATTTTGATAGAGATGGTAGTTTCTTGAAATCCAATGAACTCCAATGAAATGTGTGGCTTGCGGCCGGAATTTTTGGACATTCACATTCACCATCATTTTCGAAGATCTGCTTCAGTTCCCCGTGTTTCTTTGCGTCTTCACCACAATTTGCCGAGAGCCGAACAGATCTCGTGCACGACCTGAGTCTGTGAGATTTCCCATGTTTTGATGTGGCAACAAAACCCACCATGGTTAATGGTTGCATTCGATCCTATGATATGATATACAAATATATATATATAGTCTATAGATATATATATATCTTATATATGACTCTTTACTATTATTATATATACATACGTATACATAGACATACCTAAGTGCTGGATTACTGTAATTCATCACAGATCCTGCATTCATGGACAAGCTGCATTCAATAAAATCTTTTTCGCCAATACAAAACCTTACATTGGATTGTCATGATCATCCTTTAAACAGGTAGTAAAACTGTACAACCCTCTGGCCACTGTCCGCGCTTGATTTCCAGATGTCGGTGGGACAAAAATGATCAAAAATGCGTGAGACATGCGGTCTATCGATCTGAAGTGTGTGAACTCCATACCGGGACCTGCCCTGTGGTAGATGTCAAGCCATGCTCTTACATGTTCTTGAAAATTAAAATCCAACGTGCAAAACAACTGGAACTAAACTGAACAAGGACAAGATATTTAATCATTGTGAACCATATTGTGCTCTGACACATTCATTATTCAGTGTAAGGCATGTTTGAAGACTTCCACCAAATAACATGGCAGAAAGCGAAAAAAATGGCACCTTTATGTGCCGGGAGCTCGACACCGCTCAGATCACAAAGTTGTGCTTCAAACTTGGCCAGACTACATGCGAAAAACTGGAGGCAGCCCCGAACTCCTGTATCAGATTGTGTCAGATTGGCTTGTTGGGGTTCGTTGGGACACACAAAATCAATACAAAAATCAACCGTTATGGACTTTTGATGGAGCATCTGTGGAATCTGAGAACATGACATTGAACTATCATGAAATCACATTCATTCCCTTCCCCAACAGTGTCCTGCGCAAACGCAGCGAATCCAATGAACCGAGCACCAGGTGTTCACACATTACATTCACCACCTCTACCTTCGTCTCCAAGGAGCCGAGAATCAATCTGGCCGATCACCAGCAATCGCAAATACCGCTCTTGGCTGGCCAAATCTTGGAGAGACACATGCAGAGATGCCAGATCCTGAAAAGGAACTTCTGCTAAGTTGGGGCATAGCTTTATGACTGACAAAAGGAGCCAGAACCCCAAAACAAGGAAATATTTTTTTTTATGGTTTTTTAATGATTAATTTATGAATTCCANTTTATAAAGAAATCATAAAAATATAATAAAAATAAATATTTTGGAAACTAGCTCACCAGGCTACTTCGTCACTCATAAGCATAGCTTGACCTTGACCATGCATTATACAAGCTTGTCAAAGGGATTCAAGAAAAGGATCCACAGAAGTGAAGAATCATTCTTTACAGTGAATCGGTGTTCAAAACATCTGTCCAACAAAAGGCATGGACAGAAAACGCCAGCCTGCTCTTGCTCAAAGACTCTGTCTACTGCTTGTTTGAATTTCTCGCGCTCTGACTTTCGCGGACGCGGTGTGGATTTGTGGACATGGCTCAAGTGACAAAAGGGGCACTTGGGACGAAGGCATCTGGCAGTGCTAGCAAAGAATACGCAAGGCTTGCATGTTCCCCCTGCATGCTGTTGGATCTTTACCTGATCATCGGTTTCAGGTTCACAACCTTGCTGCATTTGCTGCTCATTTGAACCTGAATCCGTTGACAAGACCAAGGTAGCATCGGCCATCAACCTCTGCCCACAACTCCGAGCCCGTCGGGGTTGCTGGCCCACATCCTGTCATGATCAGCACTCAAGTGACCAATCTCACAGCTTACAAAGTGAACTCCTGTGTAAAATTTCAACAGCATCATAAGTAATACGAGGACATATTTATAGATGTCTTTGGCCCGTCCCCCTCCATGTAACAGTCATGTTTGACTGTTAAAGATATGCAAGCCCTACCAGTAAAGTATAATTGATAAAGTCATGGTTCTTGTTGCTTTGTTACAAGGAAGAGGTGGGGGACGCTGGGCCTAAAATGTATGGGCATACTAGACTAGAATAATGGCATTACCATTTCACAGGTTCAGGGCAGAAACGCAGCTGCTGAATTTCATCCTAGTTCCAACCAAAAAAGTCAATTCCTTCTCCAAAACCCTGGGAAACCGTTCTTTATCATTTTATAGCATGTAACAGCATGTAACATGCCTCTCGCATACGAACTTCGAGAAAGGTGTTCTTCAGCACAACTTCAAACTCCACTTGTGAAGCAAGAGATGCCATGGCAGTTGCACTGAGTAACGGTCGAGATTTACCAATGCTAGAGGAAAAAAACTTAGAACTTGAGCCAACACATTCATATGCTCTCAAATCCCACAGAGGTTCAATTTCGGACAGGATGTTAAAAGAATATCATCGAAGCCATCTCCGAATCTAAAGCCCCGATTCTAAAGCAAGGCCTCTGCGCAGGATTGTGGAATGGGATTCGAAACATATTGTTTACAATGCCAATATCAAATCATTTGAGAAAGCCTCGACGTGACATGCGGTACCAGTATCCTAAATCATTTGATGGACACAGAATCTGAACTTACACCCTGGGACCCTAGTTAGGCCCACAATCTGAGTGTCAACCCCTGATCTTATTTCCTCCTATGTCTTTCAACTTCACCCCATTCACCCTGAGCGCCCCAACGATCTTCCTCTCTTCTCCGTTCCTCTTCAGCTCGCCTGTCGTTTCGCCGGGTGGCACTTTCCTTCCCTGGAAATCTCTTCTCTTTAAATTAGGGACACGTCACCAGCAAAAAGGTACTGTTGATAGACAAAAATCCTGCCACAGTTGGATATCATGGATATTTGCCCTATCCACTGGTGCAGGAGTTGGAAATCAATCTGTAGCACCTTAACACTGACCATTAATAAACATGTTAGGAATATCCTGCACTTGGCTTCATCTTTGTTTGGAAATCTCACTTATAATGCTTAATTTGAAGTGTCAAACGATTGGCAACGCTGAGTCAAAAAAAATCAAAGCTGAGGGGCTTGACAAAGACTTGAGAGGTACATGGTAGGTGTAATTTGCACTGCTGGATACAGTCAACGGCAATGTTTGCTTCTTATGTATTGACAACGTATAAATAAAGTATAACAAAGTCACATTGAACTCCTCACTCATTTGCAGATAATGGGGGGGCTTCCCTGACTTTTGCCAAAAAAAACAGTGTGACACTTTTTGGTGTCTCGGCTGTTTTTTTCCCGATTTCATGACCCCTGGGTCTGTCTCCCAGTTGGGTCCGCTCTTCACGGAGCTTTTCTCTGAAATCTTGGAGGCCTGGTGTCGCACTGAATCCCCAAAAAAAACGGATCCAAATTTCTGGATACCTATGGCCTATGGCCTATACCTTCCAACTACTGGGATCGGTTAAAAACTACTATACTCAAAGCAGGGAGAAGTACACAAATTCCAGTTTTGGAAACCGAAAAAGGCAACTTCCTGTATTCCTGTTGTTCCAAATTGGAGGGGTGAGAAATTGAAGCCACTGATCCATTACAGTGGTTGCAGAATCATAGTTGGTTGGATTTTTTGGGGGGTGAATATCTCTCGAAATGAAGTGGCCAATGAATTTCGGATGAGTTGGAAAGATCTGCAAAATCTGTGGAGTGGTACTCTCCTAAAAAAACTAACCTGTCCACCTATGGAAAAGGAAAGGCATCGGGACCCAGCAACCTTTAAAGGGGATGTAAAAGTAGCAACTTTGACACATCAACGTAGCCCCACAGCAGCACCCTGGATGAATCCCATCCACATCAACTCCAAGGGTTGATTTCTATGGCCTCTCGACTTCACATTCTCTGCAAAAGGTCCAAGGGTGAATCTACCAATTTTTGTGTGTGTGTTTTTTTTCACTAGCTCACATGATTTTAATGAATTCTCCAAGCTAAGGTACTTGATGAAGGTCGACCCATCTGCTTTGGCCTCTCTCTGGAACACCTTGGCGAAAAAAATCAACATATCCATTGGCGCATCGGGGCTGCTTTCGGCTGGAGGACATAGGCTTTTGATTTCTTCGACATAGCCGGGTGCAGGGAGGTCCGTTGGGGTGCCTTGTCACTTGGGAAAACGCCCTCTCGCTTAGATCTGGCTAGCAGCTCTCTGTTTTCTAGAGTGCTTTAAATATCGTTCTAACTGTGGGATGTTGATTAGTGTGATGGTTCTAAATCATGTTTTAAAAAATTGCCAAAAATTACACCAAATTGTTTGAATGGTTCTGAATCTAACCGACATGATATCTTTTTCGGTTCAAACTTGAGAGCCTGGAACGATCAACGGATCCCCAATTGACTACCTATTACCCTGCTGGGAACCAACATATCCCACCTGGGGAAAAGGAAAATCATCTTCAAAAGTGCCTTGGGATGGGATATGCTAGTTTTCAGGAGGGTACCTTTTTTCCTTAGTATTACGTTTCTTTTCTGAAATGAAATGATCAAAAAAAATCTTTTAAAGTCCTACGGGTCCGAACTACACAATGTAATCTGCAACCAACACTAACCTGATCAAATCATGACATTTCACCCAAGGAGATTTCCCTACACAAACTGGCAGTGACATCACATGACACTGCAAATTTGGGCAAACATCATATTTTTCATCCGTTTCTCTTCGATCCAGCTCAGCAGATTTCCTATCAGGCCTAGAATCACTTTGTAATTTTCGTTAAGTTAACTTTTAAATTAACCATAATTGAACATCAGCCAACGGAAAACACTAGAAACTCAAACCAGCCATTTTCAAACATCAAACCGATCGTACTAAAAACAAACAAATCCGTACCATAACGATGGTGTTGTTCATAAACATGCTGGATTTTGGTTTTCCAAAAGCTGCCATCTGCGTCCGCCAAGACACTGAGTTCTCCATGCAATCAGCCATGGTTTTAGGGCGCACGCTCTGAGATGTTCTTTCCGCCAGGCTGCAACCAAACGTTGCGCCTGGAAATTGTAACGACGGAGTCTCCGATCACGCGAATATGTAGACTACATGTAGTCTATGATTTTGTGCCGGTGTATATTTATACATATAATCTATATCTAGGTATGTCATGTATATAAATATATATTGCAAATTACAAACATTCATTAGAAGATGACTTCGAAGCAATGGATGGCTGCTACCAAAAACCAAACAAATGGAACATATTCCAACAATAATAGAAACATTTGGTATCTAAATTTAAATTGGAGTCTACCAAATATCCAAGAACTGCAATATTGAGCCCTAAAAACGAGAAAAAAAACATGGGAATATGTTTTGGCAGGTTTTCTACACTACATAATCGAGAATCAAACATGGACCTTATCAAAAATCGTGCTCCAAAAAAGTTCTTCCTTTCAAAGTATAGATAAACATTATCAAGCAAGATTACTTAAATATATCATGTTTTAGGGTTGCCACTAATGTGATGTTTATCTATGGATCTTCATGCGAGACATTGGGCAAGGTTCGCAATCACACTCCTCCGTAGATTTCATGTTGTCAGGTGATGGAGCAACTGCTAAGTGGGTTTTAGAATCCTAGCGAAACTCAAGATAATAAAGGATGTTCAACCATGTTCAACCTCAACCCCAACTCATCCTAGCTATTCCAGTTTTTTGGTTTCAGCCCCTTTGAAAAAAATTAGCCGAGTCAAATTGGATCATTTCCCCATCTAGGTGTGAAAAAATTTTTGAAACCACCACCTACTTTGAAAACCCTTTACACAAGTCCACGAGCTGCTCGGCCGGGACTTCTGCAACATCTTTAACGTGCATCACTAGCATCGTGCTTGGTAGCAAGATCTTTGTTGCATCCACAGGCAATTTAAATAAAAACTTTATATACTTGTTAGGTCTAGTGCTGGCTTTTTCAAAAATATGCTAATAAAAAAGACCTGAAGGACTTCATTTTATAAAGGACTGGATATGCGTTATGTTTAGAAACAGGCAAAGGGTGTCAGTTGATCATTAACATCAACCTTGTACCGAAAGAAATCATTGCAACTAGGCCGAAGAATTCTTGCGTTACGCGCACATTAAAGCTTCAGTTTCTGTCTCACTCCATTGCAAATTTGCATTATTGATGCCACATGATCTTGCCAATCAATTTTGAGGTTCACCGTGAAACAAATATATCTCATGGTATCAAAAAGCAACAAATTATCAAACCAAACTGTCCAAACATGTCCAAACAGAGTGGCTGGCGGTTAGTTTCCAGGGCCTCCTTTTCCACCGTGAAAAATCACCCCCACCTGAGCTGTCCGTTGTGCTGCCTGTCGCGCCAACATTATCTGCAGGGCCGCCAGGCGCTGACTGCGGCGGAAGAACTGGAGCGCCTAGCCGAATGAAAGATTGATCTTGATGTCTTTGCGTTTTTTCAAATGTTTTTGATGATTTGTTGCAGGTGTGTCCATTTCATCGAAAAAATTGTCATCCTGTTCATGTTCATTCCGTTTGGTCAACGTTTGGGGTACTGTACCGCGTATGAATGGACCCATCAGAGATGGACCTATCAATCCTTAATATCCGACCTTTTTTTAAGCGAAGCCCTTGGGCACCTCGGATTTTGAGCCATGGCATCGTTTTTTTCAGATGATTTGATTAATTGATGATGATTGGAAAATATGAAAAAAATATATAATATGTTCATGCTAATCAATGATGCGTTTGATGAATGCAGAGAAGATGAAAAATATGTTTTTGCTGGCGATGATAGCTGATAGCAATGTTGATGATATGTAGATGATCTCTAGACTATATGACATTCGACAATACGAGCATGATGATAATCAGAATGACAATGCCGACAAGAATGACGACAAAGATTACGACGCCGACAATGAGACTGATGATGATGATGATGATGATGATGATGATGATGATGATGATGATGATGATGATGATGGTGATGGTGATGATCTTTATGATGATTTTTATCCAAACAATATCCATCGATGCTGCTCAAGATGTATTTACAGTCGTCCCATCACTCATCAGGGTTCAGAACCTCCGCTTGCCGTTGTTTGAGCATCATGTGATGCAGAAACCATCGACGCCATGCCTCGGACGCTGGACTGGAGATTCTAGGTCTATAGCTCCCCAGTGTTTCGCAAGGAAATAGATTCATATGAACCCCACATATCCCCAGCTTCAAACTGTTCTGAACCTATCAGAAACTCGATGAATTTTGGCAACCTTGAGACATGGACTTTAAGTGGAAGTGATTGCAAGTGGAATAATTGGGATGTGTACTTACGGTTATACCCCCCATTTAGGTTCATTTGGAAAAAAATATTCCTGCTGGAAAATCTGAATTCCCGAAAATGGGAGAGCTTCGGGGCTGGACTTTTTTCCCAAATTAAATGCCCGCAGCCACCATCAAAGCATGCAAACCAGATGCCATCCATCCCTTACGAAGAAGGCTTTCTCTGTGGCGCCATGTGCTATGTTGTCCCTGTTGCGCCCAGTGGCTGATGATGCCAGCGGTGGGATTGTACCAATAATTGCGACCCAAAATTAGCCCCCAGCCAGCGAACAAATCAAAATATCACCAAAAGAAAGTGGTCCCAAGAACAAGCATCAAATTCAAAGAATATGAATATGATGATCTACCAACCTGCTGCAACTATGTGTAGCAACAAATGTTGGATGATCCTGTCTCTTCGGGAGAAGCCTTGAATTGTGTGCCGACTCCAGAACACTTGCACGCTACTCCAACAAACACAACCTCTAGAACTAATTCAATCCCAATATAAAGATAGTCTATATATATATATATCTATCTACGTATATATGCATAAATATTTCACTGAAATACAGGATAAATACATCCTATCTAAACATCGTCTGAACCAACCCACCCCTCACCTGGCCGCGGCTGTGTTGGACTTTCTTGGTCCAAACTTGCCATTTCCGTAACGTAATGGGCCTAAGCAGCTTGTTGCTTGAGTTTCTATCCTTTCGGGAGGGTCAAAATGAAAGTCCAGGAAATGAGTTCAAAGGTAGATCATTCAAAAGAACAGTCTCCAAGTCTCTGTATATGATTGTTTGGGCAATTTCATTTCAAATTTGAAAAACCTAAAATCAAACTCGGAGAAACCCTTTCCTTAAAGATTCAGCCTCTCAAATCCTCATGCTTGACCTCGCAATTCAACCTCATGGATCATTGACCATGATGCCATGGTACAGTCGCCGGTGCAGCAACTGCCGCTGCAGTTGCGCCAGTTGCGCAGCTTTGGCAGTGCAAGTGGACCAGTAGCCACACCAAGCTCCATAAGCCACGCGCAACAACCTGCATTTGATCATATTTGATCCACGTCGAAAAACCTTTGCTAAATGCACCCACCACTCCCCAAACTATTTTGCGAGCACACAGGTTTCCCAATCACACCCCTTTTTTTGCTTGTTCATGTTCAACGTTTGGGTGGAGTCATGTTGCCACCCCGCGCCTCTCCCTGGCAAAGCACATGGCTCGCAAGGGTTGCGTCCTGCGCTGCACCCACCGTGTGGCTCGTGCAGCCCAGCACCGCAACGCCGGACGAAGGCGATACGGATACAATTTCTGGCGCAGCAACGCCTGCACAGCGGCACGGATGGAACGACAGATATGGCTTATGTTTGTTGATGTATACGTGTTTTTTCCATGGTTTTTTGATGTTTTTTGTGGGTCAACCAAAACTTCATGTGATTTCAAGTTCATCCAAGCTGAAATCTGATCATTTTGGAGACTTTTTGATTTTTTTTTTCACCGTTTCAAAGGCTACCTCATGATGACTCATCCTGGGACATGTCGGTTTAGTCATCGTTCTTTTTGTTGCTTGATGTTGCTTGGTTGTAATGGTAGCATCTGGTAGCCGCTCCGCGTCTCTATCCATTTCATCCCCATTCTGACCGCCTTTTGGATAGGAACATCGCTTGGCCACGTTCTAGAGGTTGGTCATTGAACTATTCCAACGCACCAGCTCCACTAACATGAAATGCATCTGACACTATCCCGAAGGACCAACTTCATCTATACTCAAAACCGAATGATCTTGTGGCTCCAAAAATACGAAAAATAGCTCCCCATCTAGTTGCAGCATGTAAAAGCTCAAATCATTTCCACCTTCATATGTCCATTTCCATCACCACCATTCCGCCCCATTACTACCTGGCATTTTCTCTGCTCCACTCGTTCGCCCTTCCGCCACAGAACATGACAGCGCCAGCGACGCAAGGCACCACACAAACGTGCCTGACATCGTTGCTGCCTCTGCCAATCCGCCAGCCTTGCCAGGGTGGACAGATCTGGGACAAAGTCTGCCGACATCGGTCAAGTCTTACGATCCCTACCAAAAGGATGGAAAACAAGCATGTAATTACCACCAAAGGGAGGCTGGATCTCAATAATTTGAAAATACGAGGATCAGCCATCTTCGACTAAAGAGAAATTCTTTGGCCGAACTTTGGCGTACTCCATGTATCATTTTTGCGATGCATCAGGTGCGTGTCAAGCAGGCCATTGACAAGGGGCACTTCTGAGCGACAGTCAGAATTCATTCAGTGGCGGTTGCACGTTCAGATTTGGTGTTTTTACATGTTTTTACGTCCGGTGTTGGTTCCTTGCTCACCTTCATTGGCCAGTTCTGACACCCGAACAAAGGGCTTACCTAGCTTTCAAGAGAAGGCTGACTTTTGCCAAGGCTTTAGCTAAACTTTCGCCAAATATTTGCAGGACATAAACGGAACATCTTTTTTAGTTGCAAGTGCAATATATAAAAAAAAATCACAGGACGTGGGAGGCCCTGATATCATGGGAAGAACCGAAGTCAATGTGTTTGGGGTTGCCTTGGCCTTCTTTCCTTTCCTGGAAAGCATGCCTCGCAACATAGGCACCATACATTTATGCACAGGGAATCTTGATGATTCTTGTCACACCTGTATCTTTGCAAACCCAAATCATTGATTGTTGAATGAGAGCAGCTACACCAGCAAATTGTTCTGCTAATAGACTATAGTGGTACATAGGGGTATCAATAGATTTCTATAGTTCTTGAACTGATTAAGGGCGGAAATCTTTCATAGCAGTGGAATGAGCGGTGAATTGTCGCCTTGTGCTTCTAAATGGCCATATTTGCATCCCATACCCAAGTGAGGTAAACATTGGGTGTGCCTCAAAATAAAGGTCTACAATAGGCATCCGTTGGTTGGTATCCACTGAAATGGAGCATTTTTAAAGTGCGGTTTTGAGGGATCACAAAAATTGCTGTGATATCAATCAAGTGGTGTCCGTGTTGACCCACACCATCCCAACTCAACCAGAACCTCTTGATTCGAGTCTTCCAATACCACTGGCGAAGTGCCATGACCAAAGCATGTTCCCTTCGTGCATCCTGGGAACAAATATGAACAAATCATCAATGTTCATGCATGTCAATGCAATCAATATCAGCGGTATCATCATCAACAATCAACAAACAAACCGCGGACCGGGTCGTGTCCTGCGCTGCTGCTGCCACATGCCGGAGGATTTGGTTCTAGGCAGGGCCACATCGAGGTTCTTCGTAGGGAATTGGGGAAGGAATTGTTGTATCTTGGAAGATGTTTGATTGATAGACGATATAATTGATAGGGAATAAAAATCCATTCTCCAAGCACCAGAAACCGTCACGGCCGCAAGAAACGTGTGAAGTCCTGTGAGATGGTCTCGCTCATGCGACACTTCCACAACCTGGAAAACTGTGACTTCATCTCAGATGTTGAATCCCAAAAGGATTTTCCCCCAGAAAACCAAATGCAATTGAATCAATGATGGATGAGGTTCAAAAGATGATTTGTGGACTTCTCTTGTGGCAATTCTCAAGTGAGAGGAATACTTTGACCTCACCATAGACCTTATTATGACTGTAGCCTTCATCGTGTCCCACAACATTGGATACTCCCCTTAGCTACCCTGAAAATCTCCATAGTTCACAAGAGATCCCTTCTGATACTCCCCAGGCCCCTTTCTCTTCAGCCCAAAAAGTTCTCCCACCTCCAATCTTCTCATGGGACGCATCACGCATCACGGGGAACTTTCGGCTTTTTTTCTGTTGAAACAAATCCAAATTTACGCATATATACACACACTTGAACTTTTAAAATGGATACCAAAAACGCTGGTATGGAACATTCCACTCCTTTCAAATGTGGCGTTTTTGGATATCCATGTTCAAATTCAGGGCTGTATGTGCCTGTTCTGGGATTTTGAGGTTGAGATGCTGCTACTTCTTCGACATAAGTCATATGCTGGACATTGAAGGCTTATCAACGAGGCACCTCCAAAATGCTACCCAAGAAATTCCCCTGAATGAATCTTCCAATCTCATTACAACGCATTACATGCATTCAAAAGACCAAAACATGATGTATATATGATTCTGTATGTATGTCATGTCACTTTCACTCTGAAGCATCTCTTCTGCCAGTGAGCCTGTGTGACGTCCTTTAGTTGATCAAGCTCAGCTTCCATGTGATCTTGAAACTTCGCGCATTTTGCTCTGTCAATCCACTAAACGAAACATAGACCCAACTACCAGACCGCATGCGAGAAAAGATAGCTGGTCTTCCAACTACCACATGGTAAGGTCTATGAGTCTATGATCTATGTTTTTGGTGTCCTATACCTTCAGTACCCAGGACAGTTGCCACTTTGTTGACAGCTTGGGGAAGGGTTTCACATAGGATCTCACAATGGAGCTGAAACATCGACTCTACCGGCAACTGTTTGGGTATACCAACATGGAGACACAGGGAAGAAAAACAGACGTGTTTTTTGTCGGATGTTTTTGTATGTTTGAGTTCAAACATGTCACTTCCTCAAATAATGGAAACCTCTTGACAATATTTCAGCATTTTGCATGTGTCCAATAGGCACGGTGGTCGGTTACTGAGAAGGCGTCTGACCATGCTTTTGGGGTTGGGGTTGATATACACAAATCATCATAATAATTCACAATCATGATAGCTACATGTCCTGTACAGTATCTACAAAGTGTCCAGTGTTATTGGTTCAAGTTGTTGCTTGCCAACTAGGCATCCAAACAGTCGCAGATTAAACTTTTGCTGCCCCAGTCCCCACCGCACCTAGCTGCCTCCCTCTCCCGGTCGTCCTCCACGACTCGGAAAGTTTTTGGTTTATATGGGAGATAAGCCTAAAGCTACGGTATGGTGAATTTGATATGTATATTTAGCCTATATTAGATTTATAAAATCAAGGGGCTGTAGTGTGTACGCCAAAGTTGGATTTTGTCAACACAAGTGCAAGGATTCTGATGTACAGTTTTCTTGATTGCCGCCAAGGAAATGGTGGCACAACTGAATCTACACTCTTGGACACCTCATACTTGCATGTGCCTGCCACCCAATGCCTTGTTCTTATATTTCGTCTTTATATTGTCTTAACTTGCAAAAGTTCAATCCCATTATCCCATCATACACAGGCACCAAAAACAAAGAAGAACCCCGAAAAAAAAATGCTGCCATGTCCTGCTCTCGTTTTCTTTCTGCCTGACACATTCCGCTATCGATGATAAATCTTGAGACCTGCCAGGCCTTGTTGAAAAATACGACTTGATCTCTAGGGTCCCAAACAACCACCCTTGAGTATATCATTATATCTACATGTCCGTCTGATCTGAGAGTCAAAATTTTCAACTTCTTCAAAACTCTGTGTTCTTCCAAAATCTGCGTGAACGATATGAATTGGTGCACCATCTACCAGTATATCTGCTTATGAGAATCAGCTACCTGAAACCGTTTCCGCATTTCCCTTGGGATCACTCGGCTACCTCCCGACGCTCATCTTCCCTTCTCTTCTCCTCTCGTTCTGCCTGTGAATGAAAATGGAAAGTGGATCATGATGCAATCATGTTGCCACTCTACAATTCCAATAGAATATAATGTGCGTAGTGATACAAAATGGTCACTCCAAATCTTCAGCAATTCTGTCTATGACAAAATAAACAGCACCCCTCCCAACCCCATGATTCTGTACAAGACAGACTGTAGTAGGACGTAATCGGGTTCTGATAAGCTTAGTGGAAGACTTTGCAGTCTCAACAATTTTGAGTTCCATTTCACTGATGTTGAGACCCTGTGCAGAGGCTGGGAACCCTAGGTACCAGTAGTCCTATAAATGTTGCAGCTGTCTTTGGATACAAAAACTGCTTGAGTAACCTTGAATCAGAAGGATAAAACACCATTCGCACAGGCCCCGAAACCAGCAGCATCCATCCAACAAGCAAATCAGGGTACCTAGTACCCTGTATGCATCATAAGCCATGCCAGATTCTCAGTAAATATCAGATGGTATGTATTGCACTACTCTGCTTCATTTGGCATTCATACAATCATAGTGTACGCACTTTTACGAAGAAGGATTTCAAGCATTGCCACAAATCAAATCGAATCTGAATATTGTGTGACCCTTATCTGTTAGGATGTCTTTGGCCTCTCTCTTCCTTGCTTCCTCTTCTTTGGCTTTCTGTGCCTTTCGCGAAGGTTGGTGGATTCTCTTCTTTGATTCGAGGCATACTGCCGATATGATATACCGACCGGTACTGCCTTGGGATCCACACATGTCATATTACAAACGAGATCAAAATGAAGATGTCTCAGGGGCCCAAATGCTTTGGACATGGTGAAGTTTGGGTGGGGAAAATAACAGTAGTTCACAGGTTTTTTTGTCATTTTTCAATGGGCAATACAGTTTCCACACACCCAAATCCCCAAAGGCTCAGTGCTTCAATAGAACTCTGGAGCCTCTGCTTCCGCCTTGTCTTGCCTCGAATGAAAAATTCACAAGGCTTTTGTATGCTTTTGTCATATAGAATCTAGAGGCATCATCGCAACACACCAAAAAAAGTCGATCAAAGATCTCCAAATTTGGAGATCACTGGCATCTCTACCAACCAAACTCTCAGAACTTTTGGGAGATGTTTCCAAAAAAGGACACCTAAAGCTACCAACCCCTAGGTATGACATATACTTATAAGTCCCTATTTTTGTAGTTTCCATGAAAACCCTGAAGATGTTGGCACCTTCAACCAAACAAAAAACCTGTTCAACAACCCAACCTGAAAAACTCCGTTGTGATCCCCGGACTCTTGGGTATCAGCCTCCTCCGGGAAAATGTGGTCGTGAAGCCTCATCTCCAACCCACTCAAGCTCGCATCTCCCAAGTAAAGATCTTGTCAACACCTAAATCTTTTCAGCTTGGTTGAAAATGAAAAACTCACCAATCTAACTCCACCTAAATCCTTTAAGACACTTTGACGCGTTTTATCGGCTTCCAAAAGCTGGGATTTGGACTGTTTGGCCTGGTCATCGGCCGTATGGTCCACAAAGAACCTGTGAAGTTTTCCACCACAAATACATCGATGGTAGCAGTAGATGTTCCTTGCAACCTTAGATTTCTAGCTTAGTCTATCCGCAACCAATGAGTCTGCCTGAAGCAAAGTGGAACATCCTGAAATCACCACAAAATTCCCCCTTTTGAGGCCACAAATTCAATTCGTACGTCATCAACCCCCGCAGAAAACGTGGCAATTTGTTTTCTCACTTTCACCATCTTGCACCCATCTCAACTTTGCCTGCAATGTACCAATTTATCTTGGAAATTTGAGGGGATCATCCCATTAATGCCATTACACCTGATGTTTGGGTCAAGTTGGTTTGATATTTTCCATTGATATGCAAGCAGAACATCCAATCCGCACCTAAAATCCATCACCCCGGTAGAGCAAAACGTTTCACTAACGTTGGAGTTGATCCCCAAATCCGCGAGTCGAGTCATGTAAATCTATGAATTCATTCATCACCTTTCCCAATCCTCCGTTGTGACACTGTCGCCTTCCCACGTTTTTTTTACTTCAATGATTTCATAGTTCAATATATTGAAGAACAAACAGCAGACTTGATAGACTTGGGTGTGGGGTGCAAAAAAAGCAAGACGGAACCTCAAAAAAGTCAGCCTGAAATGAACCCTTATACAAGCATTACCAAACTTCCATGTTTAAAGAAAATCATTAGAACATCAACTTTTAAGAACAATAAAATTCATCTATCAAACATCCTTTTGAAGTTCCATTTCCATCTTCATTTTTGGGAACAAACCTGGCCGCCAATTCCCCGTTTCGACTTTCATCGGCACACCCCGCGGTGTTCGCTTCGATTGGTTCCGACTTAGTGGAGATGCAAAAGGATCGAAGACGAAAACCTTCATTCAAGAAATGCGTTTCCATCTTTTCCATTCTTCTTTTGGTTTAAAAAAAATGTGAAACAATGGATCACAACACAATGTGACAAAACAAAAATCTTTTGCGGTACTGTAACCAGTTGAGAATTTATGAATATTTCACGAATTGATCAGTGTTTGAAGCCTCTCCCATCCTAAATGGTGAAGGATTTGTCCACCAATCGATGATGGGCGACATCTTGACAAGTGCACTTAAATGACTGCCATGTCCAACAGCAATACAATAAGCTGCGTTTTAGAAATTCCTAAGAAAAGTGTCAGGCTGATTTTTGCTTCACTAAGTTTGCTCGAATTCCACAAAGTATCAGCAGCTTGGGATTCAGACTGTGATATTATCGCACAAACTTTCATCAGATTGGCGATTAGCTATGGTATTTTTACTGGGAAAAAACCTGAGCAATAGTGTCACTCCTGAAGCAACTTGTTGGAAGCAATTTGCTTCTATCATTTCTTAGCTGTTCTTTCCCATAGATCCTTCCATGCCCCAGAAAAGATGCACCATTCAAGCAAATATTATATGAACCTGACCTGACTTTTGTTCACCATAATAATCCCGAAAAAAAAACACGAGATTGAGGACCCCAAACAAAAGACCATCTTGCTTGCGAGGCCGTGAACAAGGTTGCTTCAGCCTTGGTGTGGTGAAACGGGACCCAAATCAACCCTACTGGCGACTGGCTAACCAAAGATACGATCCGACCGTTTTCCACCCCAGGATTCCCAGCCAAAACCCCAGCGTCAGTTAGGAGCTTCACATCCATCGACTCGAGGTCAACGGGTGAGGGAGAACCAAAAAAAACATTGATGTTTTAAAAAAGGCAAGCAGAATGCAGAATCAGATGGTTTTTTCAGAAATCTGGTTCAATGTTCATTTGTTTGTGTTGCTGCGTTGCCTAAGATAGTGTCAATAGATCTGACATCTCTGAATTCAGCTGTCCGAATCTCCACCTACGTCCCCATTTTGTGGCTCCTTAAAGTCATCGCTTTCTCCGAAGTCTTTGAAATCCAAAAACGCCACACCTGGAAAGCATCTGATCCCCCACAATCCCTGGAGTTTTAGCAGATTTTTCGCAGTCAAAGTGCGGATCTCACATCTCTTGTGAATTGATGTGAATTGCATATGATTAGTTGAATAGATATTCTTTAAAGGTTTTGCAGAATCACAAGAATTTCTTCTGAAAATCGGTCCCAATATGGTGATTTTTTTGAGGCCTGAAAAAAGGATGGATTCCCTGGTAGAAGAGCATCAGTTCCAGAAACGAAGACCGACAATCTCGGCTTCAACCCACAGGCTGTATGTGCAGTTATTTCCCAGTCGAACAAATTGAATTTTATGCAAGTTCCGCCATCGAACACTCAATGCACCCTTCAGCATCATAGCTGCCTATGTGCTCATCGTTCACAGAGAGTGTCATTGTCACATTCAAGGAGCGATCTGGCAGATTTGGCATTGTAATGCCTTGGTGCACCAAACAAAAGATGAATCTGCAGGCCCACCTGTGGCATAAATTTGAACAAAAGTATTTACAGTATTGAAATGTATCTTAGATCAGGTGTATCGATTGGAAGAATTTGCAGTCTCAAGTGCTTCAAATTTGCTGTGAAATTCTTCTTGTTCGTTCATAACTCAAAATGGATCTAGACTTATAAACAATTCTGATGGGGAATTGCTCTGCTTTCCGGAAAAATAGTATCTGAAGTATATCTGCCAGAATCTGCCAGAGGTGTTACATTCTTCTTGTCAAGATTTTCTTTCTTTCATGCTTTCCACCATGCAAAATTTCCATTCCTAAGCCTACAAAGGTGTCCGAAATGGTTTCCTGTGAATCCTCCCAGCTCATTTGCGACACCAACGTCTGGGAAGTTTCTGGGAAAAAAAAAACGACATCTTCCCCCCAACATCTTCCCGGATTTTTTGCGACGCCGAAAAAAATGCCAGCTATCAAACATCAGAGAAAATACAGAACTATGCCCTTCACCAAGTACTTGCCAAATTGCACCCCTCAAATTGACGATGCAATCTGAAAATGATAGTCTTGGGGAAAAGGACATTCCGCTTGGAAACCATCTTTTTCAGGACAGGATCCAGCCCTTCAATATTATGGATGTACAGAACTTAACTGGGGCCTTGCGTTTCCACTTCACTGCCCAGTAGCTATAGAAGCTGCAATAGGTGTAGCGGACCTGGCATAGCGAAAGTCCCAAGCTTCACTTGAGTTTACAGTAATAACCTCTGCTACATCCCACTATACAGTGATTGACTAACACAGGCATAGAGATCCTTGGAAGGGCATAGAGATCCTTAGAACGGCTTCTAACCTGTACAGAAATAACCCCTCCTGCGTATAGATGTGTATAGTACATTATTTTGGTTCCTGCTCGCTTCTTAACAAATGCATCTCTGACTCTGAATGACCACATCATAGCAAATCAGTCAGGCGGACTGGGTCTTTGGTCAAGACCATGGTCCTGCTGTGATGTCTCTGAGTTGGTAGCCAGGGAAAAACAAATGAACCGCCATGAATCTTCCCATCTGAAGGAACCATTTGAACTTACAGCGTTTAAAAATCCGCCTTTGAGTTTGGTCAGAGTTTGATCCTAAGAATCGTCAAAATCTCCATACCGGGAGCAAAAACCATGAAACTCTCGCATTCCATCCTTGACAAATTGGCATTCTTCCAATTCCTTTCCTCTGATGTTTGTCATGGTAAATTCCACCAGCCATTCAAGGTCTGATGGTTGGAACACATTGTGTCAACATGTTTGGAAACAAAACTCGTTAATTATGGAAGAGACAATGCATAGAAATATATAGAAACCACTCCAATATGTACTCAAATCATCCATTCAGCCGAGAGACTGGGAGGAATGGTATTGTTCACCATCGCCAACATACCAAAAAATGGCCTCAGGAATTGCTGAATAGCTTCCTCTTCTTGCAACTTGTACTGTCATTGCACCTTGTTGTTCTTGTTCCTCTTGTTTTGGCCATTACATTTGCATTTGCTGTTGTTGCTGTTGTTGTTGTTCTTGATATATTTTTGTTGGCAATATATGGTTCTTCTTCGTTTTATGCGTCATTCTTCTTGTTCTTGGTGCTATTGTTGTTATTTTTGCCGTCGTTGTTGGTGTTGTTGCTGTTATTCTTCGTCTTCTTCCTCTTCTTGTTGTTGCCGTTATTGTTGTTGCCGTTGCCTTTCCTGTTGCTGTTGTTGTTCTTGGTGTTATTAGTGCTGGTGATCTCTTTGCCGTCTCTAATGTATTCCAAAACCACGGACTGTGAGAAAGCCCGAACCAACCCTCCTCCCTTAGCATGGCACCGCCTCGGATCCTACATAATCCACCTTGGCGACCCGCGAAACTGCAGAAAACCGGGAAGAAGCACCGGAAGATATCGACTGAAATTTTGCCAGTTTGTCTCTTCATCGACTGCAACATACAGGCTACATCTTCATACAGCATTCACAAATACTGATGCTATCATACCATTTCTATCCTTTCTATGCATAAAGTCATAAACCGTTGTTTCCTTACTTGGTACTTGCTTTTTTCTGCTAGTGTCAGCAAAAACCCGCTCAATGACAGAACCAGGACAGTGATCTTTGCGAATAGCTCTCCGTCCCTGAGCTCCCCGTGCAGCAGATGGATCTAGCTGCAGATTTTCCTTAGAATTGGATAAGCATCTGTCATTGTTGGATCGCGACAAGTCTTATTTTCAACAAATCTGATTTACCCAACAGGTCGACAATTCGGAGTGACCACTCAGGCATGTATCAGCATCAAAACACAAGGCGATTTGTGCCAACAAATACAGGATGAAATATGTTTCTTGACTGGTTTCCAAAGGAAAGCCTTGAGGATTTGTAGGGCGCTATGTATGCTCCATAAAGTGCCAAAAGCAACCCTGGAATTTCTTGGATACATAAAGAAACATCCAAACATCAAAGAACTGAAATGCTACGTCCTAACCACCCTTACCAGGAGTGCTTTCTAGTGTTTTGATATTCAATTATCATTCATGTGAATCTTCATCTTAGCTACAAATATCCATCGTGGCACTTTTTTAATATAAACATCAAGCATCCATAAGATTCATCAGTTCCTCAGAATCAAACACGACATGATCACCTTGCCTGGAACTCTCAAGTTTCCCTGCATTTACGGCTGAAAATCGCTGCTTGTTAATCGACCAAGGTACCAAGTAGAGAATGTAAAGAAAAGTCTTTCCATCAGGATCACGCTGTGCCATCTGCTTAAAGGATCTGTAGAGTGGGTTGTTGTTGAGAATGAATTTCAGGTGACAATGTGCCCCTAGACAGCTGATGATTAACCCATCCCTTCATGACACACTCGACAACATGATAGAATGGTATAGAATGGTCACATTTCGTACAGAGTTAAGAGTACAAACACGGCTTGCAAAATCGTCTTCTAGCAATGGCAGAAAGTTGCATGCGTTGTTCTTGTCACGCAGCCATCGCAGCCCTGATATGGATGCTGCATTTTCGGGTGTCGGTTTCGGTTTCGGTTTCTGATTTGCCTAATCACAACGCAATGATCTCTTGAAGTACTGACTCAAGAGAATCAAGACCACCTGTGATCCAAGTTGAGCCCATGGCATCGTGAGTTGATACGAAAAACACCCTTCCCTCAGTTATGGAAGTCTGGAGTTCAGCAAAAACAGACCAAGACCAGAGGTTCAGATCAAGTGTTCTGATCCGGATCCGGTGTCTACCAGTCTACCAGGGAAAGCTTTTTCGTCGGGACCATTACATCACTTAGCTCATGCGATTTTGGTGTATCAGCATCAAGTCCATCCACTCATTAATTCATTATCACGTCCAGATCTATGCATTTACCATATAGGACTTACATAAACTGAGATTCGGCATCAGAAAAATCAAATGTAAACGTGTGTTCTCGTCATCCTACTCAAAATGGTGGATTGTTGATTGCCATGTTTGTTTGCCAAACGGCAGGTTTCCAAGCGCGCTGTCCATTTGATTTCATCTTTCCCGGCAAATTCCAAAGTGCCAGCAAGAAAATTCTGGCGGCTATAGAGAACTTGACCCCCCCAAAAAAAAAGATGTGCATACTTCCAGTCCCAAAACCTTCAATAAACTTCATGATTATCATCCGGATGGGGCATGATTATCATCCGGATGGGGCAGGTCTCGTCAAGAAAGCTGCGAAGAAAAGCTGGACCGCCATAAAGCCATGGTTTTTTGAGTGCCCTTAGGACACCATTGGGCGATCCATTTCTTCATCGACAAGTGCGCAAGGCATCAAGTTGGGAAAAGGACTGATGGACAATTCATCCGAGGAATCACTTCAGTCATCTTCAGTCTATCTAAATAATCACATAATAAACATTATTATCATTGTGTTTAAGCCTCACAACTGATGCGGGATTTAGTCTATCAATTGTTGTTGCAATTCTTGTTTTTGCAATTGTTGTTTTCTAAAAACGTTAAAGTGAAGTGCGATTCATGCAGTGAGTGGAATAAGAAAACCCCTCTGGAGGTTCTAGAAAGAAAAGTGAGTAATTCCAAAACTTGGCTCCAGTTTTTGGTCCCCAGCCCAACACAAGAAATTTCATCATATCACCTATCTTAGAAGCAACACATGGGTTGTGAGCGCAGATACTTGCCACAGGGTACAAGCTTGGCATCCATATCCCTGGCATGATTGGTGCCTCCAAGTGCCTTGTCAATGATAGTGGCTAGCCATGGCTAGCCCAAGTCAATTTCGGTACCAGAGGAACGTTGGACTATCAGAGTTTTCACATGTTTTCACATGTCAAAAGAAAAAACTCACACCATTCCAAACAGTCATGTCATCATGTCATGGTTGTCCTTTCATCCATCATTTTACCGTTCGCCCTTCATCTAGTTACCGTTGGTTCCTCTCGGCCACGGAGGCTGCGGTCCGGGGAGCTGCACACTGCGCATAGCACATCGCCCATGGTGGATACAGCTCCAAGACCAGTACAGTCAAGTTTAGATTTATCTAAATATGATGTGTATATATATATACGTATATATATATATATCTATACTGCATGATTATATGAATTGTATCATACAAATTCAAAATTCATGATATGTTGATATCTGTTTATCCAAAATAGGGAAGTGGACTTATGTGAAGCGAACATTTTTCTGGATGTGGAACTCAAATCATCCAAGCTTGACCTTCTGGTAAATCTGTCGTATCCAGGGACTCCCAAGAATTCGCAAGTGATGCCTTCATAAAGCCAGAGCCAACATCAAAAAGTATGAATATAGATATATGTTGTGAAAAATGGAGTTTAAGAAAAATAAAAGTTGTCTGACCAGGCACGACGTCTCAAATGCAAATGCCAACTACAGCACGGCTCTGAAACTGTGGGTAGGCTCTCACCAAAACATCACTGATGCTTTAAGCATCAGCAAGAAATACAGCCCTAAATAGCTTCATGAACAGTGGGATTGAAGTACATCTGGTAGATCTCCTTGGTTCGGAATGCCACGAAACTCTGCAATCAAACGCACGTTTCATGTGGTGAAAAATTTGAAGCCTCCCAAAAGAAATCACATAACACTGCCCCCAAAAAATCTATAGTTGTAGAATTCTCCCACACAATAAACCCACTCTAGATTTTTCTCTAAGGACAACTCTCCAAAAACACAAAGAGCAACCCGAGGGTCCCGGGGCCTGGTGTTTCTTAGAGCTTCAGGTCCCAACCGAGGTTAGTGGTATGAAGCACTGGAACAGTTTCCACCAGTGCAACTACAGTACAATGTCCAAAAGGAAGGAATCCATATCCCACCAAACGGTAAAATCATCGACGCAAAAGTCCCTTGAAAAAAGTTGTATCCCTTCCTGGTATTCAAAATTATTCAAGTCTTTCGGTGTGAAACCTTGCAGGAAATCTCCAATTGATATTCTGGACCTGCACAAATCTGTGCATTGGGATCTACTCATTCAAAGGGCTTTATCATTGCTTGTGGCAGCTTGTGATCCACTTTCAAAACCTTAAACCAACTACAGTAACTACAGTAAATGTTCAACAATGCTTGCTTGTTTCTGTTTCTCCAGCATGTTTCACTCTTTGGCGTTTCTTTTGGGGATGTTTGTTCTCGCCCAGCATCTGCCATGAAGGTCATATTCAGGTCACTCCTACAAATGCCACTGTGTGGTCGCGGCTGTGACGGTACCCAAACAAACAAACATAAATTATGTTATCACCACGCGGGAAGCTCAACACATGATAATCTCGAAACGCTTCTGGTTGGACGTATGAAATACAAAACGAAACACGCACACATCCTACAGCATCATGTCTGTTTGAAGTTGAAGATCATCAAATTGTTCACATCAAGAGTGGAAAGTCTGAACAAAGCGTCTCTGAAACAACAAGAAGCACTGAAACGAGTTTCGGCCATTCCTTATCTGCTTTCAACCACAATCCCTTGAAGTCAAAGCAGCCCTAAAAGACAAAGATTCCCCAAGAATGGACAAATTGCACTCCTTCCAAAAGGTCATGTGTTTTCTCTTTGCGACTTTCTTGGTTCATTTTCTTTCTTCACTCTTTCATATCTTTTTACAATTGTCATTGCATGTCATTGCCATATTCATAACGACAAAATGATTTCATAAATGATTTTACAAGTCTTTCAAGAAAACAAAGGCCCACCCCTTTTGGACTTTTTTTAAACAACACCATGCTTAAAAAAAAACGAGCTTATGAGCTTGGTGTCCTCATGGTGAGTTGCAATTGTGAAGAGTTCAGCTCCGCACGTTCCGACTTGGCTAAGGAAACCACCTGACAAGCCGATGAAAAACCGCAGTGTTCTTTGAACTCTCGATACAGTTTTTTGTTGAGGGGGATGTAAACGGGTGGGTTTTTTGTTGAATTGAAAAATTGACAAGTGATGGTTACAAATTAGATGAATGAAATCAAATATGTGCTGCAAGTCATAGTAGGACATAATTAGATATAAGCAGCAGTTTTCTGGGATCCTCTCCTGGTGATTAGGTGAAAATGAACAACGTTCCGCGAGCACTTGCCACAAAGCGAATTCACACGTGGTAAAAGCAAAGGTGGAAGATCTTTCTAACCGCAAGAACCACCAGATACTACAAGCACTACAAGGGGATCAGAAAGTGTCCGAAAAAAAAAGACTTTGGGGAAACCTTGATTCCGCAGCACTTTTCCGATTGCCAAAAGGAAGCGAACTTGGGATTAAACTAAGCTTTGCAAATCACAATGTTCAAAGGCCAAGTCCGTTGCCATTTCCCGTGCATTTTCGGAACCTGTTGCGTCTCTTCATCTTGATCTTGAACCTGGACGCATGACAGAAATTGTGAGATCCGCCAAGCTCGAAAGGGGACTAGGAGACCTTTCAACACATCTTTCAAACACAGCTGCACTACTGAGGACAATCTATTTCATACTTTCCACCTGCTTCCGCATGCCATAGGGGCATCAAGATTAAAAGCTAAATTGCTGAAAACCCCATCAATGATTCAAGGCAGGGCGTTGGAAGGAAACCGCCTGGTTTGAAGATGCGCTTCGATTCAGTATAGATGGTGACTGATCTGATCGGTCATGCTTCAGACACATCGTGCATTCAACTTGTTACCATGAAGATCCATGAAGTAGTTCTTCCCCTTTTTCGCGATGGTATGTCAAACACCTAGCTACAGTGTATCCACTGTTCACTATCAAAAGTAAACATGTCTCTGAGTCTCAGAGTGGGAGCAATTCTGAAGGCCAATTGTAAACTGATGACAAAGTGCCAGTTGGTCAAAACCCTGGCGTTGAAACGCCGAAAATGATGTCGCGAAACGATGATGATGACGATGACGATGACGATGACGACGACGACGACGACGAGGACGATGACGATGACGATGACGATGACGACAACGACGACGATGACGACGACGACGACGACGACGACGACGACGACGACGAC
>DF239044.1:233060-250560 GCA_000507305.1 Breviolum minutum Mf 1.05b.01
GACGACGACGACGTACGACGACGACGACGACGACGACGACGACGACGACGACGACGACGACGACGACGACGACGACGACGACGAGGACGATGACGACGATGATGATGATGATGATGATGATGATGATGATGATGATGATGACGATGACGATGACGATGACGATGATTATGATGATGTTGATGATGATGATGACGACGATAATGACAACGACCACAACCACTACGACAAAGATGGTCTTCAAACCAATCATTCGTTTCCATTGGCTATGTTAATTTTTTGGATATTTTTGGTGGTTGTATCTGTATCAGTTGATATTTTAAAAAATACCTCCATGAACCTCCCAACATCTTTCAGAATGCCCGGTGCACCTCCTTCTCTGCCTCTACAGCTGCAAGGCGTTCGGCTAAAGGCCGTGCTGCCAACAACAAGGCATGGGCCTTCAGTGGTTGCCAACCGGAGATTAGGACCCCTGAAGATTAACATGGAACATGATCACTGAGGTTTGAAAGATAATGTTCCTTTCTAAACGGCTGATTTGTAGGTTCCATGTTAATCTTCCAGGAGTGTACCCAATGGATGTAGCTAAAAGTATGATATATCTTATGATGTGTTTTAACGATATATGATATGTTGTATTAACTAGAATCTCCGATCGTTTTTGTTTAAACAAAAGTTACACCGTATCATATCAGATCATATCATACCATACCATACGTATGTATACCTACGATTATATATGGATATGTCATAATATTAAAACCTGAAGAGTCATATGCCACACAAGTGGCGGCAAAATCACGAAGAAACACCATGAAATACCATGAACTATGATGATCTTACCCAATAAAGTTTCCTTTCCAAAGCTTGAATACCTCCAATACCGCACCTGTTCAGCTCGCAAATGGAGTTCTTTAGCACTGGAGCCTTTGAGACCAAATATTTCAGGCGGGGTGGAAGTGTTGTTGCCAGCTTTAGCACAACACATTGGGCTGTTTAACATTGGAAGAGGGGTCATATAAATTGAAACTTTGGGAACCTCCTTGGAAAGTACGAGGAAAAAAGGGTGATTTGGATGGACTTTGTGGTGCGTGGACCTGCGCTGATCCTAAGAAATTGGATGATAGGGGTCATTACTTTGGGATACGACCAAAATAGTACAGTAAACCAAGTTGGGTGAATGGAATGTTCATGTGGCGGAATAGTTCTTTTTCTTCAACCTCGGGAACCTTCAAAAACAAACTCTTATCTGAAGAATCATATCAGGCTTAGGTAGTGACATGGTGAAGAACTCCGTTTACTGATTCAACAAAGCTGCCTTAAATGCTACTTTGAAGGGCCTCCCAAGGACTCAGTAAATCGGCCAACTGTGATCTTTGAACACATCTTGTGGATACCTGTTTTCCTTTTGGCTCAACTTTCTGGTAAGCAAACATAGGAAACATAATAACCATGAAACATCCATTATGTGTACGTAGATGTATTTCCTATTGTAGAATGGCGATATACATGGCTATATCACCGGAAACTACCTGTATCACCTACCAAAAAGTTATGCTGTCAAAGTGTTTTCAAAAAACAAATCCTTCACAATTGTTGTCCATACCGTGATGAGAAGCAGGACTTTGAAGAATGATCAGTGTGATTTCACTTATATACCAAAATGGATAATTGTAAATCTGTAAATCTGTGGCCCGTGTGTCAGAAAAACAGGAGGTTTGCTGTTATAAAAATATGTGTATATAGGCCTGTCTGTCCGTCTGTATGTCTGTCTGTCTGTCTGCCTGTCTGCCTGTATGTATGTATGTATGTATGTACGTACGTATGTATGTATGTCTGCCTGGTTGTCTGTCTGTCTGTATGTCTGGATGTATGGATGGATGTAGGCTTGTACCCTACCTGCCCATGTATGTATGTATGTATGTATGTATGTATGTATGTATGTATGTATGTATGTATGTATGTATGTATGTATGTATGTATGTATGTATGTGTGTGTGTGTGTGTGTATGTATGTATGTATGTATGTATGTATGTATGTATGTATGTATGTATGTATGTATGTATGTATGTATGTATGTGTGTCTGTATGTATGTATGTATGTATGTATGTATGTATGTATGTATCCATGCAATGCGCATGTATGCACGTAGTATCGGTGAGTTATCCATATATTTGTATCCACGTGAGTATTTATCTACTATTTAGTAGAAATAGTATACAAATCATGTCATATCATACATACTGCATATAGACTGCTGTGGATGCATGTAAACAATTGGGCTGTAGGCCAACTTCCCTGCAACCGAGTGTCTCTGTGGCGTGAAGCCAACGAAAAACCACAGTTCCTTGGAGAGATAGTCTGGATGTTTCATGTGGACAAGGGGTATGTCGAATTTAGTAAATAATTATGAACAACTTTCTGTCCTACAAGTAGATAATCCTCAAAACAACCTAGTAGTGCAACATCTTGGACAAATTGAATGGCTGTAAAGGAGACCTTATTTTTGTGTCTTCTGCCAGAATAGAATCTCAAATAGTTGGTCTATTGATGTTTGTTGTTACCCTCTCGAAAACTATCATGGGTCCTTCCTAAAAGGTAAGAAGTCTCCCAACCATCATTTGACAGGGGCTATCACAGTTTCAGGGAGGGGAACTATCATCCTTCATTGCAAGCAATCATCACCATCCCACAACACCATCGAGTCACGCCAAATAAAGCTCGAATAATCTTGGCATAGCTGCCCAGGTCGAAACTCTGTAGCTGCTGAATCTCCCTTAGGTTAGGCTGCGTGAGAGGTATACAGCCAGGTATACCATGTAGCTACTAGAGTTGATGCATGTAGATATGTTTTTCTATGACAAAATATGGAGTGGACGTCACCTTGAAGAATCAGCTTCAAACGATGGCCACGTTTTAATAGCTATACGAACTTTAGGAAACGGCCACTTAGATTTAGAGATCGAGGATCATGGCGACGAGTGTATAGCATATGTACGTACCTTTGTATACTATACTAGATATGTCATATACAATTATATATATACATGTTATATATGTAATCATATGTACATATATCATACATGATGTGCATCTATATGCATATTGTATCAGTCTATAGTCTCCATATGTATATACATGCTCATATATAAAGTGTATATATATACAGCAAATCCTGCTTTGATGATCCTTCTGCCCGTCAAAAAGAACTGGCCGTTCCAAAGTTCATCCAGTACTTCCATGAAGCTGAAGCCTTCAAAATCCGGCTGCGTCGATGGCATCACGTCCAAGGAGCAAAAGTTCACTGTGAAAGGTCAAGGAAGGAAAGCGAAAGCCCGACTCAGCAATGACTGGTAAGATAGCCACCTATGCGCAAACAGCATGCAAAGAAATTCTATCTCACAGGCATCGGGTGAAGGGCTGTGAAAATCATGGCGGTCAAAATTTGTGTTGTTAAAATTTATTCAGAATCTAGCAGAAACTCTTGAGGTATGCGTTCCTCACCATCCGTTGGATCCTATTGGTACTCATTAAATGCGACAGAGCATTCGGTCATATGAGTCATTACGCCAACGAAATGAGCAGCATATAACTGCGCGGAGCAAATCTAAACGTGCATGCAGTGTGGGTGTACGTGTAAGTTGCAATGACCATGTTTACTTACTGTAGTTACATGATATAGACAGATAGCCCTTTTAAACAAATTGATACTTGTTCTCATATTCTGGTCTGTCCCGACATCTGAACTTTGCTCCTGCATCGGCGCCTGCGCACCGTTCAAGGAGCGTAACTGCAAGAGCCAATTCGCAAAGCGAGGAGTCTCGAAGCAGCCATCACCTGAGCGATTTTTCAAAAAGTCCACATCTTGTAAAACCAAAACTCGTTTTTCTTTGAAGTCATGAAAAGCCAATGATTCAGTCTAATATTACGTATATCTATTTATGATATGATTCAGTCGGAAGGAATTGGATGAAGCAAGAAATCTAGAGTCAACCTACTAAGCCCGGGAAGGAAACCCTGGGCCCCACCAAATTCACATGGCTTATCTCACTTCCGTAAAATGCTTGGCTTGGTTGCGCAATGCGAAGGATTGGGTTGAATTCATAGCGACCTCAAGCATCATTCTTATCAGTCATACACAACATATACTACTATTCGTATCGTTTACTGCATATTGTACATTCAAACCATTCATATCATTTCATATCAATTCACATCATTCCTGTGAATTCATAACATTCATATCATTCGTATAATTGCATGTCATTTGTATCATTGATAACATTTCATACCATTCACATCATTCATATCATTCACGTCATCCTTATCATCTTTATATGTAAAGTATCATTTACATGATTCACATCATTGAAATCACTCATCTTATCATGACCAGTCAAACTCTGTCCATTTGTTTATACATGTCCATACCATCCCATCATAGGAAGCTATTTGCCACAAGAAATGCTCTTCAATTCACACATGTCACCAACCCACACGTATATCACTCATTCTGGAAATCCACTTCTTTCGACCCCCATCGATCACAAATCGCAACCCATCTAGAAATCTTTTTGTCCAAGCGACTGCAAACAAGAAAGACATACATCACTTCTGCTGGCACGGACTTCTCTGTCAAGACTTCCCTGGGCTCATCAGTGCATCCATGGAGATCTTGATTATGGTCATGACACACGTGCTCCACTTTCTTTCGGATGGACCCTGGCATGTACCACTTTTCTCGGATGGTTGTAAAGATGTGAATCAATGTGAAAAACCGATGAATTTCCATGGATTCCTTCTGCCCCAAAGTTCCAAGATTCGAATTTCGAACATGGAAATATTTATGAAAATACTTCAGATTTGCATATGGAATGACCCGATGCCTCTTGAATTCACCCAACATGATCCAACATGCAAGATAATAAAAAAAGTCACACAGTCTCAACCCTTCCGCCCTTCAGCCACTAACTCACCCAGCGATCCGTCCAAGTATCACTTCTTCACAGGTGCACTCTAATAACAAAGGCATCATCAAACCTGCATTCCACCAAAAACAACTGTTTCGAACGGTGTGAAGGGGGTGAAATCTTGCTGAAACAAACACAAAACACATCCAAGGTCCACCCATTCGTCAATTTTCCCTCCGGGTGGGAACTGTTGCAACGAGGAAATCCTTTCGCATCTGCACGGATGAATTGGAAACGGCTCAAATATCAGATTCGTCAAATTCGTGGTCCACGTTGCTTCAATTCTATATTGGATCTGCTCCCCACCCATTAATCGTGGCAAATGAAGGTTTATAGTTCATGGGGATCCCCTACTAAAAAAAGATAAACGTGTAATACTCCTGGTGGTGACTGGCATCCTGGGTGGGGGGTACATCCAATATAAGTAAATCACAACTTAAATTGTCTTTATACTTTATACACCTCTCTATTGAATTTCAAGGATAAGCTGAGAAAATCGGAAGAGAAAAATGTCTTCGAGTCGCAACCTGGAAGCTGCAGCCTTACATATGGGAACATGTGAAAACACAAGACAACAGACTGAAATGATGGGGTGTCTCAATTTCCTGGGTTCTTTAGACTCAACGAATTTTCTGGGACCTTTTGGAAAATGGGACAACATGATTTCATCTCAGAAAAAGTTGATGTCATTTTCCAAAATGATGAAATTGTATGGGACACAGAAGTCGATTTCCCAATATGAAACATCATGAAGGCATCACCAAGAGCCCACCAGAAAAAAAAATAGCCATTGCGGCGCGGCCAAATCATGTTGAATCGTCCGCGTTTTCCAGGTTGCCTCGTAGTACCATGGCAGTTGCAGCAGCTTCCAAATTCTCCAAATCTGCCATGATCAAGCCTTAGGGCGACATCATGTCCTTCAAATTTGGGCATCGTAATTATCAATCAACCAATGGTTGGTGGTGAGCCGGTAGAGCGGGAATGAAATGAAGGCCGCCTTTCCAGATCGTGTCTTGTTGGTTTCCGATATTGTGGACTTTGGAATGACAAAACCCTAGAGACTCTTAGACAAAACAGTTTAAAAAACGAACAGTTCATTGTGACTCTTTCATCTGCTCTTTACTGCTCCCTCCCGTTTGAACAGCAGCTTTCAACCAGGCACAATCAGGGGTCGGCTTTCGGCTGTCCTGGCCCGGTTCAACTGCAATCCAGGAAATGGATCTATAAATATGTAGATGATTCAACAGTTTGAAACAATATACTTTTTAACAACGTCCTTTTCCATTTCCATATGGTCAGAGTCTAAGGGCAGTTTCCCCGAATCCCAGCGGGACCCATAGGAACCAGATTTGGGTGGTACTTGTAGGACCTACATGCCATGCCAACCAGGTAGGTGTTTGTTAGTACGTGTCTAATATATCCAGGAGGCCAGCCCCAATCTGGTGGATCTTGACTGCTTCAAGGCCCTTCTTGACCCTTTCAAACTGCCCTCTTTGGTTGAGTCATAATTTCATCTAAAATCAAACTTCCCAGTTTTGTTCTTGCTGACCCCATGTTTTCCTGATCAATTTCATTTCTGGGAAGGGTCCCTTGATATTATCCCTCTTTCTGGATTCCAAAAACTCATCAGGACCATGAACCGCCATCTCATCGTTCGCTTTGAGTTTTGCAGAGAAGCAAATATATGTATACAATATATATATATATATATATTTAATCATATATATGTATATATATATATATGTATATCAGATAAGTTCACTTTACTTCTTCCACTAGAACCTTCTTTCATCAGACTTTTCGGAAATGTGGGACCCGAACTTGTTTTTGCAAATCAGGAAATTGAGGACTGTTCGTTCAACCCAGGCACCTCTATTAGCTGGACTCCCCCTAGTCCCACATCAGTCCTCACTTTTAATCAGATCCAAATCGCAAAGTCCATCCTGCCATGGAACCATGGTCCAACCATTCCCAAGACGTGTTCCAAAACGAGATGGCTGGATACATGTTTTTGGTTGGCTGTCAAAATCAACAATGAGACTGGAACAGCCCGTAAATCAAAAAAAAACATCTATCCACATTGTTGCACTTAAGTGTTTGAAGCCACAATTCTCTGATTAAAACAAAATTGTGTGACACAACTTGTGGAAACACTCGACTTAATTGGATGGGCCATGATGTTTCGGATAATTTTTCATGCTTGCCAACCATCCTCTCTTCGTGTTTTTCAGTTGACCTTTCCAAAGCTCCATAGACTTCATACACAACACCCGCATCCACGGCCTTTGTTGGGATGGCAAGGAGAAAACTCAGCACCTGTCCGCTTCGTGACAGGATGAGGAAAATTCGACATGTCTAAATTTTCTCAAAGATCAAAAAGGATACAGAAAATTCCGGTTTGTAATAATATCACCTGGAAAATAGATGGCACAACTCCCATGTATTGGTTTATCATGGCCCCTTACCAAGCCACCTTTTGGGGGTTGCGCCATCTACTTTCACTACGGTGTAATGAAACCGGACTGTAATTAGATCAGTATCTATATCACTGTCTATCTAAAATAATATCATCAATGGCCCTGCAATTGCACAACATGTGGCTCATTGTAAGCTCTCAAGCACGAGAGGCAAGTCTGAGATATTTCTGGGGAAACACCTTCTCCAATCTGTATCCATCCTAATATATTCCAACGTCCAGTGAGGACCCCCAAATCAGGGAAGTAAATCTCAACAAGAACATGCAAAGCTCAAGGTTGTTTGCTTTGTATAAAGAGGTTCCCCCACGCCTGTGCCACCGATTCATGAGTCATGGTCTCAGCAATGCGAAAAGTTGGCAATGTACCGATCCAACGGAAAGTCTCTTCGATTTCCTGACGCCGTCATAACAAGGATGATATCGTTGGGTTCTGGTTGGGGGGTTGGGATTTATTGGCGGTTACTTGATGTGAAAGGAAGATTATGCTTCAATATACTTCAATAATGTCAGATTTGAGTGGAACATATTTGTGAGACCATTGCTATCCGGTATTGCGCTAGTGTACTGTACAAAGTTGGAGCCCACTGAGTTCATTTGATAAAGGATCACTGGGCACAAGCTGGAAACCACTAGCGTTAGACCCACACATCAAGTGGAGATACGCCATCGCAATGACAGGTAGTCCACATTTCGAGCTTGAGATGTTTTCGTACCCATTCGTCAGTGTGGCAAAGATTCAACGTTGGCTGGATCTCTCTGGTAACACGAAGGGTTGACATGTAGAAATACGTAGAACCAGTATGAACCAGTAAAGTTCCCTGGTTTGAATGGCTCAAACACGAAACGATCAGTAAGGTCACATACAGTAAGAACTTAAAGCTTTTGGTAACCTAGCGTACAGTGGCACACAAATATCTAACATCATTTATGAAAATCTAACATTGACATAATTTTACGATCTGAGTAAGATTGCTTCTTTCAACTGACCGGCCAATGCTTTTTTTCATGATCATGGCCTGCAGACCAATGCGAAGAGAAACCAAATCCTCAGCCAGTGATGTTTGGCTTGTGATGGATTTACTGCCAAATCAACAAGATGATGAATCGAGCCGTTAACCATGGTCCAATGAAAAGTATATGAAAATCATGAATGCTTGGCTGTATCAGCAATGTATCAGCTGTATCCTCCCCCCTGGGCGTTCCCCACTACAATGCCCGGAATAATCTTGCCGCTGTCAGCAATAAAAATCTCGGAAGGTTCGATAAAGCTTGGGAAGGCCAATAAAACCTCGGGTTGCTGCGGTGCAAACATTTGTACAACCTGGTGTTGTGATGCCAACTTGAACACGTCTGTGAAAACAAGGTATGATGATCTTGTATGATTTTGAGTCTCAAGATACCCTCCAGGGAACTAACATATCGTCATCAAAGGTAGCTGGGAAGATGCTTTTCCTCTTCCATAGGTCGGACATGTTTTTTCCCAGCAGGGTAGTATCACTGCTTTTCGTGGCCCTTCCAAAATCCAATGAAGTCAGACTAATCTGCTTCCCAGATTGACTCATCTTTTTCAACCAAAAACGAAAAAACCTTTCGATGTACAAAGGCCATCCTACATGACAGGCATTGATGCATGTCAAGAAGCTGTATGCACATTGTGCACCTGAGCAATGACCATCTCACCCACACAGGTCTTTTGGCCGAGAGCTTCTCGAGTGGCGAGAAATACCACCGTATCCTGCGACCCGAAAATCCCGACTCAAAACCGACCCCATCAATGGACAAAAATCTGGCAGGTGGGATGGCAAATCATTGGCCATCCAAACTTCTTATGTTGTCCATCAAGAGTAAGCTCAGGCTAGATGTCTGAGGCTGCAGAATCATATATCATATATATATATATATACGTATATTCACATGTAGGTTAGTGACCATTGAGGGACAGCGACCATGAGGATAGTTCCTCAGCCGTGCTTCCACTGAAAGTGCTTCTTTGCTTGGTGGTCGAACCGGGCTTTTTCTTACACCAAAAATCCAGATGAAATGGTGGCTATACAGCCCAGTTGCCTACACAATCAAAAGTCTCTGACAAGAACGGCCTTCTGGTCGTAACTTGGGAGTGGAATCGGCCCAAATGATTATCAAGATCAGCTTGGAAATATGAATCTTTACACTCGAGACTTCTTTGTGTTTACAAGAAGTGTATAGACAAAATTCAGGCATGCTTTGTTTTTGAGAACTTAAGGGCTGGCTTTCAGGAGTTGTTTTCAATATAGCTAAAATCATCTTTCCAACTGGAATTCAAGACATGGAGCTCATGTCACCCACTTCACAGAGCGGGATGAGACCAAGGTGCTGTGTCTTGGCTCACAATAAGTAGCAGCTCTTGCAATGATAGTGGTGCGGCTGCATCATCCTCCAAAAATGCTTTGATACCTCCAAGCTTCGATTGGAAGAAGATGCCACAGAAAAAGACGTCAAACAGAGTATCATATGACTGATACTCATGGTATCTGGTTGAGTATCACCTGTCAGAAGTCGCCGTGGGATCCTTTTAGGTGTGAAATCCATCTTCCTTCAGCAGCATTGGATACAATCCTGAGAAATAATGAGCTAATCCAGGAAAAAATATGCAAACATCGACATCAAGTTGTTGAATGTCCACCGATGAAAACTTATGAAAACCATCAACCCCAAGTGACCCTGTATCTGCTCACCCGTTACCCCCCCATAATGTGATTTCGGGAGAGAGATTCTTTAATGTCATCCCGGTATGTCTGACTCTCAGGCACAACTTGAGGGTCCCCCAACTTGACAAACAAAATCATCCTCAAAAATGTCGAGCCGAGCCCATGGTCCCTATAAATATTTATAGAAGTGTCTCCGCAGGTTCACAAGCTCAATTCCAGCTTCAACACTTGGATTCTCAGTCTAAAAGATCCAGATTTTTTGCACCTCGTCGGTCAAATTCCATCTTCAACATCCGGGCATAACACCCTGTTACCCGCTGGTGAGAGGAGATGTAGATCCTGCAAAATGCAATAAAACAACACAAAAGAAAAGTGGCCGAATCAAAAGCAGCAAAAGTCTCAACAACAACAACAACAACAACAACAACAACAACAACAACAACAACAACAACAACAACAACAACAACAACAACAACAACAAATTATCTACATCTTCCTAGCTCCAACATGGAACACATGTTGGAACCTTTTGCAACTCATCAAGTTCCCGTTGTAAGCAAGCAAGATTTCTGTATCGAAGGATCCTCCATGACAGGTGTTTTATTGTTTAATTTATCTCAGATTTAGCAATTTCTATTGAGAAACCCCCCAGACTTTAAACCAAACAATGAACATGTCCATTACTTGACTGGGAATGGAATCTCAAATTGCATTGACAACTCCTCAATTGTGAGCAGTGTTTTGATTCTTGCCACCTCTTTACAAAACACATCTATATAAGACGTGCCTTTTCGAAAAAGTCTTCGAGGAAATCAGTTTATCTCAAACGCAACTCGCATCACCTGCAAATCCTTGTGACTCAGGATGCCACGTAGCTACAGTTTCGATCATCCTTTTCCCTTGCCCCCTTTGCCTATATGGCTTGTAACTCTGCAGCAAAGCAAACCTTCAAACAGAACAAGGCATTTCTTGAGGAACCAAATTGCCCAACCAACAATTGCTATAACTGAAGAAAAGTCGAATCTTTAGATCATGAAACAATCACACAAGATGTTCATGGCACAATCTCAATGTGAAGTTCAAACGTGAGAGCTGCTCATGAAACCATCATATCTGGAAAAAGGTGCAATGTAAAGGGCATGTAGCCTTGCATATAACTGCACCATTTTGGCAGCATTTTTGCAGATAGTTCCCTGTCAAAAGCGCCCATACATTGAAGTCATGATGTGCTTCTGAGGTGAGTAATATTTCATGTGGCGTTCTATCAAGTCTCCTTAGTCATCCCGCATCATGATCTCCCTCACGAGATTGCTGAAGTCACAATCAGGGTGATGGACTCGAATAGTATTCGTGCAACCTACAATTTTCTGAAATGAAGGCCATTTACAGGGGTTATAACTCCTTTTATAACTTTACGTGCCATTTGCCCAACTCACCTTCTCTAGTTTCATCAACCCCATGTCAATGTGTCCAGGAGTTCAATTTGCAATTTTTCCTCCTCAACCTTTTGGGAACAGAAGGGTTTACGAGGCAAATCGTAAGTCCCCTGCTACAGAATTTAACTTGAAGTGGGTTACATTTGAAGAGTACCCTTCTAAACTCAAAGAGCTAAAGGGCCATTTGGTTGAGGCCAAGTTTACCTTTCTGTACCAAAAATATGCCCAATATGTAGGTAGATACATCATACACGATGCAGGTGGGATAGATCCACATGTTGTGGTTTCTTCATGAATCTCCAATCTGCAGCACCCGAATATCACCAGAGAAAAGTGGTTTGTTTTTGTTGCCTGGCCTTAAGACGCTGACGATGACAGTGCCCACAGTGGCCAAAACCATGAGACAAGCAGTGACCACACAAACAGTCGCCATGGTGGGAATCTCCAGCTCCTTAGTTGCAATCAAGATCTGATCCTTTGTACTACAGAATGGGGTGTGATTTGAAGCCCTTTCTAGAACTGCCCCTGTGAACGAAAAAAAAAAGTGCGTGTATGTCTTTTAGAAAAGATCAGCATTGAAGTGCTTCACAAATGGAAAACAATTGTTGCCTTGGGAAAGCTGGGGCAGCCAAAATCCTTCCCGATGCTTTAGCTCGACATGCTGAAGATGTTTGCCGTATAGCCTCTGTGACTAATGTGCATCCTGGTTTCAGGTGTTACTGCATGTTCCTCTGCTTCTTGTTCTTATTGTCATTACTTTCAATCCTACCCCTACCCTAGAAAATATGTTTATATATATATATATATTAATTTCATATCATGCAATATAATCAAAATGAAATGTCTACCCCTAGCGAAGTCATAGGTGACCCAGCACTGCAGCGTACTAGAACATCCGCCACCGAAAAGGTCAAAAGTCTACAGCACAATCCAAAAAACTACAGAAACGGCAAACGGCCATGGGATCCAACCACAACCACAACCAAACCCGCACGGTTGAACTCCCTCACTTATGGCAAGAGTCTGGGATGAGATATGATGCTAAATCTAAAAGCATCAGCATCCTGAAGCCATGAAAGGTTGATAAGATTGGACACAAGCCACAAAAATAAGCATTCTACTTTTACATCTTTTACTGGTTGATATGTGCGGAAATCCGCTTTGAATTTCCACCAGGCAAATTGAGAAAATCTGACTCTTTTTTTTTCGGTGATTTTTTCTTTCACATCAACAAAAACGACAATTTCACCAAGCATCCCAGTGAGCAGTACCAAATCCAAGTTATTACCTCAATGGAACTCTGGTCGTTTCAGGCAACTTGAAGCAGCAAATTCACCAGTCGTGAACCGCTTGTGCTTTCCAAGAAGCAAGTAGAACTTCTCCAGGGTTGTCCCAAGGTGGAAAGAAAGAGACTACCAATCAGCACGATGTTCATGAAGCAAAACTGCAGTGTCACAGCATTCAGAGGTGACAAAGCCCTTTGAAATGGCTTCAAGAAGACCTTCTCGGAGTTTGTTGAAAAACAACTGCCTTTTCCAACCCTTTTCCGACTTAGCCAATTGAGAGAATCGAATGATAACATTGATGCATTGATGTTTGGAGATGTTTTCGTGAGTCACTGGGTTGGAGTGGGTGAAAATTTATGGAATTTTCAGGTTTGGGGTGGAGAGAGACCACCCATCATTGATTATTTGATGTGATACTAACAACAAAAAAAGGCTGCCAAAGCTCCCGACACACAGCAACAAATCTATAATCATAAATCCATTTCCGGCAAGTTTCCAAATATCATTCCGATTCATCGTGTATACATGATTACACATATACATTGTTGTATACCTATCCTATCTCATTATATTCTCATATCTAAAATAAATGTTATTATGCCATGTCTTGTGGACTGGTTTCAATTTCATTGTTAGTGTTTTTCCAAACTGACCCATTTTTTATGGCCCCAAACTCCAAACCGAACTTGAAAAAGGGTTCCGTTTCACCGCGAAAAAAAGCAGACCTTGCCAGCCACAGATGGAACTAAAGGCAACAATGATGCCAGGGGCGCTCGACATAACAACAGTACCTCAGTAAATTGAAGCAAATTCCCAACCCCCCAAAAAAAAGGAAGGATTCTTAGAATCTTATGTTTCCATGGTGTAAAAAAAGGAAGTGGAGTCAATCTATATAGGTTTGAAAAAAAGAAAATGAATGGAAACATGGCTGTGGTCCTACATTTGGAGAAATTTAGCCAAGGTGCAACAGAGACCTCCCCTCCCGGGCGGAAATTGGACACCAAAAAGTTGCAGCAACGCACAAACCTGGTTGATTTGAAGAGATGGGATATTTGGGGGCTTGATTTGTGTTGATGCGTGGTGATTTGTGATAATTTGGGTTGCCTTCTGTTGATTTGGGTTGGTTTGTCCTGACGTGTTGAGTCATGTCTTGGTTTGAATTGCTTAGTGTTTTTTGGGCTTACGAGATCCAACAAAATGGCCAAGTGAATGGAGAATTGATGGGAACAAACAGCAAATGCTGTTTGCTATGAACAAGGAAATCATCTTACCAATTGCCAGAACATTATGGGAGATTTCATTTGAATCTTGGACTCCACACTTTCGGCCGCAGGTTCTGGTTTCTACATCGCATGTTTCACCCAGCCTGATGTCACCAACAAGCAATCGGCGTGGAAGTTGAAATAGTAGGAGCCATAAACCTCAGTAAAACCGCCGAAAAAAAAAATAACTCAGACTAAACCGAGGTAGTATAATTAATTGATGTGACTAGAAAAGGCGAACTTGATGTCCAAACGAATCTATATACTCTTCTTGGGATGTTGTGCCTTTCTGGCACTGTTCTTGGTGTCATTTCATGGTGCATATTTGCTCCAATAATTTCGGTCGATTAGATTGCTTGACCAGGCCATTTTGTGGGCGCCCTCACGCTGCCTCATCTTGCATGACACTGAAGTGTTTTCCCTCACTTGAGAAGCAGGGCCCAGATGGTTTGCGCCGAGAGTCATCAAAAATACAAACGAATCCTGCAAGAACATCTTTGTCACCAGCCGCGCTCGTATAGCGGTCGTATATCTTCTATTATCTTCTTATACGAGCACAGCATGGATTTTGATATTGATATCTATATTTTGTGTCTTACTGGTTCTGTTGTTGCTTCCGACACGGCTGCTTGGGGCAAAAGTGATGTTTGACATTGTGATGCTTGAAGGAGGACAAGTACAACAGCAGTAGCAGGTCTGTGTCGGAGAGTGCTGTAAGGGAGGGCCCTGAACCCCCACAACCCAAGCCCAAATATGTGCACCATGCGTGAATTGTAGCAGTTATAGGCCAGTCCCAAAGCATACAGCGATGCTAGAAAAGGTCAAAAATGAATGGACTATAGACTTGGAAACAATATTGCAAAGATTATAGGACAAAGATAAGTGAATAATTACTGTGTACTACATCAAGTCGCTCATCATAAGCATCAAAAACAACAACAAACGCTAACTAAAACTAGCAATGCCGCCAGCCTTCGCCGGAGCCAAGCAACATAGACAAATGAAGCTAAGATATACCAGCAAACTCACCACTCCTGAGAGACGGTTTGGTGGGTTGGGTCAGGTCGCGACACCTGGAAATGATTTGGGCATATCTGGCATTTCACCAGCCTTGATTTAACCTGAAAGGAATCTTAGAATGTAATTATAAGACAATATATATATATGTATGTATACATTATAATATATATATATACAGTATATATATATATACGTATAAATAATACAGTATGTATCCTGATACCAAAACACCCAAGGTCCTCTTTCTCATTCCGGTTGGGTCATACGCGGATCTCTAAGAAAACCCTTATGATCAACATCATAAGCACCCACACCAGGCACCCAGGTGAAGTACATCCCCATGAAAGTCCAGTTTATTTGGCTCCCTTCAAGGTCTCCGTTTCCCTTTCCAAAATATCACCCTTTAAAACCATGGAGTTATGTATGTAGCTTTCAGAAAGTTTACCTATGTGCTATCTCTATCTTCACTTCCCCATCTGAGTTGGGAAATTTCACTGAAATTTCCATAAGTCTACCTATAAACTTTCCATTGCAAAATCACCGAGCATCCCAGGACAACGAAGTGTTGATAAGTCCGGTTTGCAAAATCACAAATGATATCCTTAACAGCTGGGCGGTTTTTGGTGTTGGCTGTTGATGGCTGTTGATGGGTGATAGCATGCGGCATGCATTGCATTGGTATTGCGATATTGTAGGCTTGGGGAATTGAAATTCGGGGCGCGCATTAAAGATGCCTACAAAGAATGTGAAATTCTTGGATTTGCTGCTGGAAAGGTTTGTGAAGGGAATCCATTTAAGAGTTTGCTGCTCGGACACTGAGCACCCGAAAGATCCAAAAATTTGCAGTCATTGGAATGATCAGCTTTCAGGTGTTGCTTAGCTTGAAAACCAAATCAAGTTGTAGTTGTTTTATCTTTTTTTCACTGCCTTCGTCAGGCTTTGGCGCTTGTGGTTGATTGGTTGGACCATCTGCAAGTTGGTCCCAACTTGGACCGATGGACGACTCAAACAGCCCACGATATAAATCTCCACACAAACGGCCGTCGTTTTGTACAGGACAACGGGTGTTTTCGACTGCATGTTTTGTTAGCATGTGGTACAAAACTCCAATTCAACCAGCTTCACCAAAAAACGTACCAGAATCTGATGCCGAGACACATCGAAGCGGGCCACGGTGAAGAGGGAATTCGGATGCGGAAGGCAGTTGAAGGGAAGCAAACAATTCGACATCCTCAAGTCACGACTGATATGTGAAAAGTCTGGAATTTAGGGATAGAATTGTCAACCATGTCAATAGTGCTGGTTCATGGGCTCAAAACTCCAACCACAATAAAAAACATTGAATCCCGGCTGCATTGCAGGATCCTTTCGCACTTTTTTAAAGTGTGCACAAAGAAAATCAAACATAAACAGATGTGTTTGCGATATGTATGCAACTGGATGCATATTGCATAGTTTTAGGTATTTACCTCTACCAGTACAATATAATTTTCCGCATAGACTCGAGCTACAAAAACGCATTCTATATCTCTACTTTTGCGGATTCATACAGATATAGATGATCCAAGCCAAGTAGATAACAAGAACTGGGTCACAGGGTCACAACATGCAGCTTTACCCAACTCTACAAACACATCAAACACATGAAAGACAGTTAAACAAACAAATGGAGACTCTCATGTACACATCTGCATTACAGTAATATACATACATGTTTTATATAGCGTATATTGTATATATCATATATGGTTTATTATATATATAGTATATAAAATATGATCTATCATACATGGTGTATTATAAATGAAATACTATATATATATAAATGAAATATTAAATATCAAATTAAAACATGTAAGATATGTAGAAATACTATATATTGAATAAACATGATATATATTAGATATGATATATTATATATTGTATGAAAAATATATAAAACTTAACATATGAAATATTGCAAAAAAAAAATATAATATATATATATATATTGTACATTATATATTATATATGTATATACATGTATCATTTTCACATACATATATATGTATATATATTCCTTCCATTCATATATAGATGGATGTTTTCTACATGTCCCTTTCAGTAACTCACCCTGACCATGCGCGTAAAATCCAAGTAGCCCATTGCTCAAGGCGAGCAAAGCGCTTCCAACCTTCCAAGTACAGCAACCAGGAGACACGACTCACCCCGTTCTACTCAACGGGTTGGACTGTAGGGAAATAGAAACTGGGATGCTAGATGAGAATGGAGCACCATTTGTTTTTTGAAACAGGACCAACAAATCCTTACGTGATTCACCCGACTTGATTTTGTTAATCATATCATCACCCTTGATTTATGAAA
>DF239044.1:261735-274383 GCA_000507305.1 Breviolum minutum Mf 1.05b.01
ATAGCTATCACTATCTGGGGGAAAAAAAAACGCGTTTCGCCCGTAAAGTTTTCAGCGTCCGAACCACGGCCTCTCGGGCATGGTTGGCAAATGGCGGACCCTGCCCATGGGACTGAAGACCTTCCGGGAGGGCACGGTTCACATCCAACAGCATCTCCTGGCAGCTTTCAATCAACTCCCGCAGGTGAGTCACCACAATAAAAGCACGAAAAGTCAGCGGTTCTTTTCGTCATGTTACACAACACACACAGAGTAAGGCAATCTCTCAACACTTTAAATATAAAGTAATGCCATGTAATGCCAGCATCCTGTAACTCGAGAAATCAAAAAGCATTTTAAAAAAGAACTTAGTCCCAGCAGCTTTTTTTTCCGGTTTTCCAGCCCAAGTCCTAGTGGGGAGTGACTCTCCAAGTACTGCCCCACTTCATCCACCAAACCATTCCCTCTGTTGCAACGCCTCTGTTGCGCTGGCGGATCCATCGATCCGGCTGGATCCGACCCAAGCGCTGGGTGGTATAGAAGTCACATCTATTTGTTGTTTTTGTTGGGAGAGATGGATTCCCCAAGGATTGAATCTGCCCAAAAATCCGCTTCTTTTTTGATTATTTGCATTTTGCTGCAATAGTAAGTTAAGTGAAAGACCCTCTAAACAGCGAAGTAAAGTACAAGACGTTTTGAAAATCGTTGTCCAATTCTTGTCTTGGAAGTAAAAGTAAAACCACCAAAGGAAAAGGCTCTGCAAAGCGTGATCCCATTAAAATAGATTGTGACCTTTGAGGGACGATTGCTCTTTGTTTGTTTATTTATGGCTAGTCAACCTACCCCCCCCTAACGTACCTTCCCCGAGAAATAAGGGTTTAATTTCCGGCCTTGTTAAGGGAAACCATGGTTAATTAATAAGCCATGATCATAATGCCGGCTATTTCCGGGCAGGATGCGTGGCCGGGGGGGGTAGGTTGGCTAGCCATGATTTCCATGGCTTCCACTGATCTGCACCGAAGGACGTAGCGTTGGGGAGCCAACTTTTCCATGTCTGTTCATTCCTGAGCAAAAATCGCGCAACGGAAAAAATCCACCTGGGTCCATGATCCAAAAATTGGATGCTGTCATGACCGGTGTCACCTGTTCCAAGAAATGTCGCAATATGTATGACTGGTTCTTGAAAGAAATGCCAGGACATGCCTGAATGTCATTCCCTCCTGTTGCAAGTTTTAATTTGTTAGCTGTTTTGAGATGTCTTAAGATTGACCCAGGAGAAAACAGCCTCATCATAACATTCCATGTGAGTGGGTTTTTTGAGGTGAAGAATCACCACAGTTTGAGTTTGGAACCACCTCCCAAAACATCTGGTTGCTGGGTGAAAAACCAATGAAGTCCAATATTGCGGCGAAACAACCCTACAACGATTCCTTTTCTGAAAAAACAGCTTTAAAAAAAAACACAACATCCAGGCCTGGTCTAAAGATTTAGGGTTGTCTATATCCATTAGTTTTCCACTATAAACAAGAGTCACTGTCGAACTCATTTCTAGTGGATTTTTTGGGCGTCAATTGTCCTGTCGTTTAACGTCCAGGTAGCTGGTGGAGCCAGCGGCAAGCACTGAACCAAACTGCATCGGCTGCATCGGACAAATTGCCTTCATTTCGCTTCGCAGCAAAATCCACCTGGCGAGATATTGCAGAATAACGATGCAAGGATGAAAAAAAATGAACATTTTCGGGGATGATTGTACTACACATTATTTTAAAATTGATATATAGAGTGATAAAGACATACAGTAGAAACATGATGAAACATGTAGTAATTAGTAACTAGAAAGATTGGGTAGTCGAAATTCAATTGTTAACCCAACACTCGATCCGAAGTTGGCAGATGAGGCCCAATAGCCTGAGCCTGTGAAACTTGGGGCGATCCCCGTCCCTGTTTTTCAGTGGGTTTTTGGGGGTCTTTCGCCTTAGTTCACCTAATTACCATAAATGTGGACCGAAAGAATCCCAGTAACAGTTTTTTTTTCAGTCAAGCTTTAAGCTTGGAAATCACTGTTTTCTGGGTCGCGGATCACAATCAGATTAGCACTCAAAAAGGTTCACAGCTAGAGTCGGCATGAATGAAAAGGAGCCATGCAACACAAGAATCACGACCAACGCTAGCGACTAGCAAACCCTCCACACGTGGATGACATGTTTGTATTCTTCAAATATATATATATATACATATATCTATATATGTGGCCTGGGGGGGCCGCTGACCATATGTAATACATATGTATATATATATATATATGGTCACCCCTCCCCCGCAAGATCTACCTAGTTAATTGTACAAAAAGCTTTCAAGGATGCAAAAAGTAGATCTTGGGGGGGGTGAGCATATATATGTATATATACCCATATATACGTATCTATACTGTATACTTATATACATAACATAAGCAAAAAAAAAGCTTTCAAAATGTTGGGTAGCTGTCAGAATCAACATGTCGATGCAGTATCGCTGAAGTGTAGACTGAAGTTTAGACTTTAAAGGAATGTCTGCAAGATGGCTTTGGAAACGTTCGGAAATTTGGGCAAGTCTTTGATTTCACAAGCCAACACAAAATCCTGATGCCCAGTTTGGGTTTAGTCGCGAAATGGAAAAGCAAGTTCGCTTTCCCAAAGCACCGCACTGTCTGGTATCAATTCTACAAGCATTTTCATTAGAGAAGTAGATTTCTCCTTTGTTTCTGAAGCACATTCACTGATTTTTAATCAAGTCGCATCCTAAAAGAATTCAAATACTCCGCACGAAAAGTCACATATCCTCTGAAAATTGCTGGTTGGTTCAGATGAAATTTCCTTTCAAAACGGTCCCTTTTCAGGAGTATCCAGGATCCATTCGTTCGTTTTCCGGGGGGGGGAGGTGGGTGAATCTCACCGTTCGTTGGGAGTCAACATTTCGACCCACCAACCAAGGTGCCAGTAGTTGAAGAAGCTCTTCGTCAGTTAAGGTGAATTTCCGCACCAGGTACGTAGCATCATTCCTTGGAAACAAAAAACAGCGTTACGGCAGCTGTGGCTGCAAAAAACAGGTGAACAAAATGATCAAGGTTGTGAACGAGGATTGATAGAAGAAACAACATCAAGATGATGATGATGATGATGATGATGATGATGATGATAATAATGATGATGATGGCGATCAAAGATCCCTGAAGAGCAATACAACAACAATAGACTTGTCTACCACATCTCACTACATAATTCACTTCAAATTCATATATACATAATCGCCTCAAGTTGCGATGAAGGTCCTTTAACAATCACCAGAGCCACAGTCAATACAATACATACCAATACCGACAGCACGAAGAAAAAAGTATCGTTGAACAAGATCACGAACATGAAACTGATATACAATTTACTTCCTACTTAGTATACCTAGGTGTGAATCGAGATTTCTTAGACAATTCAGTTTTGCATTTCCACCCAACGAATATGGCCAAGACTCTCCAAACCGGAAGCAACCAATTTAGCAAGTGGACGGGGTTCCTGCAGTGCAACCAGGATCCGATTTCACAAGATCACGAATTCCCAAAGGTTTGACTCCACCCTCGTGCTTTTAATGCTAAATTTGTGTGAAATTACTACAAATACAAACAGCAGATTGCGACATGCTCTGCTTCTTCATTCTGAACCTGGGGATCCTCGAAACCTCGTCCAAGGGACAGTCATCGTCTTGAAGAGCAATTGGCTGTATTCCGATGGACCTTGGATCGGGAGGTCGACAATTTCCGCAGATGTGAAAGCAAATGCGTGACCGTTCATACCACATCAAGGTGATATCTCTTCACCAACTATATCCAAATATGCCATGTCATCCGTCTTGTCCTGATGGGTTGACATGGTAACACTTTCGGGCAGCGGAAGCAACGATCTGGACCTGGAATTCCCCCAGCGGCTGCATCAAATCAAAAAATCGCCCAGCGACTATGAGGTGGAAATCGAATCTGCGAAGGTCTTTCCAAAGCAAAAGATGTATCTGGAGACCACCAATACCTCGGCCGAGCCATTGATTTTTTTGGCAATAAAACGTTTGTCAATTGTTACAAGAATTCTTTCCCAGTGAAGAGTCGACCTGTGATTCAAATACAAACAAGTTATTTGGGCCCTCAGCTGACCCAAATAGGATTTATATTGGATTCATCACAAGATGCTCAAGATGCAGCGCAAGCGGACAAAACCTTTAAACGCAGTTCTTGATCCAAACATGGAAAGTCGGATACAATCCAAAATGAGAAGTGACTTACTGGAAAGGTCAATTGAACATGGCATGTGAAGGGGGTATATACATTATGAAAATAATCAACTAAACAAAGGAACAACTTTGCTTTACATAGTGAGCGTAAACCCAAATATGACCAGGGAAGGGAAAGAAGTTGGGAAAACCAACTCAACAATTCTTGGTGTGACGGAAGGCTCTGTTTGATATACTACAAATTACTGATTATTATCCATGGCTTGAAAGCATGTGTTTCATCACTTTTGTTCGGATCTTGGATGGTGAGTCGCCAACATTTGAGCTTCCATCAGAGTTTCATGGGTTTGGAAGGTGTTAGTCATGTATCCATCCCAATCAAAACTTTTGAAGGTAAGGTTTCAACATATTTCAACATATCCCAACCTTTTGCCCAAAGGTTCAATGTCGCTTTTGTTACTTTTCAAAACCTCATTTTGCTTGACATAGACTCCCGAAAACTAACATGGATTCCCAAAACTATGGTTTGGAAAAGGCAACTCCCTTTCAAAATGGCAATTTTGGGCATCTATGTTAGATTTCTGGGGTGTAAAAAAGATTGCTTCAAAGTCAACATCCAAACGTCTCATCATGTTCACCAGATTCTCACCCTGCCATCTCCATCAGAGCTACACAAGACCTTGAAGTTCCCGTCCCAGGCGTATGTATTCATTATTCACCTGGCACCGAATGTCTGCAACCACGAAAACTCCATTCATGTGGTTGGAGTCTTTGAAAGAATTGTTGTGAGTCAGAAGTGTAGGTCAGAATATATAAATCATCACTATCGATGATCCGTTTAAACGATCTGTTCCTTACAGTAAAACGTTTGTTTCTCTGCAAACATCTACCCACCCCCTAGCAGTTGAAAGAATGCAGAGTTGCTTATACTGAGGACATAGACTCACAGGAGATGCGTGCGAACAGTGGTTTTCAACACTGGTGCCTTGCAAAAAAACCTTCGAGGGCTGGCCTGTTCAAGGGCTTTACTTTCCTTGTTCTTGGGCTGCTCCAACAAACCCGAGGCAATGGCAATGGGCATGTTCCAAAAATATGCTCGTTGCGATAGATGCATAAGTCCTCGGCCCGTTGAGCTGGGTCAACATCAACAAACTGGAGATCCCAGAGATCCAGAACAAACGTATCCTCCCCTCCAAGGCCAAAATCACGCCAAGTGGAAGATCTGAAACATGCCAAAAGGTGGTTTCACCATCTGATGGAAGTCTTACAAATTGTCAAAGTTCGGCCAAGGGTGGATTTCAACCCCCAGAATGTCTGACTCTCAGTCGTCTTAATTCATAACAGATCTCTTCACTCAGTCTCAACATGACCCGGTAAAGAGCTTGGTACAGGACCAACCTCCAAACCTACCATGTACAGCTATGAATCGGTTGAGTGCAAACAAATATCATGATAATCATTAAATATCATTAATTAATATTGCTTATCATAATATCTCAAGAGTATCCTTCTTTTTGTTGGCCCTGAATTAGGATTCTAAATTACCTCGATTGCACTTAGAACTCAAAAGGGCATCTTTTTCAGTGATGGCTAACATGGACAATGATTCTCAGTTTTGAAAAAATCATCAGGCTCCAAGCCAGCCACTAGAAAATACAGCTAATTGTCAGGACAATCACAAACTTCCCAAAAAAAAACATAGCAAAACCGTGGCAGTTCTTGGTTTCTTGGGTCACCTGACACTGACACGTCCAAGGTACCCCATCCCTGTCTAGTTATCACAGCAAGACATCGATCAGGAGTGTTCTGACATGAAGGTGCAACCTGCCAGCATTGTTTCGATCTTTGGGCTTTTACACAATTCACACTTGGTGTAGAAATGGGAAGGTGGTGTCTAAATTCCCGTGTGTTTTTTCTTAAATGATCAATCTTCTAGTAGGGGTTTAACTAGTCGTTTAAATATATAATACCTTTTAAAATCCAAGATGTGTGAATTAGTTGGTGTTTGTTGAGAAGTCCCTAGATGCCAAATATCCTCCAAAGATATCAGTCTCAAGGTATTTTTTTGAGTACAAATAGGGCCTTCGACCCACCAAGCCCAAAGGCCACCAAAACAAACGCTTCAGAAAATGGTCCGTGAAACGGAGATTTCAAAAAATTGGTGGTTGTGTGTGTGTCATGTGTTTTCAATGATTTCATTGAAGATCATGTTTCTACATGTTTATACCATTTATACCTTCGTATGTTGACGGCATCCACATGAATATTCAGCGCTTCCTTTGTCACCCTACAAGGACAAAACAGAACAACTGCTCTGTTGTGTTGAAAGGTTTTTGCACAGCTGAGGGAATGGAACAAAGGGCACTTCCACCCATAAAGGCCAATTCTTGTGAAGTAATTATAGTGGGGATTAGCTGGTTTTGGTTGGTGCATTACTTTTAAAAAAACGGCAGGTGAAAGTCCCTTTTGATCTGGCTAGGATACTAAACCACCCCACCTGAACCACCAAGCAAACATTGACTGATTGTGTGGCATGGCTCAATATTTTTACAAAATGGATCCGCTGGACTTGCTGGACTTCGACAATCCAAATGGACAGCAAAAACCATGGTTGGATCAGTTGGATCCAATGGAAGTGTGAGATACATGCAAATGAGAAGGGAGACAACTCAGGAACAATTCCCAAATTGTAAATCAAGAGTGAAGGGTTTCATATGACTGACTTGATTATTTTCTGTATGAAATGACAAACGCAAAATAAAAGAAATAGTAAACAACCTGCACCAGTTCAATTGGTAATTTTTCTAGGGTTTCTCACATCCCACATAGTGCAGGATTTTGTCGCTAGGACCTTGATACAAGAAAAGATTTGTCTCCAACCCTTTCTGGGTTGCCACACCCACCACTTCTCGTCGTAGCATTTGAATTCCAACTGGCCACGGAAAATGGTTGCCCATTGTTTCTCTTGAAACATGCAGGCTGAGGGTCAATATTCCACATCAAGTTGCGGCTACATCGGCCACCAGAGTCATATCGTCAATATCGTGCAACAGTTGATATCAGAAATATCCCGTGGATTCTGGTCAACCATCCCAACTGGATCAGCTATAGTCGTTGAGTCTCAATCTATGCTGCTGAAATCAGTCCTGATGACAAGTCACAAAGGCAGATTGCCATGCAGTCATGTATATGATATCCATAATGAGTACACAATACAGAGGACTACATTGACTACACATAGTGTATTATGCGGTGCACACATATAAATAAACCGTTTCAATTCATGTACATAAAACATACTGAAATATGTTCCAGCCGTCCTGGAATCAGACTCATTACAACCACAAATATCTTTTTTCTCACCAATAATTTTTCGCCTTGGTCGTATTGGTTGCTGGATCAAAAACCATCTCCAGACCCTCTGTGGTGTTGGTGGAAGCGATGTAGGCGATAAGAGCTTCGGGATTATTCCTTCGAGCAGTTGGCAGAAACCGTTTGAAATCGATTGAAAAGCCGCAAAAGAGAAAAAAAAAAACGTGAAACCTGTGTGGGGTGGTGGCCGAAACCCTATCTTTTATGCTGAGGTCTTTTGTTCCCAGGTTTGGGGGTGAGTTCCCACAAAAAAGAAAATGCAACTTCTGTTTCGGGTTGCTTCACTGCCAAAAAACCAAGGTTCCTACGTCCTACGATGTTTCGAACCTGCCAAGTCCACTTCCACCCCCCGAAAATTTGCCCAAGAAACGAAAAGGTCTGATTGCAAAATTCCAACCTGTTCCGATCTACCTGGCACACTGCGCAAAACCAACGGCAAAAATTGTATGTATATATATATATATAAAGGTGCCCCCCCCAACAAAGAACCTATGCTTCGTGCAAGAACAGTGGTATTTACCATGTTTCACGCACATTTTGGCCTCTGGATTTTGGGAGCTTCTTTTTGGGGGGTCAGCATATATAAATAAGATATACAAAATAAATGACATGTAATGAAGAGACTTTTAAAAGAAACAATTATACAGTTGTTCCTGCCTTATAATGCAATAATATTGAAAAACTGAAAAACTGAATCCATATGGAGAATCTCTTCCTGGATCTCTCTGGAATAAAACACTTTTTCAGTTTTTCAGTTTTGGCTATGGAACTATTACGGAAATTTTCCGCAATGAAAAAAATCAGCTGATGATGAGGTACATCGCCATGACATGCTTGTAAGCACCAATATCTGCTTATATCTGTTTATATCCGGAACCAAAACTGAAAAACTGAAAAAACTGAAAACTGAATCCATATAAAGAATCTCTTCCTGGATCTCTCTGGAAAAAAGTTTTCAGTTTTTTAGTTCAGTTTTTTAGTTTTTCAGTTTTTCAGTTTTGGTTCCGGAACTATTCCGGAATGATTCCGGAAATTTTCCGTAGTGAAAAAACAGCTGATGATGAGGTACATAGCCAGGACATGCTTATAAGCACCCATATCTGCTTAGAAGCATCCTATCTTGTAATTTACAGTTTTCACCTTTCTTTCAAAATAATTCATTATCAATTTCGATTTTATCAAATTCATCATCCGAAAACTTAGCTTTATGAAAAACTTAGCTTTATGAAAATCTTGTGCTTGTGTGATACTCTGCATAGTTCTTAACCAAAAAATGGATAGAATCAAAACTGTGATATCATCATCCACGCTACACCCTTGAGCAGAATGACATTTAGAACGTGATGGTTTCCTTACATTCTCTGTCAAAATTGCTTGAGGTATTCTACTCTTACTGTAATATTGTTCAATAAAAGTTTTCCTTCCAACACTATTTTAACTATATCATATTGAAAGTGCACATTAAACACATCATGTATTTTGGTATATTCACGGCATATGAGTCTCTCTCCAAATTCATATTCAGGTCTGTTCTCCATCTTCCTGAAACATTTTTGCATGTGCATTTCAAAAACGCGATATTAAAACCTAACAATCTTATGTCGTGAGTGTATCTAAAAAATGTTTCAATCAAGTCATCAACAGATATTTNCAAGTTTCTGTTGTGTTTGTCTCCGTCAAGGGGGGGGGCGAGCATATATATATATACATATATACATAAATATATATATATATAAATAGATATATATATATATATTGATAATACGATAGACGATATACGAGTTCAACAAGAAGTCAATGACCAAAGGCTCAAATCCAATTGAGGAAACAAGTCTCTTGAATAGATGATTTTGCATTTTTTGTCCCTGAGCAGTTGATGCCCTTGTTTTCACCATCTTTTTTCCCAGTGGAATTTTTGCAGCTTTAGTCAACTATGCAAATGCACTTTTTTTGTCCAACATTTTCAGATTTTCCAGCCTGAGAGACCAAAGGGAAGTATTGCTCAAGGTTAAACCATGATTTGTTGTAGGAACGGAAATACCTGGGTTTTTGCAAGCAACTATTCGGAACTGGGGAGATGGATGTGGGCTGGGATGCTTTTCTTTGGAATTCAACAAACATGTGGAGTTGTGGTCAGGATCTTATTGTGAAACATGACCAACATCAACCCTAAAAGATGCAAGCTTCAACGAAATGTACCTGGTTCCCAAAGTTCAACTCGAAATTGTCTCACTTCAAAAGCTCTTTTTGGAAACAATATGCACCCCTGAAAATTGCCATGGTTACCCAAAAATGAAGGTGTCGAAGATGAATTTCCTTTTCAAACAGGTGATTTTCGGTTCCCATGCTAACTTTTCAGGGTCTGTTTCTCCATCTTTTGGAAAACTAACCCCTCAAAACAAGAGCTGAAAAAACTCGTTGCTCCACACGAAAATGTTTGCTCATCATCCCAGTCACTCCAATGCCAATCCAGCTTCTAAACCACGCTGATGTGAGCCACCCAAAATGTAAGTTCCATCAGTGCCAACCTTGAAAAAATGTGACCAAAAGAGGTGCGGCAAGGCAGAAGCTAGTTGTGAACAATGGTATTTCGGATCATTTGCGGAAACGGAACTTGCGAGTCATAGAATGCTATGACTGTCATAGTTAATTCTTATTGATAAAACTGCTGCTAGTTGTTATGGAATTGTTGATTTGTTTTTGTTCTTCGTGCATCAAACCTGCCTTTTGAATCTCGTAACTGTGCAGAAAGATTCGTGAAACGCAAATGCCAAGAAACATAATTCATCACGCCACCAGACACCGGAGCAACATCCCTGAAAGAAGTGACCAAAGATACACCGCAAAAGTAGGGAAACACATATTCAAAAGCTTCTGAACAAAATGTAGCTATCAAAATCAAATGGCCAAAACAAAAAACATCAAGATTCAACAAGCAGAAGTATGGTCATATATATTCATATATCTATATTATTAATATTATTGACACATTCGATGTGGATTGTAAGGAGCGGATCCGCGCAGTTCTCAACCGTATCTAAAAATGTGATAAAACTTGGGGATCCTAAGCGACACAGCAAGTCCATACGACATTCATTGACAAATAGTTTCAATAGGCATATGATGATATGCGTTTACTTTCTTTCTTCAAAAAGCAGATCGTAAGGGACCAAGCACCTTGGCATATTCATTGGCTGCTACTTGCAGTAAGCACATTGATTCCCTGTACTGCGAGAACATATTGTATAGAAAAAAGAGTTTTTTGGCATATTCACCGGCAAATATATTCAATCAGCATAGTTGTTTCCTTCATTGAAGAACGAATTGTGAGAGATAAGCAATTCTTTGCCATATTCACCAGCTGGTTGATGTGTTCAATAAGCGGCGTGATGTCTTATTTCAATAAGCCTTGTCATGTGTACGTTTTTTTAAGAAAGCAGCTATATAGGTTATAAGAGCAAAGTGGCTTGCAACTGATAAACTTTAAAGCAGTTGTTTACCAGGTTCATTCACAATCATGTTCAATAGCTACCATATTCATCAACAATGGTATACATGTTAAAGGCACACAAACAGTACAGTATCTCCTTTACATATCTTTACACACTGTATATCAGTACTACCTTTCTTCCATGATACCCAAACAACCCTGTTGCCTTTTCCATCTTTGTTCAACTCTATCCTTAGTATTGACCTTGCCGAGGTTTCTTAGCTTGATTGCCCATCTTGTCTGTCCTCCACTTCTTTGTATCTTGCGTTGCTAACTTATATTCATCTGATGTTTCTTCTGATTACATCGTATTTCAACCACATTTCTCGAGACATAGCATTCCTTCTGTTAGATTCGTCAAATGTTCACCTTTTGAAACCAGGCTTTAAAAAAAAACGTATAAAAAAAAACATGTTCTGTCAATTGATATTTTCCGTTAACTTTGCAAATCGGGGATAAGAACCATCAGAAAATGGAAAAAGAAAACTTCATGTCAATTGTGGACAAACCCAACACACGCACTTTCTCACTTTGGGAAAAAAACAGCTCCGAATTAATGCTTTTACCGAGTAGCCGAAGGGTCGATAACCAGAAGCTGAGAGCAGCGGTGGGTCCCTCCGTGTTGAAATACCAGTTCTCGAGTGCCACCTCACCATCTGATGGTTTTTTGTGGGCTTTTTTTGCTGGGGTGACTAACTCGGCAATCGAAAGATGAATGTCTTGGGTGAATGGACTCTGGCGATGTCATGCCTTCTTTGGGGATGCAACCAGTGGGGATCTATCTCAATGCGTTGAATTTATCAAAGGCCGTCAAAAACGAGGTTCCTGGAAAGGTGATGGAGATACCAAGCGACATGCAAGCGCCGTGGCTTTGGACAAACAACGCCAGGCACAGCTTCCTCATCACCGTTACAACCTGGTGGGCAACTACTCCTGATGGACATCTCATCTGGTAAAAACAGGTTGTTTTAATGGCAAATGTCCTATTTCGTCTGATATTTGCTTTGTTATATCAAATGGTGAAGGATTAAGATCAAAAGCACGTTGGATGCAGGCTGTTATGTTGCTAGAAGGTATTGTCTCGTGAATGCTTCAAAAATCTCAATTCGTAACACACATGTCCGCATGTCCCTAAGTTTGTGGCGGTCTGGGTACGTGGATGGGTGGGCAGGTACCTGTGTATTTATTACAGTGGTATGCCGTGTGGGTATGAATGCCTGGGCATGCAGGTATTTGTCAATATAGGTTTTCCGCTATGTAGAGATCTGCTAGGAATGTATGTATCTATCTATATATCTATCCATCCATTCATCCAACTGTCCGTCCACCCACCTATCCATCCATCCATCCATCCATCCATCCATCCATCCATCCATCCATCCATCCATCCATCCACCCATCCATCCATCCATCCATCCATCCATTTATCGTCAATTATCAATCTTTGTATATGTTATATGTATAAATATAGATATATCTATACATACGAGATACAGTATGTATATGTAGCAATACATACAGTAGTATATATACGATATATATATATATATATA
>DF239044.1:281331-400010 GCA_000507305.1 Breviolum minutum Mf 1.05b.01
CAGAAAGCATGTCAAAAGATATGTCAGAAAGAATGTCAGAAGATATGTCAGAAAGAATGTCAAAAGATATGTCAGAAAGAATTTCAGAAGATATATCAGAAAGAATGTCAAAAGATATGTCAGAAAGAATGTCAGAAGATATGTCAGAAAGAACATCAGAAGATTGCTTCCAGTCAGTCTGCGAAGTTGAGAGTAACAGAACGCATTTCAGGAGATGAGTTGTATGTCTACCCTCACCTGACCCGATCAGGCTGACATAAAATCTAACCTGGCTGTTGTGAAATGTCATGGTGGGGATCACTCGAAGTAAAGTAATTTTATCTTTTTTGGCCTTGCACCCGTTGGTTCCCGTCCAAAACAAACGCCATCGTACCAAAATCCACTGCGACTAGAAAAAGCTTGCACTTCGCTGTAAAACCATTGGCCAAACCAGGCCAGAACGGTTAAGAGTGAGTGAGGTGTGCACAACATTGGTGCTTCTCTGTTCCAAAACGAGTTGTTTGTCCTGCCCATTGAGCCCAGCTTGGAGCCATGAGTAATGATAATGAGTCATGGAAATGTATCCTCCAAATCCCCAGCAGAACCCCCAATGAGTGATCCCTTCAACGGAAGCAAGGCACCGCTCTTGTCGGCATCTAAGATCATGAAGAGTGTAATCATGTCCTGTTTCAGCCATCAAAAATCATCGGTTTTGGCTGAGCATGGGCCCGAGCTGAAACTTGTCCGACGTCGTTTTCTGCTACTTGTTCGACACGTGAGTTTTACAGTAGCGGTGCTAAATCTGAGATTAGTAGGTATGGGTAGAAATTCTTGCGAACAAACGTTTCAGAGTTGTGAATGGTAGTGCAAATTGCACCAACTGAATTCTAGGGGGGTCTTGTGAGAATCACCCATTTTTCATCGTCCATCTCTTTCAGCAAAGCTATGCTTCAAAGGAACGCAATCATGTGCTCTGCCAATCAAGTCATGCGCAGACTCATTCTCTGTTCTTGCTCAAGTATCTCTACTAATATACAGTAGATAATCAGTTGGATATTCTGAAGTCTGCCAAAAAAAGGCATTACAGTTGTTCCAAAAAATCCCCCAACAAATCACATCATGCAACATGTTTTCATTTTTTTGACATATCGTTGCAACTTTTCCGTTCATCTGTGCTTCTTTATCTTGTTTTCAGCCTCAAACTCCTCCATTTTAACCCATCGTCCTGAGTACTGATACCCATGGACTCCAGAAAACCTCCCAGTTTGCGTGTTTCCATGGCAACCTGCAGCGAAGTAGAAAATCATCAAGATGGTTCCCCAAGTTTTGTGGAAAAGTTTACCAGGGGAAAAAAAAGGGGGAGAGTTGAAATACAACTTTGGGAAGCACTAGATGGATCATTTGTGACAGATTTCTTTTCACGGAGAAAAGGCAAAAAAGGAAATACTAGTACTATGTAACTTTATATATATATATATATATTATATGTATATTTACATATTGTATGGGTGTGTCTCAAAATAACGTGCTTTGCCCAGGATGTGGTCCGGGGAATGTGTTTACCGGGTCTGCGTCGGGGTATGTTTCGGGGGGGGCTGGGCCTGTTTCGCGAAAGTCGAACATCCCAGCCTTACTTAAATTAAAGGTTGCCACCCTCAAAAAATAACACAAACCAATGCATATATGCAGATTGTATGTTTATCACGTATTTCTGATAGCTTTGAATGTATGTATGCCATGCAAATGCATGTATTTACACGGCCAGAAAACACATGTCTGGAATAATGATGTTCTGACCAAACGGTTCATCTCTTCAAATAAATGTGGCCACATGACTGACTCCGTGGAATTCGGACCAACCTGTTCCGTGGAGTCTCTAAAAAAGCTACGATTTTGTTGAGATCAGAGAATATGAGTTTGCTTCAAGAAAGGCAACGCTTCTTCAAAACCCTATGAAACATCGATCTCATATTTGGAACACATGAAAATCATAAGCAAATCCTGAGATGCTGCAGAAAAAACTACTGCAGTATGATGTTGCTCACGAGTTAGAGAAAGGGAAATTCCAAAACAGACACATTGGGTTGGAATGTCAAAGAGTCAAAGATCAAATTCAAATCCTGAGATTGATCCTACTGACAAATCAAACGAAACTTACAATATGTTTTGCCACCCTCCACAACACCAGGACGGGCAAAATCCAACAATCTTCTCCACTCTCTTTTCAGGGGCTGGTAGGTCAAAAATGGTCACAATTTCCATCAATTTGTCAGCCCACTCCGAAGCCTCCAAAGATTTTGTTGGCAACGTTTTTGTTGACTCCAAAAAGGCACCTCTATATCTTCAAGACTCACAAGGCAGGTCCCATTGCTATCGATCTCTTCAAAGACTTGTTTCAAAGTCTGCACAATCGACTCCTGACCCCAACAGCAGTCAAAAACGAGGCCGAAAGCCTTATCCAGACCCCCAAATGGGCGCAGGTCCCATTATTGAAACAAAAGGAAATGATTAAACACAATGCTCGAATAGACGTGAAATTGCATGAAAGTGTAGTCGTCATCGTCATCATCATCATCATCATCATCATCATCATCATCATCATCATCATCATCATCATCATCACCATCACCATCTCGGTGTCGAAAACACTCTGCAGAGACCCGTGGTGAAGGGATGCAGGACCCACAAATCTCTCTAGAACAACCCTCAAAGTCACTGGTGCAATGCACTTTGCCTGCAGTTGGAGCTGCTTCATGCTGGCGACGTCTTTGTCATGCATCGCTGTCTCGACAGCTGTGTTTACCTCATTTGTTTCAATTTGTTGATGTTTGGTGGTGGTTGCATATCTCCACAAAGTCTATCCTGAAAATGACTTGCAAGATGGTTCACCAAAGGGCCCAGAAGCTGCAACACAAATCAACCACTTAGCCACAGTGTTGGTTGCTGGGAGGGGAATAACTGGTGGGAATTTGCACGTCTGTTTCGCGCCGAAAATGATGCTGGGAAAAAAACATGAATTATCATAGAACGGTATGTCACATATCACTATCAGATAACATATGTCACATATCAAATATCAGATATCAAATATCAAACATCGTATATCATACTGAGTCAAATATCATAAAACAAATACCAAATATCATTAAACACGTTGTAGAAACCTATCAAATATATTCAAATTATCATACTACATGTCACAAACAAATACTAAATATTGTACGTGTCTGTGTAATACACAAAAAATAATCATACCATCATGGGAACATCAATGCCACAGGGTCAAAGGTCCAGCTTCGAAGTTTTAAGCATCCACTTTGCATCAGCATCTTGGGAGGGGTTCCGAAGTTGATCAACCATCGTGTTGTTGGATTTTTTTTGAGGTTGAAATCTGCCACAATAGGTCAACTTGATTCAACTTGTTGACATTTGGATGGATAGAGTTTATTTCAAATCTTAACAAGTAATGAATCATTTCCATTATGATTCCCTTTCACGATCCCGATTAAGTATATACTCTCTCTCTCAAACTCAAAATCCAACGCACCATGGCCGAAATACGAAAACTCCATTTACAACGTTCACGACTGCAAAGACCTCGGTTTTCAGGTCTGGTCACCGGAGGGAGCGTGAAATGCACTGAGTTACAATCCCTTTAGAAAACGAATGCCGCACACCGGACCGTGGCCGCTGTTCCTCCTCACAACCGTAAACCTCACAACCGTCATCGCAGTCATTGTCTTCGTCGTCGTTGTCAACATAGTCAACATCATCATTATCATCATCCTCCTCCTCGTCATCGTCGTAGTCATTTTTCAAGTACTTCACCAACATGCTGTGTTTCTTTTAAGATGAAGAAAAAATTGCCAAACGACCATTGGCCAACGCAAAGCTGAATTGATGCTAATAAAATTACCAAACTAAAACAGCCGGAGATCCGCAGGCTTGTGGTCACCACGCAAAAAGTAAATTCCCCAGGATTTTGGGGTATGAATGGAAATTAAGTTTTGGAAGAAAAACTAGCATCTCCCACCGTTTTGATCAACCTGTTTCCACTGGCACTGTTTGCAACTTTGTCCTTAGATGTTTTGCCTGGCCCCTTCTCCCCAACAAAAAAACACCAGCTCCGCCGCAGTCAAGTTCATCCAAATCGACCAGGACACGGTGATGATGACATAAAAGATCAAGAAAGCCGCGGCCATGGGGGACACCTGGCCGAAAGGACAAAGTTGGTGAGAAACATGGCAGTGAGCCATCCGATAAAACACAATGTTAGTCACTCTCCGAGGGAAGATAACTGTAAGGTAAGATAGAATCCGCGACCACCGATCCAGTGCAGCAGCTGATAGCAATGCCTGAAAATGTCCACGTCTCATATTGCCATATACTGCTGAGATTATTGGGGGATCCCTTCTTGTAGCAGCTGTACACTTTCAGTTCCATGCTCTCAGATTATCTCCCCCTCTGGCCTGTTGCAAAGGATTGAAAACAGTATCCCAATCCAAGCCATCGCTGATGATCCGAAACAAGGTGAGCATGCTCTGCGGCACAGTTTCAAACCACCTGTCGGCGAGGTTGAATTAGGATCTTCCAAACATGCAAGGGGTAACCATTACGCTTCATTCTTGGTGCAAATTAACAACAGAAACAGACTTAAATGGCCCAAAGGGGGCATAACTTAATAACACTGTTACAGTAAAAAGGCACCCTTTTGCAAAAATGAGCGGAATTGCAGTGTTTCGTACACAAGATTTTTCGCGGTTTGAGTTGAAACCTCCACCTTTTTCCCTTCAAACTGAGGGCCCCAGCCTCAAGTCATGAGGACAGGCCGGAATTGCATTGATGTTATTCCTATCGGCAATGGCTTCCTCAGTTTTTGTTGTGGCACATCTTTTTGTTGGCTTCCAACTGAATCTGCTTGGAAAGTATCTGCAGCCAGAAGCCTCCCCAAAAGTTCTGGGAAATCTGTTTGATTGGATGAAATTTGTAACTTGGGTTGGGATAGATCTTTGCTTATCATGTGAAGCTTGGGAACGAAACTCACAAAAGAAGTTCCTGCCAAGCATCGTCTCTGCACCAGTCAGTCACTAATTGTGTAAAAATCACCTGAAGGCAGCCACAGCAGAATTTCTGATGAAAAAACTGGTGAGACCTTGCAGAAAACCTCCACCACAACCATGACCATCAGCGTCATCATTGTCATTGTTTGTGTCAACATAAGCATCGTCCTCAATATTAGAGCCATGATGATTGCTATCCTAATGATCGACACTGTAATCATCACTGTTGTCATCAATGTTATTGTTATTATGATAGTATATTATCATATAAATGAAATTATATCGTTATAAACTGCATCATCATGATTGCCAATTACACTTAACGCTATCACTATCAAGTCATCATCATTCTTCTTCACTGCTAGATGTCCAACTGATCCGAGAAGCCCTTCGCAGTGGCAGGGAGCGATGGGCTTAGGGATTTCACTTGATCAAATTGGCACCATAATCACCATAATCCTGGTTTCTATCTATTTGTGGTAGTTGTGGAGCACCATCATTGAAGAGTATAAGATATGTGTAAATTAATACAGTACCACAATATACATTGAATATCCTGCTGCATATACCTTTCATGAATGTTGATGCTTTTTGTTGTGCTTACGCTTGGTCTCCTGCGATTTAAATTTAGCGGGCCCCATCCTGTTTTGCTGGGGAATTTCTTTGAACTTGGATCTGTTCTGCCCAAGACACTCCAAAGGAATAGAAAAGAAGCAGAAAGAGCACTGCAGTCCACAAGAGTGAAGCAATGCTACTCATGATGGAGAGAACCAATGTCCCTCAGTTTTTCTTCAAATTTCGAACGGTCCCTCCAGGCGCAGTTTCTGAGAGGTCGAAATTCCGGTCATACACATATATATATATATATTTTTTTTTTTCCAACAAAAATTGGGACTTACCATGTCTTAGCAGTTCATCTTAAACGAAATGGTTGGAACAATGTTGTGCATGCCCTATTCCAATCTTCTTCGGGAGGGTTTACGGTTAATAACTTGAGCGAGCATACCACCCAAAAGTTTGCCCCGAAACACCTGTTTTGCCTTGTTGCCACCAGTCACAACAGCTCGGAACACACAAATTATAAATCATAAGTGCGAAAAAAAATGAAACGTTGTAACATGAAATCGATGAAATCATACCATGCCGACTTGTCAAAACATAATGAAGGTGACAAAGAGTAGATCAATTATACTCAATTTCTCCATTCTATCCAAATCTGCTACCTTATCATATCTTCCCATCTCCTCCCTCTGGATCCAACCATCACATCCCCAGCGTCGCAAGGCATGCACAAATCGCAAGAGTCGCATCACTCGGATGCCACGCAAGGCGCGAGCCACACGCATCACACGGACGAAGCCCACCTAGGAGTCTAACAAAACCAACAAAATAAACGTGGGGATCATGGGAAGATTGGGAGTTCAAGTCACACAAAGTCATGGAACAAACCTCATGTTCAAGTCATTTCAAGTCATAATATTGGGATTACCCTTGAAAATTGAGAATTCATGTCATGGAAAAATCTCATTTCCTCATCACATGAAGTTTGATTAAAATTGTGCCTTCCATCAAAAAGAAAGTTGGTTTTGTAATCTTTGTAAAGTTCATGAAGAGTTTCTTCTATCAGAAAAAGTTAGTTTTGTAATCTTTGTAAAGTTCATGAAGAGTTTCATGTGTGGTGACAACAGTGATTCAAACAAACAACAACAAGAAAACAGCGAAATTCCATGGTAAATCGAGTAACTTGATTCGCAGAGGCTGCCGTAGAGCTTGTCGACCTCAACTAGGATTGGTTTGGTGCTTCGCCAAGCCGATCAACAAGGCATATCGGCATATGTAAGTCGTTATCTCCTAATCAAATCGAATCAAGGGTTCCTGAAATAGGCGGATAGGCTGAGAACATCTGAAAACCACCAACATGAAGCACCAAAGAAGCTGTGAACAATATTTGGTGTTCATGTTGGGACTAGGTCGACCCAAAGTGGTTGCTATCAAACTCGTTTTCAAGAGCATGGGCTGTGGGAAATATGTGATGTGTCTTCTTTGGTCCATAGTTTCTCAGAACAACCAAGGAGGTGTTTTTTCCTTAGTCTGATTCTCTCGGCTTTTTCTCAGTAGAGAAATACTTGTTAAATCGGATCATCTCCCCAAATTTGGGAAAAGAGCATGTATAGATTAGACATGCACGATTTCAAAGCATACCATCATTCCAGTCGAAACCAAAGCCTGACGTCAACCACTTGACCCTCGAATCACTGAGGACGGGAGGACCGTCCTGTAGATGTGAAACATTTCGAAATCTACAACTTTGACGGCAAATTTTTGGCCAATAGTTTAATAAAAGTTTGCATCTTTACAATGACCAGTTGCAACAGGCATTCCCTAAAAAGGAGTGTTTCCATGTGTTTCCCAATTTTTTTGTTCATTGGTTCAGTTTAGATCTAAATCTGGAACTTGGAACATGAGCTTGAATCCTGCAAAGCACCCTTGTGGAAGGGACAACCTTTAGCGTATTTTGTCAAAATGTGCAAAATGGTGCAAAATGTACACAAGCTAGTTCATACCATGTTGTGAACCGACTCAAATTAGCTAATGTGTGGTCCATGTGAGATTGCCTATGCCCTCCTACATTCCTGAAGATGTGAACCAAAGGTTGGGGTTGAAACGAGACCCTTTGGGATCCCATCTTGTGGACCTCCCAGGCCTCAGGGCTTCTCAAATGCGGCTGCAGCTAAGGAGCAACGACCATAAGTCGACCGAAAGCTCCTTAAAAGGGTTTTTGGGGAAGGATTCAGTGGCGAAAGACGAGTTTTTAAAATGCCATTCAATGGCGCAAATTCGAAGAATGATAACTAAAAAAAGACAGAATGATAGTGGTAAGGATAGTGGTAATGATAGTGACATTACACTCATAAGATGAAGATATTGAAGATGAGGAAGAGGATAAAAAATAAGGACGAGGATGATGATGATGATTGACAAAAATGACAAACAAAGCACCACCCACCACCCTGTGTTTCCTCACCCTGTTTTCCCATTTTACTTGCAGCTCAGCTACAAACACAGACCTGGCTGGCGCAACATCTCATGTTGTCAGCGAATGAAATCCCTGGAGTTGTTTCACCCAAAGCAATTCCAAAAACGCTGAATCCTCTTCGCTTAAGAAGTGTGAAGTGGCACTTTTTTCCGCACTTTTTTCCAACCGTTGATCTAGAATGGAAGCATGGATTTATCATGATTTATCCATATTGAAGAAAACAGGGTTGGCAAGAAGTACAAAATCAAATGTCTGTATTTGTGAAGAAAACCATACTGATTTATGCTTGCAAGCAGGTGGTAGAAAGCAACCAAAATCCATAATGTTGACTACTTACCCATAATCTTCTAAATACAAGTTTGTCTTGTTTGCAACTACCCTATTCCGCATCAGCAAGGTACTTTACTTTCGGACTCAAAACCTCTAAGTAACCATTTAAGGACATTTGTGGTACTCATCTTTTTGAGGATTCTCAAGTCACCCATTTTTCAAAGCACTTCAAGGTACAGCAGCATCACTCCGAAGTCGAAAATATTCCAGCCATGCTGATTGCCATAGAAGAACTCTGGGCCATCTGCTCCCAGGCGCCTCAACGTCGTTTTTTTTCGATAACTTGTGGGTTCCACAACGCAGCTGCGAAAGAAGTTTTGTCTGAATTTTGAAGGATTCAAAAAAAGAGCCTTCCCTCACTTAGTAGGTTCTTCATCATGGACTGGGCCCAAATTTGTGATTAGACTCCATTTGTGTAGATGTAGTCCACCTTAAGAAACCAGTAAGTTTATGTGGACTGATACAATCAAGCCGATGCCAGCATGAATATGCATGAACTATGTTTATCAAGGAGTGACTCCGCCCTATAGCTATAGCAGTCATCAAGAGGACTGCTCAAACTCACAACGTGTTCTTTCATTCCTCCCTCTGTGAACCCGCAACACGCTTCATTGTTTGTCGTGTGTAACACTTTCATTTATGCTGCAAGACTTTTGTTGATTTGACGGGAGTTTTCACTACAACCTGCAACACAGCGCACTCTGTTTTGTCGTACAAGGTTTGTGTTACAAGACCTTCGCTGATTTCACAGGACATTTCTTTACTTCAAAGCCGGCACTGACAACGCTTTCGTGTCCCCGTGCACCGGCAACACACTGCGCTCTGCTTTGCTGATTCTTTGTTCTTCATCTACCAGTGTGTGTGTCTTTACTTCAAGAGCCCTTGAAAGCGTCTGTGTAAAGATAGCTGCCTAGGCTGCCTAGTCATATCAGATTGCAACCCCTTGCATTGCTGAGGTTTTAAAGGTAAGCAGGAAGCAGAATACTCCCAACTCCTAAGCGGTAGAAATAGACTGAAATTTCTGTAGGTGGAGTATGAATATGATACTGAATGCCCAGAAGTATCCCTTGCAGTGCCCATTAGGCTGCAAATGATGAATCACTTATTCCTTGCGTCAGACCATGCGTTCCGTTGAACGACAAGTTCGAAGCTCGACAGAGCCATGCCCTTTTTTCAGAGAAACAAACACAAGGCAGCCATCTAGCCACAAATGCGACAAGATACAGGACGGCTTCAAGAACGAAGTTGCAGACAAAGAAGCAATTTGCCTCACCATCATTTCGCATGGACTGCAGCTTTGTCGAGGAGGACTTTCCCCTAAATTTTGCCATGATGTTGTCTTTCTGTGTCCCATAAAAAGCCTGAAATGTTCAAACCTCTCAATATCTTCATAAATCTCAGCAACGTCTTTCCGCATGCCCAAGGGGCAACTGTGAAGAAGACTGGTGCATCCTTTTCTGGAAGCTTCGCAGTTGTCTCGACCTGACAGCAATGGCCCCCTATGAAACCTAAATGGTGAATCCTTCACCAGTGGAATCCAGGTGTGGGCAGGACCACAATATACATGTCGGTATGATGTATTGTACATAGGGTATAAATACATATCTTATGTCATAATCATATCATTGTATATTATATAAATCATATACAAATATATGATGCACAAAATACTATTATTACATATGTAATGTATGTGACTAGAATATGTGTATATATAAAAGGTCTTATAAAAGTGCATGGAAATATTGTGGAATATTGGAAGACGATATATGAAGAATGCTGTGTCCCTTTTGGCACCCCAATTTCGAGGCATAGCCACATGATGACAACATGAGGAAAACTGCAAGGTCTCCCGAATTCTCTCCGTGATGAGTTTCGAGACAAAGCTTAAACAAAAAAAAATGTCTCAGCCTGCTCCATGCCAGCATTATACCTTCATATCTCTTCATCTAAAAAAAAAACGTTAGCATAAACTTTGTTGAAGATCCACCTCTCACATCAATCTTTGGGTGACATTTGGTATCATGGGTATCAGCGGTCACACGACCTCCACGCCCATGCAAATCAGATTGGCAGCGATAACCAACATCACCTCAATGGAACAACGGATGACTAGTCATGATACTGATGTTCCGAAATCCTTAAAAAAAACACCTGTACTGTTGCAGGTTGACATACAAATTTGCTATGAATTGAACAGTCTTTGAAAAAAATCGGAACTGTCCGGAGTTTGGCCACCAAAAAGGAGATGTGTGAATTTGAGCTCAGCGTTCCAAAGGTTGAAAAGTTCCTGGCTTTGGGCATTTCTTGAAGTGCCATGGTCATGTTCATTCAAAGGGTCCTTCCCCGGGAAAAAAAATGTCATGCTAATTCCAGTCTCAGCAACGTAGTAGGAGAAGGCCTTGCTTCTCACAATGTATTGGCACTTCTCCCTGGACGTCGCAAAACCAAAGGTGCTTTGCGCAGAAGAAAAACGGACGAAATCAACATCCTTTTGGATCAACTTGCAACATTTGCAAAAACTTTTTACTCAAGGTGAACAAGCCTTGAATGGAAATTCCATGAATCATGTCCTGTCATCAGTTGGTTTCAGGGCACAAACCTTTCAGAGTGCCAACAAAAATGATCCAATTGAGCTTTGAGCAGCTGTTTTAAAAGAATATCAATAGGAGATGGCCATTTTTTTGTTGTCATCACGACTGCCAATCACGCCGGTTGATTCATCCCAAAAGTTGAATGGTGTTGGGCAAGGTTGATCCACTCAACTCTTCGTTTTCAACAAAGCATAGAGAAGATGTTTGATGCTCGCGTGATGTTTGGCCACGAGTTTTTTTCTGCTCTGCCTGCATTTTTCCTTCCTGCTACCAACGGAAGCAATGTTTCTTGCCTGCCCAATTCTGGAAATCAAAACTGACTTTCTTGCCTAAATTGACTGTCCAAAAGCAATGGCTCAAAATTTTGCCCGCAACGACAGTCCAAACTACATCATGCAATGTGGCACGAAATCAAATGATGCAGCAATTATCCTACGGCATCAAGTCTCGTTTTTGATATATTTGATATTTCAATTGTGTTTCATTATTCAATCTTCATTTCCATGATCATCCCTTTTGAGACATGCAGGAAGCAACGTACCTCTGCCAGTTCTCTTCCTGCAGAATCCACCGTCTGTCGATAGCTATGTAGCTCGGCTCGCACAAAGGAATGCCGCCCGGAGGCCGTCCCCCTGCGGGAAAGACCCATGGATCCGCACACAGCCAACATGGTCATAGGAGTCAAAATTGGGTCATATTTTTTTGTTGTACTGAGCTGGCGGAAACGCATAGCCGCATAGTGATGTGAGTGTTACAAGGCAAGCATTTTGGTACCAAGCCAAACCTCAAACGGTTGCAATTTACAAACGTTTGACTCTGTCTTCTGGTGAGGACGGTGTCAAAACTATCAAATTAGCTGCAATTTATGGAACATGACCTTCCCAAATGTACTATATTGTTTGCAATCTCTCGACAGAGCCTGGTTGTGGAACCGCACTTCATCTATCTTTTCTGGCCGATACCTATATGTACTCATGCCTTTCTACATAGGTTCTAGGTTCATCTCTTGTCCATCTACTGGACACGTATCATGATCTATGTATTATAATTAAATGATCCTGTCTTATCTTCTCTTGTCTTACCCTAGCTGATCTGGTCGTTCTTCTCTTCTTGTCCCGAAATCCATAAATGTAGTGCCCTCCCATACTGGCAGGTGTCACGGAAGTAGCCAAGCTCATCCTGCTATCCGCGCTATCCAAAGTCCATTTCCTTGTGGATAGTTTTTCTTATCCTTGGCTGTCTTACTGTCTTACCTTGCCTTAGGTCATCGCAGTTTGTCTTGCCTTCTCTCATCATTTGCTATAATGTATCTTATGTTTTCTTTTCGCACATCTACAGCTTGTCCTACTTTGTACTATCTTTTGTCTCATCTTACAAGTATCTTTATCTCATCTATCTATTCACCCTAAGCCGTAGCCCACACCTGTGACTCAGGACTGGCTTGCCACCCTGGATGGGTTTCCTATGAGTAGGGGAGAGGGTGGCACTTCTGGGTGACCACGATCGTATATCAAGGTGTCTATGAATGCAAGTATCAAGAAAACACTAAATAGAGACAAAACTAACCAAAAATAGGACATGTACCCTATCATTTGAACATGCAGCCAAGGAATCTCACGTGAAGCATTCACCGTACATCCACCCCTTTTTAAAGATGCTGCATGGTATCAATCTTTTAAGGTATCCACGGCAACTTCCCTTTGGGGCCAAGGTGTACCATCTCCAAACATCAAAGCCTTGGGGCCAAGGTGATCCTCATGTTCCCGTTCGAATCATGCCTCAGAGCGGTGGTCGCACAACCGTGGGAAGCAGCATTGATGTTTCAAAGATGTTGATGGTTAGGTAGGTTTCGGGGATATGTATCTAAATTTACACCCATATCAATATGAAGTCCATCTCATTCGTCGTGGATGACTTGTAGTTACAACTGTCTGTCATTTCATTGCAGGACTTGTGCAGGATGTTGCAACAATCAACAGGATGTCTGCTGAACCTCGGAGGAGTGGGCAATAGCGCCCAGGAGTTGGAGGGCGAATCCTCCTGCTTCTCAACACGGTCCTACAAGCAAGCACACTTATCAGGCAGTTGATACTTATGGAGTATGTGTAAATGTCTGCGATTCAATTCAGATGTCATACGATATTAGATACTGATATATATAGAGAGAGAGAGAGAGAGACAGGGAGAAAGAGCATGTGTACGAATATGTCTATACTTATATACTGATATAACTATATGATACATACATGTATATACGTATATGTACTGTATGTAGGACTGTATCAGTACCTGCGTATCTTGTGAGAAGCCAACTAGCCAAATATCCAACTAGCCAACTGGATGGCTGTGGATCCTGTTCTCAAGATGCTAGGTTCACTAGGATGTTTTTCTAAGAACATGATGGTTTCATGAAAATGTACTTGCATATACTTGCACATCCTTTCAAATACCAGAACACTTACAATTCTAGTAATGCTGTAGTGCTTGTAAACCCCAGCACATCCAACATTCCATTTCTTAAAACTTCTCCTTCGCTTCCTTGACAGAGATGACTTTGTCTCTGCTCCGTCCATCATCGTTCGCCAACTTCTCAAGGCTCTCCTGGACCCGACGCACTCGGATCCGAACCACCAATGCGACTCAGCGAAGAAACCGAGTTCTCGACCTGCAGATCTTTAAAGAGCTGTGCATGCTTGGCAAACTCCTCCTGCCCAGTTTCCAGGCAATGTTCAAGGCTCCCATGCATATAGATCGAGTCCAATGTTTGGATGAAAACGAGTACATCCAAAAAAAAAACCTACCAGGGTTGAATGCTTCCTTGGATTTGAATATTCCTACCCACTTGCCCTGGCTCCATGTCCCCTATTTTGATCCCATTTTGCCACCGTACGAAAGGCCTGGATGATCGAACGTAGGAGCTCAGCACTTTGCGATAATTCCATTCCTTCCTCCATTGGAAACAACGTGAAACAACCACGTTAAGGAAGAAATGCTGCAGACAAGTGCACATATTTTTTAAATGGAAAAGACCATGAAAAGACCTACTCATTTCATTGAACATTTCACACTCATTGAAAGGAACAGAATTGCATGCCAGATTCAAGTTGAACGAATTTAACAAATCTCCAAAAGAAACTCCAATCAACTTCTTGAAAGTTCTTGACAGATGAGCTCCAACTGTACTATTAAAACACACGGTATAGAAGACAAAGACTATAATCACCCTGATGTGTGTAAAACGCTTAATTACCTACATGATCCTACATGTATTGTGTAGAAATCATATGAAATCATTATCGTTTCTGGCATCAGTACTGCCACTGGACATGTCTTAACTCTTTAAGCTTTCATGCTGCACATGATGGCACGACGTTTTTTTGCTCGCCTTCTTCCATCGGTGTTTTTCACGAATGGGGACACACTCTCGCCCTTTCCACTATCCGCCTAAGCCTTTGTCCAAGCTAACAGTGGAGTATCCGAACACCAACTATCAACTGGACATTGGGAAAGCATGGGAAAGCCCACTTGTTGGAGCCCTGAACACTTCCTTACCAACACACCCAACACCCAGTGGTCAGGGAGAAACTCCCAGTCTTCCCATGGAACGACCCTGTCTAAACTGATCTCAGTTCGCCATGGGTCAATTCCGTTCCACCTGTCAGGGAAAGACATCGCATTTCATTTCATTGATTTCAATTTTGTTTCAATGAAATGATTTGGTTGCAGTTGGAATGATGATATTGCAATACATTAAAATGCTGTTTCCCTCCCAACCTTTCTTAAAGTTGTAGAAGAGAAGAACAAAATGTTGGTTCACTTCAAATGTCATTAGCTCTGCGACAAAAGAAACAGAGCAACCCCACGAACACCAATTGTTGTGGAAGAACAAAAAGCTAAGAGAAATTCACCAAAGACCTCTCCTGTTACCCAAGTTTCCAAGGTGAGGAAAAAAATTGATTCATAGCAGTTTCCAGTGTCAATCTGAGATTCCAAACAGAGGTGGCTTCGGCATAGCCTCTTCTTCCCACCACCAATTTGAAACTCACCTGAAAGACGTAATTTTCTACGTGGAAAAACTGCAAAAAACCTCACAATCATTACCCATTCTGAATTTCACTTTTCATCACTAAACTAATGACAGTTGTGAGGTTTCAACTTTTGACGCTTCGAAGAGTGAGTAAATAGAGTAAATAGTTCCAACTGCTACAAGTAAAAAAACTCTGAACAAAACCATGTGGCCAAGGACATCGCAACATCAACTGGACGACTGGACCTCCTCATATTGATATAGTTTTTCATTTGGGAAAATTTTCCAGTTTCATGATTATGGGAGAAAGAGTACCCTCTAGGGAACTAACAGATCCCACCTTGGGAAAGGAAATCATCTTCAAAAGTGCCTTGGTAGGGGATATATTAGTTCCCAGGAGGGTAAAATCTGGGCTTCAAACGCGATCACCCTCACGATCGCAGCTGGGAGGGAGCCTGTCAGTCCAGGTGGTGTGAATTGTGGCACCCAGGCTTATTCCTTGTAGGAAAAATCAGCATTTCATGCCCCACTTCCAGATTTGTGGGCCAAATTTGTAAGATATGGGTCGATCTCCCTGAATCACCACATTCAAAAAGCCGAGATGCATCTTGAGATCTGAAGGCTCCCCACTCCCACCTGTTCAAATCCACGAAGACATCCCGGCCAAATTCCGCACGAGTCTCAGGGCACCTGGGCTTTTCAAAAAACACAGAAATAAGCTTTGCAAATCAAATTGAAGACAACAAGCAACAAGTGGTTATTGTATCTGGTTTGTATGTGGTAACTTGAAGATCATGAAGATTAACAGCACAAATGTTTCTTTGAATAACAACTCGCTCAAATGTATTACTTACAGATTCCTGTTGAATGTTCATCCGGCAACTCACACATTACAGGGGTTATTATACTACCAACCCAAACAATGCATGTTGAAGGGCAAATCTCCCAAAATGACCATATACATATACAGTGTTTTATCCCCCCAATATGGGTCCCATGAAATGACGCCTGGTAATTTTCCCACATGTTCCTCGGTTTCCAAGGTCAGCACGCGATAAATCCAAATCCAGACCCTTTGTTGATCATTTTCATGCTACCATAAAACCTGCCATCACTCAGCCAGCTGAACGCCAAAAGGCGAATTACCACAAAAACTTCCAGCTGTCACAAATCAAATGCTAGCCAAAGCAGTTTTACTGTAACTGATTCTCATAGACCTCTGTCAAAATCTTGACAAATCTTCATCCTTTCATCTCGGATAGCTGACCGCAAGCCTCCGATCTGCAAAGTCATCCGGGAGTTTCTTGTACTTCTTATCACCTCAGCGTAAATTCATAACCACTTTTAAGGGGACATGTTTAAACACAACTCGTATCGAAGCCTTGTAAAAGATGTTGGGATTCAAAGGGGTTTAGAAGATGACTTCATAGATTATCATAAATTGCCAAGGTTCTCGGTGCTTTTTCTCACACACGCAATATTGAATCACCAAGTAATGTGTAAAGCTTCACAACATTGGCTGCAATTTGCTTACGCCTTTGTTCCAGAAACCTCCATCAACCACTCCTCAAGTTCCCCGACGCTGCTGCGAACGTGAGCGGGAGCGACCCCTGCGCTCTGACGGTGATCTTCGTCGATTTGAACGCGAAGTAGACCTCCTGGGAAAAGGATTCGTATGTCAAAAAAGTAAGCACCGGGGTCACGCAAAATCCTCAAGCTCCACCAAGGTTATGTGACTCAAAATGATTCATGCCTGGAATCTCAAATTCCAAATGTGGTCCCAAAACTTTTGAGGAGACGTCACTGCCATATCTTGAGGAGCCGTCACAAAAATCTTCGTGGTGCTAAATTCCTTAATTTGCTTGCCAAATTTCCCAACTCCTTCAGTAAGGCAAAAAAAGCACATCAAACATAGCATGGTTCAAAATTGACCCAACTTAAATGATTCGTGTCATTTACCTAAGGGTCCAAAAATTTAGGTAAAGTTTCACCTTTTTGAGTCTTTTTATGGGTGAAACCATGTGAAACCCATTGCCCTTCCGACCGACTCACCGCAGTACCTCCGTGAGTGGCGAGAGTCCGACCTCGACCGAGATGCTTTGCGGCGTGGTGCCTCGGCAATAGGTCACTTCATGTACAAGCTCGTGCAGAGGTATGTTTCATATCGAAAAATGTGAGTTTTTATATATCAAATAAAAATATACTTATGAAAGTTTATAACAGGATTTTGTAATGTAATTATTCTTCGTTCTTTTTTCACCTTTTTGCAAACAGTTGCAAGAGTTCATGCTGTAAGAGAGTGTTGAGGATGGGACTCTGCTGTCGCTCCTGAAAGACGAGATGGCCATTGGGTAGTGTATGGATATAGGATGCTCATTGCTACGTTTGTTTACTAGAGGGTGAATCTAAGAAGCTGAAGCCTGGACAATGGAACAGGCTTTCTAGCCATTTACATGCCATTTACTATCTACATCGGTTCATAAATACATAACCATTGACCAATGTATCATAGATTCATATGCATTTTTGGTATAAATATATCCTGCCTAAGATGTCAACTATCTTGGAAGAATTCTCATGAATCGCCTGTCATTCAACCTCTTCCGGGAATTGCTTCTGGCCATGGCTGCAAGTAAAATCAATATCACCTTGATTCCCCTGGATTTCTTTGCTCAGTTGATTTTCAAAATCTATGAAGTGTCTGAGTAGTTGTGTATTTGTATGTTGAGTGTTTGTTTTTGACCTTGTTTTTTGCATCCTTTTCAAGAGCTCTAATTTAAGATACCTTCAAATGCAGTTGCATCCTCTGATGGGCGTTGTAAGATATGTCTAGGTCCTAACTTACTCATCTTTGGTATGCATACACTGTACATATCGATACATTGATACAAATTGACCAATCCTGCCCTTATTGCGTGAAGCTATGAGCAAGTGGTGCATTCATCACAAAGTTTCGGAAAGCAGACTGCCACAGAATCAGCATGGAGATACTACTGCTGGACTTGTAACGACTGGAAACATCCATCATATCTTCTCGAATCAACCTGCATGGCTTTGGACGACTTGTTTCATGACAAGCATGTGGCATTGAGACCTTTGCACAACCCAATGGAGTCCCGCGTGTGAAATACATTGAAATACAGTAGACGACTCGGAGAAACCTGCGAACCAACAAAAAATTAAAGTACAATCATCCCATGTTATCTACACCGTCTGGCCACAAATGAAAGCCTAAATGGATCGATAAAAGGCTATGTCAATATGTTCAATGGTATCTGGAAAAACAGCATGACCACTTTTCATCAAAACACTTCCCAGCTCACCTGAATTTCAGGTAAAAAGTGATCTTCGCGAACAGTTCAGCGATCACTGATCACATTCACATCAGGAAAAATCCACACGAATGGATTTTCTAGCACTTGAGTCACTCTCAGTATAATGTATTATATACATAAATATATCCGTGAAACTCTCCATCGAAGTTTTGCTTTCAAGTCAAAGACCCCGTAGCCAAATTTACATTCGGCCACCAACAAGCTCAAAGCGTTGAAAAACCAACAAATTTATCCAAAGGAAAAAGGAACACAGTGTCTGAGGTTAAAACATTTAAAACTACGAACCAAGGAAAAAAAACTTCACAAAAAGCACCACAAGGCATGCACAAAGCATAAGACGAAGCGAAACTCCCTCGAGCTCCGAAAGCGCCAACCTTTTCCAACGCTAAAATCTCTCCCACGTTTCCGCCCGCTGCATCATCACCCTGGCACCAAAACTGGAATCAATGGAGTCAAGTTCACCGAAATCTTAGGCATCAAGGTTGCTTGGTGAATCAGCAAGCATCGGTTTTTGCATGGTTTCTGTAGTCACAAAAACAAGATCTTGCAAGCATTTTCACGCACCATGTTTCTGTCAGTGCTGAGTTTGAAACTGGGAAGAATTGCATGGATTAGGTGCCACTTCCGGCCACGAAATGAATTATTCCGCCTCAGGCTCACTGTGCTCACTCCCCTCACCTTGACTTAATTGTGCCAAGAGCACGGTGACATTGTCTCGGGTTGCCTCCAAACTGAAATCAATAAGCTCCTGTGCAATGTCAGCCAGCCAGCTCCAGGGATGGATTCTGTTCAAGCCGTTCACGAACAAATTGCGCCGCCTCCTCTGTGGACATGGTATCCCATAAGCCATCACAGGCCAACAGAAGAAGACTTCCTTCTGGTAGTCCTGATACTTCATAAATATCCGGCAAGCATGAAACCTTCTGCTCTGCCACCGGGCGCTTCTCCTTCTTGAAATCAAAATCACCAAGACTACGACTCACAGCAAGGTTGCCATCAAGCCGGGCTGTGCGCCCGCCACATACTGTTCCTCCAGCAGCTTCAATCCGTGCTCGTTCAAAGCACATACTTGGTTTGTGATCAATTGTCTCAACAACTGCTGGCCATTCGGGCAACCATGATGCATCCTTGGACCAGTTCACATCTGGTGCTTCACAAAATGACTTCAATGATTCTGGCAACTTCACCTGTATCGCCGCAGCCTCCTCACTCTGTTCACCAGGTGGACGTACCACCACACACCGCGAATCACCACAATTCACCAACTTGGCCGAAAAAGTACCATCTGCCTCGTGCGCAACAAGCGCACCGACTGCTGTACTTCCAGCATTGCCTAGATTGCTTTGGCACAAATGGTCTCGAAGCCGATTGTCCACGGTTTGGAATGCGCGACAAATGCGGCGATTCGATGGTAACTTGTCACTGGGACTGAACTCAGGTGAACCAAAAAGTTCTGCAGCAAAGCGTGAGGCGCAATCTCCACGATGTCCATCAAAGAGCCAAAAGTAGACGGTTTTTTCTTCTGAAGTAATGGCATATGCATCTTCATAACTTGGACGGTGTCCTTGTGTTTCAGCCACTGCACTCCGAAACACGGAACCACAATGGCTGTGTGCCTGAATTTTGGACGTGCTCTGGGTGGAGGCAGCCACCATGGCGCATCACTGATCTTCGTCGTCTTCGGCCGGACTGTGTGCATGCCAAGGTCGCGGAACTTCATGCAGGCGGGGCAGCTGGAGAGCCAAAAGGATGCAAACCAAAACTGGGATTTTCATGGAAAAAATGAAAAAAAAACTCATAATGTCAGTCATTCTGCAGCTAAAAGAAATATTCAGAATTCACTTTTACAAAAAAAATGAAGTCATGCTAAGTCCAAGAATTTCATTTCGACATGTTCAACACGTTTCAACTGCGCCTCCAGGAATCGCTATATGCAGGCGTTCAGCAAAAAACGATGGCTCAAACACTTCAGAAATTGCAGTTGGTGAGCTTCAAGAAATGGAAATGTCGGAAGTGTGTTTTTGTTTGGTCCTCTTTAGTTTGTTTAGTGTATGTATATTAGCAGCTACACTTGTCCTGATCCAAAGAACCTACCATTTTCATGAAGATCAGCATTGATCTAACAACAGTCTCTGAAAAAAACACATCAAATCAAACTGTAAATTGATATGGTTCTGTGGAATGTTTCAGTGTTTCCTCTTCTGCCCTTGCTAGTGTTGAGAAAGGTGAGCACGAGTACCAATGATATCCTATGAGCCATGAAGGTGGAAGGGTATCAGGTATCAACAGTGCTCTGAAGCTGGTGGCAAAAGAACATGGAATCTGAGCAAATCAACCTTTGTCCATTGGCTGACACTGGTCATGGAAAAACTCCACTCATAGGCTGAATTCAGCTATAGCACCATGCACACCTTTTGATCCGATTGGTCTGTCGCAAACGAAAATAGACCAAAGAGCGTTGGAATGTGATTGCTTTTTTTTTTCCTATAAAGATCACTTTATACTTACAGAACTAAGCGCAGCCCACCTGCACTGCATGTCCAACGCTCCTTTCAACGCAGTGTTTGAAGCCCTTTGCCGGAAGGTGCCGCTGATACTAGCACTGGAAGTGCCATGCCCCAAATGACCGCCTGTAGATCTTGTGAACTCTCGCAGTCTCTATGCAAATGGGATAGATAATAATGATTGGCTGTTTGTCCACGGATTGCCCCCTTTTTTGGAGAGCTTTTACCTTCAAGTTGCTCTGGTGACATATTTGTGGGGTAGCTTCTTTCTGTATTTAGTGGTGGTTCCATCAACTAACCTTTTTGGAATATGCAGTCCTACAAACCTCGCCTTCATCTCACCCTCTCACTTCATCTCAGCGCGGCAAGCCAAAATTTGGCTCGCCACCACGCCTCACAAGGCGATTTCAAGGAAAAGAAGCGTCCAAATATTTGAGACTTACAGTAAACATACAGCACATTTGTTTTTTTGCGAGACTGTGACAGGACAAACCATACTTTGAAATCATGAACTAATCAACTTCAAAATAAAAAATAATGAAAGAAAAACAAAACTATCATCTTTTGGTAGGCTTGGACCCATCTAAGATAGCTCCTCCAAAAAATCATACACCTTTCTAACCCAAACCGACCCGAAAAAATAATCCACAAGTGAGTCTCTCGCCTGGAGATTCAGAACTTGAAGGTTTAACAAGCCGTTGATACGAATGGTGCTATATTGTGTGACCTCAATGACTCAAGGGTCTTCACCAAAACAAAAAGCAAGGCGCACATCCGTTGGATACCTGGATCCATTAGATCAAATTGACAAAGGTACCATGCATTGATCAGTGTTTTAGCATTGTTTTTAATCATCTCAACTGGCTCATGATTATGATAGTTTCATGTGTTCACCAATTCCAACTGCCTCAGCATCAAATCGATTCAATCATTCTTTGGAATCTACCATGAAGGAAACAGCTTGACAGGCACCACTTTGAGTTCGAAACAAGCCGCTACTGCATTTGTAGATTAGTACCTTGGGTTGTAGCAAGGAGCGGCGGCCAGGAACAGTGCACTATCACTATCGGACATATCAATTGAGCCGTCAAGTGTTGTCATCACAGTGAAGTCAAAGTGAATATACATCCACCACCATCTGCTGTGACATTCAAAACTTCGTTGGTGTTCTAAGGTTCAAACGGATGTATCTAACATTTCTGCGAAGCGGCTGCTGACAGTTCCGTCCATTTTGGCCACCTCGGTTTTCTGATATTGGAAAATCATGGAAAATCTACAGTTTTCCTGGTCAAATGCCATCAACATGGCTGATGTTGCACCATATAATAATACTACGTATATCAGATATCTATAGTATATATAATACATTGGTCCAGGTAACTGTGTATAAAGGCATTGATTAAAGCACCGGAGGGTAAAACAGGCAAGATCTCAACGTCTCAACCCCAAAAATCTCCAAGTGCCCCTCACTCCTTCCAGAATTGCTGCAATGGCCTGAGAAACAATCTGTACCCCACAAGTTCTCACCCCCGAAGACTAACATGAGGCCATTTCAAAAGGAAAGGATCGTCTTCGCACTATTTTTCAAGGGATATGTTGGTTTTTCAAGACAGCTTTGATTCAAGTCCCGAGGACTTTTCAGGTTTTATTGGGTCCCTGCCTGGGACGCTACGACACCACCATCCAAAGCATCCAACTCCTGACAGGGGCGAAAGCATCACAGCGGTTCATCATCGAATCGAAAAAAACAGAGGCGAAAGCGGCCTCCCCCGAAGCGCAAAGGCTGCTGATGAGAGAGGAACCACAATTGCGTTGCCTAAGAATGGATCAAGATATATCAAGAATCAAGATGAAGGGAGGTGCTGTAAGGTTGTTGTGGATAGAACACCTGCTTATCATGAAGAGCCTGGTTCAAGGGGAGAAGTTAACTCGGACTTTTTGGGATCAGGCTCCACGAAACCGGTAATCGGCATCGGCTCGGCGGCCAATCGCAAGATGGGGGCCGCTGCAACGCCACCTGAGACATCCAACTGAAACTCATCACCAAAAAAAAGCAACCAACTGGGGTTTCTGTGTGTCAAAAAAGCAAAAAACGACCATCTGTTGCAACAGCCGAGGGATTGTCCGCTAACCAACGAATAAAGGATGTCTATTCATCAAAAAACAGACTCAGTGTTCGGCGATAGAAGCGGAGGTCGGCCTTGGAAAACATGCAAACATCATCAAGCGTCCATTTCAATTTCATGACCTCATTTCACGAGGCCCAACGATCAAAGAAACACCTAGACCTAGAGGATCTAAAGCAATGTTTTAAATCAGTCTGAATAGCCAGTAGCACAGCCATATTCCCGGAAAATTGAAATGAACACCTCCAGCTATCATGGGGAAGTCAAGATTAAATCACGAACCCGTGTATATCATGGTTCTCTTACAAATGTCACCTCAAAAATTCCAAGTCGAGTCTGGACAAACATCTCTTTCAAGTTTAAATAAAGAAGAATCTCGACCTGTTATTTTTTTTCTACCTAGCAATGAGGCCACGAAAAGAATGGATTCTGCATCAGAGATGCGTTAAGGTTTCGTGACCAGGAAGACAAGTGTGCATTGCGGCATCTGGCGGGAAACTCATGCGTTCATGTGTTAAAATTTGGCAGCGGAACGGAACAGCTGTTTCTTTATCAAAATGTCAGACAAACTGCTCACCAAAGCGCACAAGTAGCGGTCAAACACATGTTTGTTCACTTTCTTTTCGTCCCATTCACCCAAATAACAACGTCCCAACTTGTTTAGGAGGCTGCCAACAATAAGCAAACGTTCACATACAAATAACATCTCTTGTAAGATCTCTTGGAATTCGGCTGTTCAGCAATGCACATCAACATCAACATTCCTGCCTTGCCCAACGCGACGCCGCAAAGCGCATGGTTGGGCAAGTCGGGGCCGTCAGCGGCCCAAAGCCGGAGCTCCAGTGAAGCCAAAACTCCGGTCGTTGAAATCCCATGCATTGATACACTTCCTGGTTATGAGAAGTCCTGCAATCTCTGAAGTTCCCTACCTTTTAAGGATGGACTTATCCAAGGTGAAATGCAAATATGGATCCAAGCCAAAAAAACAAAAATGTTTCCAACGAATTGTTTTATTGTAAGTTGCAACCATTTGCAACCCTTAGGCCCTTAGAATGATGTTTGAAGCAAATGTGAATGAAATAGCAGGACCACAGAGACGCATGGGCTCACGAAAAGTTCTACAAATCACGCCACGTACACATGGGTGAACTAGCATTTACAACTATCCCCCACCCTGCCACCCAGATTATCTAATTTCCAGATGCTCGGTTCAGGCAAACTTTGCCCTTCCGTCCAGCTTGGGCAATTTTCTGATGAACGGCGGGCACGAATGCAATCTCCCGATGAATCAGCCAGAGGCGGCTTCCAAAAGACCTCAGAACGGCCAACACACGAATGGGTATAGCAACACTGTTGTTGGATTTGTGTTTTTCAAACGACAATACACGGCAATAGTATATTTCAAGGCATTGCACGTGGGATTCTACAGGATGTGATAGAGAGTGTAACACCAGATGTTCTACAGGCTGTGATACAGGGTGTTTTACAGTATTAGACATGCTGGGTAGTGTTAGAGAGTCCTAACGACCCCTACAGTATGAAGAGAGAGACATAAGGTGCCAAGCCCCAACATGGACTAGTTGGTACGGGAGTCAAGCACGACTATCTTTGAGGCCAAACTCATTCAACAGCGCTGTGCTGTTAAATGCGGGCCCCCCGAGTTCCATAAACGACTTTGAGTCAGCATCTTTTACTTCGTTAAAGCAACATCCATAAACACCACAGACATCCAACGGACTTTTTGTTGGCGAATCCTTGTCACATGCACCATTGATCCTTGGCCCAGGATCAAATTCAATCTCAAGCTTTGCTGCCTTCGGCAAGCGGAGATTCGCCAAGAACCTAAATAGCTATGTATTGAGCATTGCGCTTCGGCAACGACGTACCAAAGTCCAGGTCAAAGAAGATGTATACAAAAATAGACAAAGAGAGGGAGAGAGATGTGTGTGTGTGTGTGTGCATTTCTTGAGTGCATATGTGGCATCAGTATATGCGCTTTGCACAAAAGCATCTATACACTCGGGAGTATATATTGAGACCAATGAGTCACCGAGCGATCTTGAATCAGTGTTATCATTTTGTCATATCTTATCCGTGAGATTGACCTGGTTGTTTAGCTCTCTACAATGGAAAGTTTCAAAATCTCTGGGCTGGAAAACAAATTGCGGAGATTGTGGCGACACAAAACAATTTTTTGAAAATATCATGCAAATATCATTCACAGTATCTCCATACATCTCCCAAGATGCTCCCCTTTGGTGCACTTGGGATGAAAAATCACCCGAGCCATTTGCGATTTCTGACTGAAAAAAACAACGCACCGAACTCCGAACTCGTCAGCGAACGCGTTGTGGAGCAAAATCAAAACCTACACCAGTACCGTCCGGGTTTGACTCAGTTAGACGGTACTCGGTTTCTTTGATAATTTTGGAAGTCAACACGTGGAGTCATGGAGAAGAAAGGCATGAATGAAAGCTCGGATTCTGATATCACGAAATGTCTCTTTCTGAATGATCTATGAATTGATTCTAGCTTATTTCCTTGGAATCTCAAATCTGACCTAAAGAAAGGGCAGAACTTCTCCAAAATCACCTTTGGTCACTCAGCTTTTGAGAGGGATATCGAAGTTGACGGATCCGTCATGCGCAGCCAAAGGGTTGCATGCATGATTCACAGTAAATGCCCATGCCCCAATGGCAAAGAGGTTCGATGTAATGTCAGTGGAGTCGGCGGTGCATGGAAGCTGCTCCTTGGTTCTTTGTAAATAGTTCAGAGATGTTAAGAGGTGGAATATAGATCTGCAAAACTCAGCAAATTTTGCTAGAAAAAACATATAATTATGTAAGTCCATACATAATAAATGTATGTCATATATAATACAGAATCTAGATAGAATGATCCAAGTGTCAGGGAATTCAGGAAATCGGCAAGCGGCATATACAACCAGGAAATCCGTGACCAAATTAATGATGTCGCTAATAACACTGAAAGCATCTGCAGCACAGTCTTCATTCCACTGTTGCAGCGTCCTGTTCGTCAATGTACCACAATCCTTTACTGCACCCCAAATATCAATCCCTGTGTATGGCAAATCATTGGCCAGTTGCACTGAAATCATCGAACAAACTCCTCGAGCCTGGGCACGAGTTTCATCTGGAAACAAATCATCCGCTTCCAAACGTCTGCTTTCACGAAGCCGTGCCCATGCCGGAGCAGGCAAGCTGGAAACATTGGAAGCTTTGCGTTCCGATTTGGGGGGCAGCTGACGGGGTTTCAACTGGGCCAAGCGATCTTCCAACATGTCTTGGAAAGAGTCAAACTCCAAGATCCCTTTCTGTCTCCTCAGTTTCCCAAGTTCCAAAAGGCTAAAGATGGCTAAAGTGCTGAGCTCGGAAAAATGGAAATACTATCAACTTTAATTGATCTTTGTGGGGATATTTTGGAGGATTCAGAACGGGGGTGACAATCACATGCAAACAAAACGCTTCAAAATGTCAAGATCGGCCAAGATTCAGATATGCACAGTCGACTTTGACTGCGATGCCATCGCCGGTAATTTGCAGCGAAGAGGCCAGAAAGAGTGACATGCTGACTAGGCAGCTGATGGTCTTTGATCTTGTGTTATTCTCTTCAAAGTCCCGCACGCACCAGATTGGGATCTGGGCAGCATTGTTCAGGACCCACATGAGGTTAAAAAACAGTCCAACTACTTGAGCAGAACAAGTAGTATCATCCTCAGTATCAGGGCATGTTCCATTGATGGCTAGTGCATCAATGTTCAAACCAGCCCAGCCGATATAATTGGCCATGTCATAGATTGCTCCAACGCACTGTGCAATCGTATAAGGATCTTCAGGACCAGCCAATGGTCGACCCAGTTTCACAGCACGTGCGACCTTGAGATGACAAAGTTACACCCTTCCCGCTGAGAGAACCCTTCCCACCAGCAGTTTCGTTGTGATGGTGATCTGGTATAATCTCACAAGACATGCCTTGAGAAAACTTGGCCTATGTTTCCTTTAAAAAAAAACACTTGAACAAGGAAAGGGATGAGAATTCAGCCCAGACCCTTCAAGAAATCAGACCCTTTGCACACTCTGATCGAGTTCCCCATCGGCCCCACAAATGTGTGTGTGTGTGTGTGTCTGTGTGTGTGTGTGTATGTTGCAAGACTCCATTTTGCTTCTCTTTAATTCTAAGTCAAGCTCATCCGAATCAGAAATCACACCAGAAATTGCGAATTACACTTTGAAAGGACACTCTGGGGACAGCTTGCTCAGAACATTGTCGATTGAAATCTGGAATTGCCCAATCCTTTCAGAGAAATTCCTGTGAAAAGTTTAATGAAGTTTTGATCTCAATTCTCTAAGCAGGCAATTCAAATTGAAACGGCGCTCCCCAAAACTAAGCTTGGAATAAAAGTTGCTCTCAGCTGTCGCAAGTGTGCTTCTTGTCCTGCTAGAGATCGAAAGTGGTTGGGCATCTGCCGGCCAACCAAACGCTCAAAACGTAGAATGCCATCAGGTAAAGCTGTATCAAGGGAATCAAAATCTGGAGTGCGACACAAGTACTCCACCAAAGCCACTGAAACTGTAAAGCTAAGAAGTAGAAGACCTGGACAGGATTCAAACAATATCTTTGTTGGGTTTTTCCAAAAATGCTGCTTCGTTTTCTTTAGGTACTCCAAGAACCCCCCCCCACTCCTACAAAGTGTGAGTAAATTACAAACTTCATCCGTCAATTGCTGGTAACCGATGGTAACCAAGGCCTGACTTGCAAAAGAAGTTATGTTTGCTCCCAGATTGCGAGGATTCGTCAAGCAGTTGGTCCGTTTCGTCTACCACCATGGCGACAAGGCATGGTTGCAAGGACCCTGGAAGTCTGCCACCCAAAAGGCCCCAAGTGGCTAGGAGTATGGCGTTGCCCAAATGGTTTCTTCATTTTCAGATGTGGAAACAGCGTTGGCTTCCTAACGGACGAAAGATATCAAAAACTGCTGTCATGTTCGTTGATCAAAACTGATCCATGAAGCTTTGAGAATGGCCGCAGAATCGTGTTGAACAAGAGACTCTTTCATGATGATTTAAGAATTGGGGGGTTGTTGTCACCTCGAAAACCGCAGAGGATCTGGATTGAATTAGGGACAAAACGGGACAAATGGATACCCCATGGAGACCCCTGCTCGGTCTTCGCTGCCATCGAAAAAGTTGTTTCAAGAATTACCTGCTTGACAGGACAGCAAAATTCGTTTCGACAAGGGAATCAACCAAACTGCCAAATGCCACTTTGGGAAGGTCTCATTTTGTATTGTTTTTTGGTTAAAGAAGTTGAGAATTCTGATCTTCTAAATTTGGATTCATCCAACCACACTCCTCAAACACAACGATGAACGACAGCAGTGCCGAGCTTTTGCTTTTTTTTGCTTTCGTAGCCGCCAGGTCGTCTTTCATCAGATTCCCAAAGATACAGGTACTGCTTTGGATCCTTGGCATCATTTCTTCAGACAACAAAACAAGCAAACCCATGACCTCGGGACCCCCCAAAACAAATCACCATAGGTTTAAGGAATGACACAGCAGTTCAGACCTGATGATGAAACATGGGGACTAGATATCACATGACTTCCTTTCACTCTTGTTTTTGTGAAGTAGTGTCCTTTTGGAAGATTCCATAGAAATCATAGAAGCACTGTCCTGCAACATCTCTGCAACCGCTTGGACTGGCTCAAAGCTTCGCAAAAACCGCAAAGACCTCAGTGGTTTTAAACACGCATCTCATGGCTTTCCATAACCTCGTTGTCATGAGCTTCGAATCTAAGCCCGATGCACTTGATAGCCACCGGTTGGAGTTGAAATCTAGGGAAAGTGCCGTCACAGCGGACGTCAAGGTTTGAAGTCAAAAAGTAGAGAGATTCAATTTTCAATGAAAGTCAGAGTGCATTGAAAGGTTGGCTGATGTGACTGGGACTTTTCTGACACTTAGCCATGAAGTTCAACATGAAGAGATATTTTGAGTGCAGGAACAACTTGTCATTTATGCGGTCTTGGGAACATTCACTCAAAACCCGACCTGAGAATGGTTCAAATGTGGCAAAAGGCCAAGTACGAAGTGCTTCAGGTTCCTGGACGAATCTCTCCAAAGAGTAATTCAAAATGAACTGCACGGCTGGATTTTTGGAAATGCATCTTTGATCATGTTTGGATCTTTGGTTGATCTTTCACAATCGATTGGTGTTTTCTTGATATGTAGAAGTTTCATCAAGACTAAGCAAGAAGCTCTGGCAGTTGCACATTCCAGAGGTCTTCGAGTTCGTTCATTCGATCTTGCCTTGCAGCATCTTTGTGGTCGTGTTTCTACACATGCTATGCCTTAAGCCTTTCGCAATCATTGCTGAGATGCTGACTTCTCAGGTAGATCCATGTCTGGGTCGATGGAAAAGTCATCCTACAACAACTCCAAATGGGCGAACCAAACAGCTGGGGCCAGCTGACCTCCTGAAATCTGTTGTGAACAAAATGGTACCTTGAAATTTTGAAAACAACGCCTTTTCCTACTTTTTCTCACCGAATATCTTTTCAATCACAAACTCGCTCTGCATTTTGGAGCCAACTCATGGCTTATGGCAATGCCATTTCCGCCGAGAAAACTCACCGGATCTTCTGATGAGTTTTAAAAGTTCTGTGGAAGCACCTGCAAATGTCTCACCCAAAAATCTAGATGGTCACCCAATTTCTGGGATATCTATCATCGTTTTTGTTGGTGAAAGAGAAACACCCGAATGGATCTATCTTTCTATCTATCTATCTATCTAGCTATCTATCTATCTATTTGAGCAAGTCTTAATATAATCTTGTCCTAATCTCATCTTATCCTAAACCTATCCTATCCAATCCTCAACTATCTTATCCTATCCTATTTTCTTCTATCCTTCTATCTGTCTATCTGTCTACATATATGTATATATGTTCACATATGAGGACAAATCATATTGACCAACCTTAAATAATCGGAAATAAGGGGTATATGTTGTCTATACAAGGTACAACACGTGACTCTTGACCATGTCATCAATCGTGGGTAAATCATCAAAGTTCACGTGCAAAACCCATGAAGGTGCCATGGCCCCCAAATTGCATCCAGGATTGGTCATTTAAAAATCTTGAGTCGAATTAAATCCCTAAAAAATGTCGGCCTCAAAGTCATATGCCACGAAGGGAGGTAATAGGAGTTCCTGTTCCGAATCGCCTGCCTAGGACAGGCTGTCAGGTTGTAGTTGAAGGAAGAAACATCATTTTTTCAACTTTCCAAGTAGCATTTTTAGAGGGGTATGTTAAATGCATGTTTAGCAATTTTGGGGGATGATATGATCTTTGACTTGGAGTTTGTTTGTCTTTGCAATTGAATCAACGCGTGCTACTTGAGGAGGTGTTCATTCTCAAGTTGGCCTTCTTCTTTGGTCCGTCAAACATCTGAACTGGCATGACCTCAATCGACGAATAAAGATGCGGATACGATTGGATTTGTAACATAACCCTTATCCATAGTCATATCTTCTTTTAGAATTCTTGAAACAGAAGCACTAATAAATTCTAGAAAACCTGCAACTACAAAATGAACATCAATGAACAATGTACACATTCAAATTCACATGTGTATTCTAATTCGAACAAAGAAATCTGGGCCTCCAAATATCGAGTGAATCACTGGCACCTCTCAGTTGCAAAGACTGGCGATTCCCCCTTCGCCGCATCACAAGTAGCGGACCCAAGGTGATGTAGCAAAGTGTCGACCTCGCTGCACACATTGGTGGTGATATCACTCCCACATGCTCACCCATGCGCTATAAGCTAAGGATTTTCTAGATGGTTTCAAGATCCTTTATTTTGAGACAGCCAATAAAGCACAGCCTTTTTCGTTGGTCGCACTCACAATTCTCCAGTTCCAAGCTTTCACTTTGGATAGCTGGCGACTTTGGCGATTTATCTTGCGCATCCACCGCTGCATACCTGCGATGACTCTCCGGGTGGGAAGAAAAATGGAGCCCTTCTTCTAAGTATACCAGCTGCCAACGAAACTCCAGCAATAAAACCCTGCAGTGCCTCACCATATACCGCACAAAAAAATACATCGTAATAGATAAATAAATGAACCGATAAATAAATGAATGCATTAATAAAAATGCGTATATGACGGTCGATCTAGATTCTTTGAGCAGGATCGGCCATCTTTGCTATAAAAAATGCCAAAGTTGTGAGACCTCGATGCTTCACTGTCGTAGTTCATCAGGTGAGAGGCAACATATGGCAACATGTGTCTAAGTATACATGATATAAATATGCTTATATATACACTGGCCGGACAAAAGTTATGCTTCTTGAGTCTTCCTACTGCAAACCCTTTCCCCCTAGAATCCTTTTAGTCAACATGATCCTGGTCAATTTCCTCCCGGGAAAAGCTTTTTAGTTTATTAAATTTAAAACCGGGTGAATATTGACCGTGCCACACCTGCCACGCAAAATGGACATGATAATTCGATCCGGCACAGACCAAGCCATGACTCAAACCTTCAACAAGCGCAAACTTTCTTTCTGTTGAAGTGTGACTGCCGGACAAAAGCTCTCCAAATTTTGCCTCAAATTCCACGTAAACGTGAATTGTTCTCTTGTCGAGCATGGTCTCTCTTAGTGTCAACGCAACACCTGTGGCTGAGTATATCCACTTGAACAGCGCTTAGTGTCAATGCAACACCTGTTCCGTAACGCAGTGTGACTTTTGTGTTTTTCTTGGTGCCCAGAGCTCTCCAAAACTTGCCTCAAATTCCACGTAAACGTGAATTGTTCTCTTGTCGAGCATGGTCTCTCTTAGTGTCAACGCAACACCTGTGGCTGAGTATATCCACTTGAACAGCGCTTAGTGTCAATGCAACACCTGTTCCGTAACGCACTGGCCGGACAAAAGTTATGCTTCTTGAGTCGTCCTACTGCAAACCCTTTCCCCCTAGAATCCTTTTAGTCAACATGATCCTGGTCAATTTCCACCCGGGAAAAGCTTTTTAGTTTATTAAATTTAAAACCGGGTGAATATTGACCGTGCCACACCTGCCACGCAAAATGGACATGATAATTCGATCCGGCACAGACCAAGTCATGACTCAAACCTTCAACAAGCGCAAACTTTCTTCCTGTTGAAGTGTGACTTTTGTGTTCTTCTTGGTGCCCAGAGCTCTCCAAAATTTGCCTCAAATTCCACATAAACGTGAATTGTTCTCTTGTCGAGCATGGTCTCTCTTAGTGTCAACGCAACACCTGTGGCTGAGTATATCCACTTGAACAGCGCTTAGTGTCAATGCAACACCTGTTCCGTAACGCACTGGCCGGACAAAAGTTATGCTTCTTGAGTCTTCCTACTGCAAACCCTTTCCCCCTAGAATCCTTTTAGTCAACATGATCCTGGTCAATTTCCTCCCGGGAAAAGCTTTTTAGTTTATTAAATTTAAAACCGGGTGAATATTGACCGTGCCACACCTGCCACGCAAAATGGACATGATAATTCGATCCAGCACAGACCAAGTCATGACTCAAACCTTCAGAGCGCAAACTTTCTTCCTGTTGAAGTATACATATACATAACGCAAAGGACCAAGCTGCATGGAAACAAGTCCACAGTTTAGGCAACCTAGCTTTCAAGAGAAGTCCATCTTTTGCCAGGGCTTTAGCAAATGTTTGCTAAATGTTCGCCAAAAAATTGGCCGATGTAGATTGCATGACATAAATTCACCGACAAGGTGACCAGATGTGAAAGGCCCTGATATGATGGGAAGAACAAGGGTCAATGCGTTCGGGTTGGCTGTGGTCATCTTTCCTTTCCTCGCCAGCATGCTTTTGAACACGCGCTCTTCTATGCTTGCATAATCTTTCGCCAAATCTTTAGCAATAGATAAATGTCCTTTCGCCATCTCAATAAACTTGTGCTGGGCCTATTTGCCCCTCTCATGCACCTTTTAAGCGGCTCTCATGTGAAATACACACATATCATATTATCATAGTGTGTAATGCATGTATAAGTTTATAGTTTTTAACCAATCCTGGTTTCTTGGCTTCTCTTTTTTTTCTACACGGGGCACCTCCGTTGACAGCTTCGATTCCCAAGAGTGCTCACCGTCACAGCCTTCAGTCACTTTGTCACATTCACCACCCCAACTGGTCGAAGGATGATTTCAGGTCGAGATTCTGAGAAGAAACGTTGAACTTTTTTTTCGTTTTAATACGTAGCATGCTAAGTAAGAGTATATACACGAACCAATATCACCACAAGATTGCAGCTTTGACGTGGAAAGTACATGAAAATGCGAATATGGAAGCGGGCTGACGGAGGGAATGTCTCTGACAACGCGAAAATCCCCATGTGTTTCCATATCCATCCAGTTGTCGGGACCAAGCAACTGCTGCAACCAAGGCAGCCTGACAGGGTACACCCCAGAATAAACTGACATAGCAATCGAAAATGGACCATTTGAAGATGTATTTCCTACACAAAATGGGGATGTTCCATTGCCATGTTAATTTTCGGGGGTGTAATTTTGTTCTTCAATGTTGATCACCCTTCATGTGGAAATATCATCATATGATCATCATATCAATATTATCACATATTATCACATCAATGTTGGAATGCTGATATGATCATCATATCAATCACTTGCTTAAAAAGCAATAATCAAGGTGGAGTTGGGGATGCAACTGGGGAGATCGACAATCGCTTTTCTTCTTGCGGTCAAGGAGAAGATTTTTTTGGCAAACCGCTGGAACTGAAACATGTTTTCTTGTCTCCATCAAATCCATGTCCTTTTCTCTACTACGTTGATTTTATATGATTTTATATGAATTTTATATGAATTCAACATCAAATGACAACAGTCATGGAACATCGTGTCAAGTTTGCACCTTAAAAAAAGTGCTGCTGAAAAAAGCTGTTTGAACTCCGAGATACACCAAGCAGGGTTGGCCACCGCGGTTTCTCCTAATTGACGGGTGAAAACCGAGCATTCTGTAGACAACCCTGCCCCCATCCTCAGGTGAAATAGTAGTTATGAATCAGCGGCAAACGACAGGGGCCTGGGGCAATGTTATTGTTCTGACCTCATGTTAATATAACATCAATGTAATATAATGTAATATATAACATCAAATTTGACTTTTAAAAAATGACAAACTGTCATGATATAATGCTGATAGATGATATATAATGGATTGTACCGGCGCGGTCATCAATCATAAATGGTAGAAAATAAATGGTAAGCATTAAATGGTAGATTATAGATAATATATAACTCACAGTGATATATCATGCATAATCTATAACCCATCTTCGTGTCACAAAACCACCACTATGACCATCGGCTTGTGATATATGATGTACAATATGTAATATATGACATGTACTTGAATGAAACAGCAAAACTGCCCAAAAATCATGAGAAAGACCTCTTTTTCTTGCAAAGTTTGCGTCTTCTCATCCCACCATTTTCTATGCTTTTGGCACTCCTTCAAGATCAGAACGCTAAAGATAAAAGCGAAGGCAGATTCCAAGGTCAGCATCAAAGTCCCCGTGGTAGCTGAAAGCCCTGGGGTGAAGGTTCCAACAGCAACATGTGGATCTACCCTCCAGGATGCAATCATCACCAGTTTAGGATGATATGAAACATTTTTAGGATTTAGAATCCCTAGAACGAAACCTTTATTTTGCAGTTTGCCATTGTTACAAGATACGGAGTAGATCCAAAACGTGACCAAACTAATGAACACGAGGCTTTTTCAGTATCTTGCCTCGAAATCCTAAAGTTACCAAGAGTTGCTCGATGACACTGGTGGCACCCACAGAGAGTAAGGCAAGCCAAGCAGATGCAGAAGCATCAAATACCAGAGAGGACTTGGCACAGGAAAACGGAAGAACATCTCGTCCCAAGCAGGCAACTGAGGGGAGCTCAAACAAACTGATTCCCTCATCTTCCCAACATGTAATGTTACCTCCGCTGAGAAAATGATAGAAATTGGTCGACTTTGGGTAAAGCCCAAGCTAAATGGTTGCATGTGGAGCAAACAAAATTTCAGGCTGCCGTAAAGTGATGCTAAAGTGCTGCTGTGACTGGCAGTGCCAAGATGAGAACACCAAGCGCCGTCATCGAATAGCTCCTCGGAAATGCCATCCAAAGAAAAAAAGCATTAAGCTTAAAGCGAATCCCTCAATCCAACCAATCCGTGATGTTTATAGAAAACTGGTAGCATCACGATCCAGGAACATCCAAGACATCAGTATCCCCAACTTCCAACAAAAACACTCTGCAACGCCACCCAAGACTCCAAACAACTACTTCAGGATCAATAGAGCCCTGACGCATCAATTTCCGAACCAGCAAATATGTTAGGCCTCAGCTCTGCATGCAAAATATACCAACAAAAAAAACTTCTCCAACTAAAAGAAGATTTTCCCCAACCGGGCGCATGATGGGGAAGTCCCTGATCGCCATTGTCCCATAACAAATGGGGGGGGTTGACCGGGGGAAATCAACTTAGATTGCAAGCAAGGCGTCTAGCATTCAGTGCACCAAGGAGTGCAATTCCCATACCCAATCGCACCTGAAAGTCAAAGTGTTGATTATCTAGACGGCAACTCGAAAATGGCAAACTTGAACTCCGAAACTTGGAAGTCTCAGGGTGTTTTTTCATCATAATCCTTGGGGGATCATTAATAACATATGTTTTCTGCAAAAAAACAAAAAACAAATATATAAGTCAAATTGTCAATCTTCAACATCCCCATTTCATATAAACTCCTCCCAACCTGCTCCAGTCCTTTGGGAGCTCGGCCACTTAAACGGCCTTGGGCAATGAAGCTGCAACCTACTGTGGCCATCAGCGCAGCACCAAGAGCAGCCTTGGTGTATCTTTGCCTCTCAAAGCTCGTTTTTACAGTAAAAGAATGATATGTCAATAGATTTCATACACCTCATGCTACCACATGTTTACAAAACAGCATAATTTATATAATTTCAAGTATAGTATAATATAAGGTATGTGTGTATGTAAATATATTCATACAGTTTATATATATATATATACATGTATTGCCCAAACTTCCCCCAAGAACTTTGCCTGGTTCCAACAGATGATTTGGGAGATTCCCAGAAGAAAATGGCCAAGCCACTGCAGAAAGAGGTTCACCCAGTGCAAAGGGTGCCAGCAAGGCAGTGAAAACAGGGTATACCTCACAACTGGGTACTCACATCCAACACCATGGTTGGAGGATGCTTCAATTTTGGCATTGAATCAAAAAGTACAATATCTTTAAGAATCTGCGGTTTTTTTCTTAGTTGACTCCTTGACAATCTTGATCCCAGGAGCTGTGTGTAAAGACACCGCATCCGGCAGAGGCAGCATCTTCACTGAAAGCATGTGACAACCTGCTGGGGATTTTTGCCATCAAGGATAAATCCATCTTTTCTGATGGTTCCGTGAAATGGGTCACAGATTTCTCAGCTTTGCTTGGATAAATATCCCTACCTTGTGAGGACATGCCAAGCACACCGCGCAAGAACCTGGAAGGTTTCACAAGTATTACATTCGTCACCCTGAATCTGCTCGTGCAAAATGTGTCTGTCATCAACAGCCAGTTTGATATCAGGAACTATATAACGGAATCTCTAATTTAGGTTTAGTCACAAATTTACAAAAATGCACTTACTTGTCCCAAAGTTAATCCACAGATCCCAAATCATCAAGATCCAAGCGGCAAAAGAAGTTTGAGACTTCTTGGCAAGGTGAGATTGGGACGCCGCCGCCAAAGTAGGAAGGAAGTCACCAGCATCTGCACCGTGTAGCGTGCCCAAAGGATCTGTACAGTGGGAAAAGTCCCACTGGCCTCCAGAGATGAAGTCACTGTATCATGATGATCAAAGATGATTCTGAAGTATCCAGTACAGTATATTCATATGTGTTGGAGGATCTATTGCTACAAAAACATACGGCATCAGAAAACAAACCTAAAGCTGGAAACATTCCTCGCGAAATATCGAACGATCATGAAAAGTTGTTGCAAAAATGCAAGCCATTTCCATTACAAGAAAACTTCAACACGGTGTAAGTCATGGCTTGGGCGGGGAGCGACTTTTTGTTTCCCCACCTACCAGAATCTGACCCCCCCCCTTCCGCTCCCCAAAATACTCCATGAAAATAATTCAAATTGACAGAACTTAAACCATTGATTGTTTTTTGAGGGTGAATCTTTTTGCCGGGATTTTTTCGACTCATCAACTGAGCTCCCACCAGCTTCACACATAAACTCATGGCAGCATGGAAGGCTGCAGATACCACGAAGGCTGCGACAGCCAAGGCCTTTGATGTCACCTTATTGCGAAAGGTTCAATGCGACAAAAAAAACATGAAAAAGCTGCATGTCTTCACATCTTCCTTTGATACTTTGCAGTTTCTCAACATCAATAATCTCTAACAAACAAAGAAGAACCTGTCTATTTTTTGCGGTGAGTTTGGGATAGTGTTGCAATAGCATGTTTTTTCCAGAAACCCACACCAGCTGGCAGGCCTCCCCATTGGTTTCGCTCTTTGTCGAAACCTGGTTCCACATTGATTTTGCTTGACTGTCTGCAATCCAAACCATCCAAAAAGCCTTCCAAGGATTCAAACAAAAATCAACCAAATAGGAAGACCAAAAGTTGGACTCTCAACTTGCTGCCTTTTGGATTTCCAATTTCCAATCATCCAAAATAGATTGCCAAGGAAATTCCCTTGCACCTGCTGTACCTCCTTGAGAGTGTCTTTGTCGCTGGCCTGGGGCTTGGAAAAAGCTGCCAAAAATGGAAGATTCCAAGGCTGACTGGAATCTTTTTTGAAAAAAACAAATCAAGATACTGGATGAGTTTGGTCCAATATGCTCTACACTTTGAATACTTTTGTTCCATTTTTGGGATTGGCTCAAAGTCATTGACACCTAAAATGGAGGATTTTTAAGAATAAAACTTGACCAACTCCATGGTACCATTGGGCAAAAGAAACAGCTAAACTTCCTAAACCCTAAGAGATCCTATGTTTTTTCCAAAGTACGAAACCAACACCAACAGCAACGTCCAACCTCTGAAAGTTCGTGGCCCAGCACAACAGCAGTCATAGCGTTCCATCGGAGATTGGATGTTTGGCAGCGAAGAAAAGCATCTACTGGTAGTTTCTGCTTATAGATTCGACAGGATTTAAGGGGGGATGCTTTAAGGTCCTAAGAAACAGTTGCTAGTACTTAACACTGGCTGATAGGCTGATGAATCATCTAATGGTTTGTTGATTTGTCTGTGTCGTTGCCTGTTGTGTTCTTCTATCGCTTGTTTTGGAAGAGCCGTGCAAAGATGGTTGATGTTCCAATGTGGAGCTGAGCCAGAACGCCGACCATGTATCAATCCCCGCACCCGATACTTGTACTAAACAGGGTAGTACCCTACATCTCCAAGCATGATGCCACTTAGACTCACGCCAACGTAGATCAGCATATGCCCAGCACGGGCAGCGTCGGCAGCCTAGGTTTGTACAACGTCATTGTTGCACAAAGAAAAGATCAAGCTTGGCAGTGCCACATGAAAACAACAGAAGTCTGCAAGCTATATCAACAGATTGAAAAAATATACCAATATGACATGTACCAATATGACATGTTATCAATCTATGTATACATATACATATCTATATGTTAAGATGTGTCGTATGTATGTCATATCTCAACTTCATTACATGTCCATGCCGGCCACACTCCCGGCCGTAAGATCCCAGGAATCGGGTTAAGATCAACTCCTGGATGAGATGCCGAGATGCCTTCGTAGACGTCACGCCACTGTAGAAGCGAAGCACTCGCATGACACCTGAGGAGAATATCCAACTCCAACAAAAGGAAAGGGATTGGAAAAAGTCACGGTGCTTCAGTGCTTCTCGACCCTTTTGATTTCTTTTTGGTGAATCAAGTTAGGTTTTTTTCAAATTTGTGTTCCACCATTTCGTGAAAAGTTTTAGCATCTTTGAGACTCTAAGGCAAGCTTGAATTCAACTTGACTGATGTTACAAACCACATCTGCAACTTCCCAGGCCTTCAATACTTCTGGAAAATGACTGGAAGGAGTACTGGTATCGGATCATGTCCTCACAATTGTTCTGGTTGTCAGTTCTCAAATTTGTTTGCCAAAAAAAAACGGCGTTACCTACACGACTTACTGATTCACTATACTGATTCCTAATTGCAGCACTTGGAGGAATTTGAGTTTTACAGCACCGTGTTGCATTGAGGGAGCACAGTTTCGACAAGCTCATTATATATCCCATGGGCTGCCTCCTCCGTGTTTGGCGGCAGCCAAATGCCACGAAACATGAGCGCATCACCGCTCCGAAGAGAACCTCAAGAACTTGGCAGCACTACTTTATACAACATGAAGCTGTCGTCGCTGTCATTGTCCTCCTCATCCTCATCCTCCTCCTCAACCTGAACCTCAACCTCAACCTCATCCTCATCCTCATCCTCGTCTTCATCATCTTCATCTACCCCAATTTGACTTTTGGCACCTGGTGGTTTCATCGGCTCCACATTCTTCACCGATTTTCTTTCGAAGCCGCTGTGACCTGTCAAGTTCGGCAGTTTCCCGTTTCCCATGTCACCAAGTCTTCGCGTTTGTATGGTGAATTAATGAGGAGCAGTTTTTGTAGGCTATCGTACTTCAGGCTCCAGAAAACTGCCAAATTCCATCTATTAAAATTACTCATGTCTCACCTTGACATTTGGGCATCGGAAAAAGTCCCAAGGCAAAGATCAAATTGTTTGTTTCAGGTTCCCCCAAGCCTATACAATCATTTTACACGGCTTGCTAGGCCTGCAGATGGTGTCCACTCCACCCCATCCTGGCGGGCTAATATGTTCAATCGTTTTCTTGCAACGGGAAAGATGCCAATTCTTTTTGATCAATGTGTCCTTTTCAAATGGAATGTGAATGTCATGCAAAATCATTCATAGTCACCAAGAAATTTCACTAGCATTTCATCAATCAACTGGAAAACAAGGAAAAAAACAACTCAAAACTGTCAGAGTTCCCATAGTTCTTCAACAAGCCTTGACCTCGCCTTGACCCAAATCGTTTGTGGTGGGCTGCTGGCAAGAAACTCCAAAAGACCTGGTGAAGCATCCACCTTTTAACAAAGCTGATTCACCCCCTTCCCTTCCAAGGAGGGACAACACATCTTTCCATGTCTCAGTGTCACACCTTTGCAGCTTTCCCGAACTTGGTACAAGGTTTGTAGTGCACCAAGGATGCTGAAGACTAACCTAGGCTGATTCTTTTCCACGAAAAAAAAAAAGCTGCAGCTGCAAATCATTGGGTGCAGGCACCAAGAGTACGGACTGCAACGTTTGGTGCCCTGGCGAATGATAAGGATAGATGCTACAAGACATATTTTCCTTTTGAAAGAATCAGATGCGTGCCAAAATCTAAAGGAAGATGCGTGGCAAATTCAATGACTTACACCCAAGCCAGAATGGAATGGAGCCCGCAACTACATGCGTCACAGCGATGTTGCTTTTTTTGGAAGTAGGAAGATTCTAGGCTTCTAGCTCAAGCTATTGGAGAAAACCCCCTTACAAACTTGCATAAGTTATCACATCTATATTGAAAAATAACGACACTTACTGATACAAAATCCAAATTCACCACCTTCCCGATCAGAAAAATGCACCTCACCATCGAGAAGTTGTCGCAACTCGGTACAGTTGCCCACAGAGGCCTGCGCCTTACACAAAGCCACAGTCGAAATTTGTTGGATCTCTCTCAGTCCACACTTTGGTCCAATTTCACCAAAGAATCAAATCGCTATAAATTGGCATAAGGATCTCAAAATATTCTGCAAACATTTTGGATATGGACATGCCGTGCCTTTTTTTTTCTAAAGCCCGCCTTCAATCTCTCCAACAGCTCGTACAAATGGACGGTATTTCGGACATACCTCAGACGTTTCACCATGTCTCATGTTTTTGAAGGGGACATCATGCCTTTGTCTAAGCTTCAAGCATTACAAAAGGCAAATACCTTGGTTTTGCAGTTCCAGGCAGGAGGAATTGATATGCATTGATATCAAATGAAAAAAAAAACACACAAAAACTGCCCAGTTACACCAGGCGATGCCATGCTTTAATCTCAAAAGCTCCAACACTGGCATCCACAGGTAACGACTCCTCAAGGAACAAATTTTATTCCAGTGACCCACCAAGAAATCATCCAAAAGACAAAAGCGAATGAATCAACAAATCCCCGCTTTCTCAAGGATTTTTTGTTACAGCCTGATTTGGGGCGTTTTAAGAAAAAAACATGCACCCCCGGAAATGAACATGGAACATTAAAAATCACCCAATTGAAAAGGAAAAGCATCTTCCAAACCTCCATATCTGGGTTCCATGTCAATTTTCCGGGGTGTAAAGATCGTGAAACATCATGAAAGCTGCAGACCTGCATGAAGTCGCGACCTTTCAACTTGAATCCAGACTCCTGCGGAAATGGTCCCAACCGGGATGTTCCACTGGGGTGAAGCTCCAACACTCGCGTTTCTGCAAGGATTCTGAAATCAAAGAAGTCCTATGTATAACAGTAGCAGGTATCAGGTATCCAAAAAACATATGTAGCAAAGTTAACAAAGAGTGAGACAGTCACATCTAGGTGTTTTTCATGGGCTTGCTGGCTCGAGAAATGCTGAGGAGTTGAACACAAATCCTTGAAGGATGATCGAGATTCAAATTTAAGAAACAGAACTTGAGCAGAAACCACGGTGGAAGTCATCATAGGAAAAGAATTCTTGGAGGCTAGAAAACTTTGAATAAAAAGTGTTCAGGGGCGATCTAGTTGGAAACCAAATCAGCGATCAAATGGGTTCTGTCAGGTGTGTCATGGCATCACACAATTAAAGGACACACGAAAGATTGCACTCCCAGAAAATCTTTGGCTGGAACTCAAAATGGAGGTTTGGAAGACAATTTTCCTTTTCAAGGGAGTGGTCTTCAGGTTCCAAGTTGGTTTTCGCAGGAGTTTCATAAGGAAACAGCATACATCAACAGCATCAAATCAAACACCTGATGACACAACGAGCTAGGAGGACTCTTGGGTATAACAGCACATCTTTTAGGGGGTGCTATTTGGGGCAAGTTCAGAAAACTGCATCAGTCTTATCTCATATCATCCAAGGTTTGGTAAGAACTATCCACATCACTCAAAGACCCTCGGGGGGAAGAAACTGTCTGAAAAAACTTAGAAAAACTTAATCTTCACCTTTTTTGGCATCTACGAATCAAGTTTTTGTTTTGAAAGATCAAATGCCAAAGGGCATTTTTAAAGGGGAAACATACTCTAAGGCTGCCAATCTTCAGCTACCAAGACGCAGTACCATTCGACCCTTCACCTTCCTCAAACGTCGTCCTGAAGCAAGGTAGTTGCCTTTGCCTGCCAGTATCATCTCGCTTGAGGATTTTTGAGGGGAATGAAAGTGAATGAAAATCATATCAAGAACAATGTGCTGATCTTCAATTGATGTCTATATTGTATCATTTACTTTTTGAAATCCAAAAATTGCGTCTGTTTTGTGCATGGAAATGGGAGGCAATCAGTCAATTCACATTCACCAAAGTGATGTGTTTCTATGTTGATGAAACACGTGCAGTGCACATGTTCATCCTATACATACACATCTTTCCATGTATCTATGTATATAATATCTCCCCACCTCCTTCCCTAATAACAAAAAAAACAGCTACTGCAGACAACATCCGAAGAAGATTGATATGGATCATGTTTGATGTTTCTCAACGGGAAGGTTGGTCACCTCAAGCTGTTGGAGGACATGGCGTTGCTCTTCATTGCCCTTTCCCACAGCCAAAGTCTCAAGGTCACGCAAAGCCGTGGCTAAGAGACACCTGAGGGGAGATCAACCATATGTGACAGCGATTGACAGGGCATGTTCCTGATGATGGTTTTGCAGGTTGGTGAAAGTTCATCATCTGATCATCTGCACATAGGGAGACCAAAAAGTTCTGCATTGAAATGCTTCATGCTGCCAGGACTGAAAAAGGGGGCCTCTACTTTTGAGGCACACGGCTGTAATGTGCAATTGTCAAACGTCATTCTTGGGTCAAATTGGAATATCTATCAAATGTTGTGTGTCTTTTGTTCCTCTTCCACAAGATGCAACATATCATAGTTCTGGAAAAACCCTCAAACTGCGACATCCATCTTTTCAGGGAGGCTTTGTCGTCGGTGGTTTTGTTCGTTCAGTGTGCTCTTTTTTTCATTATTCTTCATCAAGATCATCTTTTCATTGTTTCAGTCATTATACAAATCATATACACATACCTGGGATCCTGAAATATTTTGTTATGATCCCTATATGCCTGGGTAGTATTTCATCCCTTATATACTCTGAACAAACAGGGTTTTTTCACCTATTGATTTATGCAGGGAATGAAGCACTACCCCTTACAATAAGCATTATACACCAAGTCACCGGGCCGTCGCATCTTGCTCTGCTTTCTTGCCATAGGGTGAGGAGCGCTGAAGCTCTGGCAAGGCATGAAAAATACCTAGAAAAACAGTCAAGTTGGTGGGGTTCTATGGGGATTTTCACATGGAATTGAATAGAACATGTGTATATATATATATAAATACATCATGTGTATGATACCCATGTGTATAAAAGTGGGTGGGTGTATATCTACTCATACATTGGGTGTATCCCCCGCCCAATAACACTGGAAAAGGGAGGTCTATAATCCCTTTCCAAAAAGACAATCGGTCATGGATACACGCGTATAAATCCATCTCCATCAATACGATCTTTGCCATGGCACTGGCCATGCCTTGAAGCCATGCTCCACAACCCTCACGGCGCAGCTGCAACATCAACTCGACGAAGTGTTCCGCAGCGACACGGTGCTGGGCAGAGGCCGAAACACCGCGCCTGAATGGTGGATGGGTTGGGCGTCCAGTGAAATCTGGTTGTCTGTTGATTATGAAGTGAGGTGTTCACGTGGCAAAAGGTAAGGACCTACTTCACTCACTTTAGAGCATTTATTTTTGGTGTTCAACAATAAAATCTTCCTGTTTCATTGATCAGAAAGCTAAAACGAACACAAAAAACATTTACGATATTTCTGTGTGTATATCGGGTATAAATATATATATATACATACATACACCATCTGTTCTACACTTGTATATTTTATATACTCTTCTATGTGTAGATAAGTATATATATATATATGTGCAATTTTGCAAGTTGAACTGAGGGATGGGTGCTGGATTTTTTTTACCTGTGTTTTTTTTGAGATTTCACATGCATGAATTCCCCCAAGATCTCCCAGGTGGGAATCAAAGTATATGCTGCATTTTGTAAACATTTATATATATATAGTTATGTATATATATATATATACATGTTCGCGTGCATATATACAAAAAAAGATCATAGGTGCATCAAATATTCCATATGATATTAATCAACCGACCCGAGTTGGCGTGCCCAGCAGTTCTATTTTCTTGTGTATAGCCAAAAGTGCAAAAAAAAATGCAAAAACAACAATTCCAATTCCAAAATCCCAAATGCAAAATGCTGAAAAAAAAAACAACCGCTCGGAACCACCCAGTAAGAAAACAGATCTAAGATACTAAAATTCTAAGATACTAAGAAGATATCACAAAAATCCTAAAGAAGGAATGTCTGTAAATACATATCTAATAATTATTTTCTATTTTCTAATATGTTCATATCTAGATTCATATTATAGTATTTCATTTCTCCAATAGCTTTTGAAAATACTGTTTTTGGTACAAGGTTTAAAACACTGCAAATACCATTGCTTTGGAACTGCAGGGCGCAGGCGCATCGCAAATACCACGGAAGAATCAATGGAACAACAAGAAATGGCTTGCATGTTTGGCGTTTTCTGAAGTTCTTTTGCCGTCAGAGGTTGTTGTTTTTCTTTGTGTGCGCGTGCGCCAAAACCTCTATTTTATGAAAAACCTGCGTCGTGGTCGTTGTCGTTGTGCTTGTGCTTGTGCTTGTGGTTGTTGTTGTGGTTGTGGTTGTGGTTGTCGTTGTCGTTGTTGTTGTTGTTGTTGTTGTTGTTGTTGTTGTTGTTGTTGTTGCAACATATCATATACATATATCATATACACCTCACAAAGCAACTCCAATCAAACAAACAATTAAAATAAAAAGATGGATGGATAAGATAGAATTGAGTAATTGAGCACATGATCATATGACTTAAGCTGCCAAGGTTCCAACTGACATATGGCTGAGTAGACGGTGACCAAGTGACTTCTAACCACCTTGCAGCTCAGCTTGAATTAACGGATGATGACTTCGATGATTTTGAAAATCAGCACCCAGAAAATAAAATAACAATCTTATTATCACCGAATCACCTTATCCTATTTTGTCTAAAGTCTAAATGGGCATCTATTTATTTCTGAATGTCATGCGATCTTCTTGCTCTTTGATGTGGCTGCTTCTAATCGACCAATGAGTTTGGAGGGAAATGGAAAACGGAAGACACACGCTGTGGCTCAAAACTGTTGAACCCAAAATTGATGCTTGGAATACATGGAATTACTACACCTAGTCCCAGAAAATCCTGCAACTCCTTTGCACCTTTAATTTTTTGCCACTTCACCACATCATCCAAAGCTCTACAAAAATGAATGCATAAAAGAAGTGAATTCACATGCTATCAGTCGGGTGTGGCACCCTCGCAATAACAGTGACCACTAGGATGGGGATTCCTAGAAACCTCCATTTTGCCACTGTTAGTGGCAGGGGGCCACACCCCAACCTATCAGTGTTGAAGCAGATTGATCTGCCTCTCTGCCACTTTGGCACACCAATTTCGACCATGTTGACTATCAGGCCCAGCAAGTCCATCGATGCCTGAGAGAAAAGAATCTCTGATCAAACAAGGGCGTTATTCAGTTTATTGTTTGATTTGTCATGAAATATAGTGACATATAGTGCATGAGATAGAACAGATCGTGGTCATACTGTATACAGTATCATGGAGAAAATAGTGAGCAGTCATATTAGTCATATTCAAATGAAATCTGCAAAAATGATGAGATCACGTCACTTTGAGCTTTCAGATCCTTTGGTTCGTGGTTTTACATCTGGCAACGCGAATCCCTTTTCATGAAATACAACTGACTTTCTGGAGCTAAAAGCCAGCCTGCAGGATGAAAGCGTTGAGCCCAATCTCGCTCACGAAGAATTTGAAACTGAACTTCAGCTTTGTCCACCTCAGGATCTGCACCCTGGAGCCCTTGAAAATCGTTGAATTCGTCTACTGAAAAATAGTAGATTCTTTGTGATAATTTCACCCACTTCAAACATCAACCATTTCAGGGTCACCTCAGTAGTGAAGTTCATGAGTACTCATTGAGGGTTCAAAACTCAAAAGTTGCTTTGGTGGTGATGGTCGATACCTGTGGTGAGGATGAGGATAGATTCTATAGATGATGCCTTGTGGGCAGTGGAGGATGGATGTGCGGTATGGTTAATTGGCGTACTGGACGATCGAATGACGGAACGATGGATTGACTGACTGACAGACGGACTGGTTAATTGGTTGATTCATTGGCTGCCATCATCATCATCATCATCATCATCATCATCATCATCATCATCATCATCATCATCATCATCATCATCATCATCATCATCATCATCATCATCATCATCATCATCATCGTCGTCATCGTCATCGTCATCGTCATCATCATCGTCGTCGTCGTCATCATCATCATCATCATCATCATCATCATCATCCTCATAGTCATCGTCATCGTCATCGTCATCGTCATAGTTCTTCTCACCACCAGCACCACCAAAACTTTGGCCAACCCTGCCAGCCTTCACCATACCGCGATAGGTGGCAGAATCAGCGGCTCCACATGGCAAAAGCTCCGTAAAGCCTCCAGTTGAAGGTGGACTATACAAAATGGCAGAAGCCCCGCAAATCACAAGAGACGCTGGGGGGGAATTTGCCTCGGATGCACTTTTCATCACAAGACCTCTGGAAAACAAATTTGAATTGAGCAGCATGGCCACACCTCATGGTATTTTCTTCCCCCAAAAAAGGCCCGGCGCCTTTCCATTGATCCCAAGAGCCAACTAAACAGAAGGGTCCATTGTTGTGAGACCCTCGGCAATGATGCACTTCATCACCACGTACATCCAAAAGCCTTGGGCGCTCTACCAGCCATGATGAATCCGATGAATCCCAAATTCACCAACGAGTTCCTAAGAACTTGGATCCCTACTTCCACTTCACACGCCGTCGACTTGGATCCCAGTGAATCTCTAACTGCATACCTTAGCGCGATGAAATGGCTTAAAGAAAGACCCAAACACAAAAAGAAAAATAGCGGGCATATACACAATGTATATATATATATATACACATATATATATATATGTATATACACATGTCATCCAGTTCTGTGTTTCAGTGTTCATCCATTATCCTTGTAAACTATTGTAAACCCTATCCTTCTGAAATCCTACGCCAGGTTTGCAGCCAAGCGGACATTCAGTGGGCAAAGCGCGGATACGAAAGTTTCGGCCATGGACATTACCTGGCCCCTCCACGCTTTGGGAGTCATTTGCTGCAGGGTAGTAGCGCTTTGACCAGTCATTATCCTCAAGAATTTGGAACTCCTGTCAGGTGAATCTTGATTCGAAACAACAAAATCCTCAATCATTAACTGGCCCGCCCAAAAAAAATTGTGGACTGCAAAATGGCTTTGTTTAGTTGGGCCTGCTAAAATGCAGCTCTCATTTTTGTTGGAAAAGATCTTTGAAGACTTCAAACTCAGTCCTCCATGGCTGGAGGGCGCCTGACAGGCACTTTGGCCACCAGGCATTGCTGAACTTTTCGCAGCTCGATGAAGTTCTGCCAGGCATCCCAAGAACCCACCAAGCAAAAGCCCATGGCGGGACACAACGGTTGAACTTGGGGCTTTAGCTTGGCCGGATTGTTGGAAATTTGAAAATCGATAGATGTTTTAGAGAAAGAGGTGGGCCCCACTTTCGGAACCCCATCTGTTTTTGGTATACTTTCAGCTTAATTTTAGAAAAAGAAAACATATTCACCAAGAAAATCAGGAATGGATGGCTCCAGTTGATCCTCTACTTTAATACTGCACAACAAAGTGTCCATTGACTATTGGATCGTTTGCAAATGTTCCAAGTCCAATGGATAAAAATTAGAACCCCAGGTGCTGTTCATGTCCTGTCTCATCCCACAAGTGAAGTTCCGCAAAGACCCTCCATGTTTCACCCTAAAACTAAAGCATGCTGAATCGTGCTAAGATTTGAGCCATGCAAAGCAGGTGCAAATATCAACCCATGGTCCATCAAACCTTCAGACATCCATGATTCATTCTACCCAAAAAAAACGAGGTCAGCGACTTTTCAGCGGTTCTTATGGATCTATAATGATCTAAAACCATCTAAAACCTATAGTAAGAGGTTGATGTCTCTTGAACCTGTAGATCCATTCTAGGCTTGGAGACTTGAAATGCGTTGAAAAAAGGGGGATCTGCTAATACTGTCAGTTGCATGTACTTGCAGAATTGCTACCTTTGAAGTCCAGCAACTGTCCTGGATCGCATGCTTGACAGGCCCCGTGTTCATGGTTTCTGCAAGCTTTCATGAGGAAAACCACCATGTCTTTGGATGTTTCGATGGAAGTGACAAAAGGAGCCACCTGACAATGATGTCAAAAGAAGGAAACCATCGAGTCATCGTTCAATTTTTGTGCAGCCAAGCCTGAAATAAGCACACGTTTGCTTCGGAGGATTCCCTTACTAAACTACCTTTTGGACCTTTTTGGTCGGGTGATGCGCTGCGATTGACAATAAAGTTCATTTAAATTTAGATATCTCTGTATTGGTCTGCCAGTTGTGAGTTAAGACCCAACAAAAGGTTTCTTGCACTGAAAACTCGCGAGTCCGCCTTTTGTCACATTTCCAACATTTCCAGGCAATGTCGCAACTGCTCCGTCAAAAAGTGCATGTAAGTCTTCGTGTTCAGGGTGCCTGCAACTGTCTAACTTGCTTTTTGCCAGGGAACGCATTTCCAAAAACCATGAATGAACATCATGAACCAACCTGCGCTTTCCCTCGTTTTCCCCACCAGTATGAGATCTTTAAGCCAGTGCATCACACCCATCGAACGAATTTATGCTTTCCGCTGCCTAGAGATGGCTAATTCCAAAGGAGACTCCTTGCACGCAACAACGGGAGTACACCCCAAAAGTGACACAAAAAGGCACTTGCGAAGTCCAAAACAACTCACAAAGTGGAAACTAAAACATACTACACACTACAAGTGGATGAGGACCAGCCATTGTATAGTCGTGACTTTTCAACAGAATCTTGCATAAACAGATTTTAGCCCACAGATTCTCGTTGCACTTCAGGCGCATAACCGGAGGAACCGTGCTCCTGCATCAATCGAGTCCTTCGACGATGCAAAGCTTCCGAGACTTTGGGCCTGATTCGCGAATCATATGCAGATGCACCAATTTTGTGCAAGAATATAGTAGATACATGTAGATACATAGAGATACACCTTGCAAATCCAAAACAAGCTGACAGGTTCATCAAACAAAAATGAAGTCAAAGGACGGATGAGGATCTGCTCGATATGCCAATAGCAAGCTGCAAATTGAAGCATCACCACCCAAAGCTGCCCAATGTAAAGCTGTCCTTGGCATCAAAGTTTTGATCACAGAATTGCTACCAGCTTGCCGGCTGTGACAAGAATTACATCTCTCCAAAGTCTGTATTGACAAAAAAAAGTTCGCATCACGAGTTTAAAAAACAATGTACTCTTTTGCAAAAACCACTTGCTTCCTTTGACGCAGGAAGCAAATCCAACTGCTGTGAAAGCTTCCGCAATTGCTGGTCACGACAATTCACCTCTGCTTTTGCTTCCGCAGCCATTTGCACTGTAGCCACCTAAGCGTTATACCCCGTTGATTCATTGATGGCTAGCGTTTCTGAAGTGCGATGTCTGCTATGCCAAATCGAAACTATCTTTTTTCCAGAGCCATCGACTGTATGAAAAATTGCATCAAGAAACATAAAGAACTACAACATTCATAATTTGAGACAATAGCAAGTAAGTATATAATTTAACTTCTCATCTTCAAAAAAAAACTCGGAGATTCTTTACTTCCAAGCATCATTTCCAGAGCGTACCGCATAGTGCAACAAGGATTGCTTCGCCTTATCACGGCTTCGCACTGGAGCTTTGGCTTCAATCAACGACTTCAAAGCGCTGCAGTTGCCCGCAGCACAGGCCAGGTGCCCTGGCAACGCACCGTACTCGGTAGGGTGCCTAGGAGCACCATGTGATGCGAAGATGCGCTAATCTGCAAGATGTTGGGTTTTTTGATGTTTTTGTTTTTTGTTCAAAGCCGGTTCCATCCATTTTAGGGGAGGAACATACTTTGCACAAATGCAGAGGCATTGCTGGAATCAATTATTCACAAATCTGCACTTGCTATCTCATTCAGCACGTTTTGTGTGACAACAGATGAACGTAGATGAACAAAAAGCAATGAAAAGCATTGAAAAACCAAGATCCAAGTAACATGACACTGGCGCCAAAGGACACCAGCAATTCTACCAAATTGCCTGTGCATTTCGTGGCAGCCCAATGCAAAGGTGTTGTTCCAGGTTGCCTTTCTATAAGATCTCCGGTTGCTGAGGCACCAGCAACTAACAGCGCATGAGACAAGATCTCCCGTTTGGAGCGAATTGCACTTTCCAGGGCTCGTGGCAGTACCGCTTCTTCAGTTTCAATCTCTTCATTTGGATTTTGGGATGTTCTCACACCTGCACTGGAAAGAAAATGTGCATATTGCCTCAAAAGTGGTCGTTCCAATAGGGCACATGGAGCAAAAGGTCCACCATCACATAAACCAAAGTGACATTCAGCATCACCAGCCCTGTCAGGTGAAAGAAAAAGTGATGCATCCCCAGCTGGGTTTCGCCAATCACTTCTTCCTTCAATCCATTTTTCACCACCTCCACCACCATGAAGCACAGCACGTAGAATTCGAGTGACCCTGACGGCTTGCACACTTCCACCACCCAAGTCATAGAAATTCGCATCAGGACCCAGATTTGGATGTATTGAAAGTTCAGAAGCCCAAGCCAATGCAATTGCTTCTTCCAGGTTTGTAAGTGCCCGCTTGGAAAGATCACTTGTAAGGCCGGTTTCCAATGGCAGTTTGGGCAAGGCACTTCGATCAATCTTTCCATTGGCCGTCATGGGCAAGACTTCCACTGCGACAAAACGTCGAGGTCTCATGATGCGTGACAAATGCTTGTCGCAATGCGCCGTTAAGCAAAGGTAGGCAACACCATCTAGAATCTCGCCATCTTGAAGTACCACATATGCAAGTAGATTTCCTTGTCCCCAAGGGATAGCAGCACATTGACGCACCAAAGGACTTAAGCTCAATAAATGTTCTACCTCACCCAGCTCAATCCGTTCTCCATTCAGTTTCACCTGAAGATCTCTTCGACCCAAGACCTGCAATTTTCTCACCGGGATTCGCTCATCCTCCCCCAAATCGTCCAAATACCATTGACCAACATCTCCTGTAAAATAAGATCTCTCATTCTCAACGCTGCGGAAAGCCTTGGTTACCTGATTCAGATAGCCTCTGGCAATTCCAGGACCTCCCAAGCAAATCTCCCCACCATCCATCGCATCATCGCCATCGGCAGACCAAGGAACCAAAGAGACACGGACCCCTGCAATGGGGGGGCGCGATGCCATGTGGCCACGATATTGAGGGGTGATGTTGATGGAGATGTTGAGATACTCAATCTAAAAGTTTTCTACATTACAAAGAAAGATGAGAAAAGGAAAAAGAGGAGCATTTTGTTCTTGAAGAATCATGCATCATTCTGTCTTCCACCAATGGATGTCAATAGATCAAAGCTTTTGAACATAAAGCATGCAGAAATCCATCAATGCGATTTGCCGGCCTGGCAAGGGCCTTCCTGCTATTTGTGGAGATGTCTTAGGAGACATGACCATGGCTGTCTGATAGACTGTTGCCTCCGTCACTCCATAGATGTTACGGAGTTGAATTGATCCTGTGCTCCATTCTGCCACCAGCCCAGGAGTCATCTTTTCACCACCCAGGGATAGGCACCTTCCATCACTGGTTGATGACTTTCCAAGACAGAGAAACAACCGCACGCCTCATGAATATACAGTAAACATCATGTAGAAACCTCCGCAACTGAAAACTTCTTGGCACAATCTAACCAAACACTCAAGTCAGCATTATAAGACAAAGATAAGCAGATGTGATGCGTTTCAAGAACCGAAAGGGGATTTTAACCAACGGTGTATCAGCTGGAGATCAATGGACAAACAAACATATCAAGTGATTCCCGCCTGAGGTGACTGAAATGATCTGGTTTGTCGTCCACCAAATTCCAAAGAGCTGGAGTGGCACAAACATGTGTAGCCTCTGAGAGGAGTAAGACCTGCACCAAAAATGCTTCGCTGAAGTCAGCGAAGTTGGTATCCCCAACAACGAGTTCATACCTTGGTTCTGTAAGAACCTGCTGCAAGCCTCTTCCCCAAACCACCTGGTTCACCTGGTTCCTGACACATGTTCTTCACGGTCCCAAGCACCTGTCCAAAAACTGGTTCCCGAAACCTGGGTTTTCCGGAACCTTGCCCAACCCGGTTCAGACCCTGGTTCCCCGAATCCTGCACCGGCCACCCCCTAAAACCACACCGAAGCCTTAGACGGGAAGTACCCTTTTCAGCTACTGCTGTCGGGGAAAAAGAACCTCGGACCTTGGCATATCTCAGAAGTTAAGGAAAAGGTGTCGGCATTTGCTTGTAAAAACTTTGAACCCATCTTTAAAGCCAGACGAAGCGCATCAAAATCATTGAGAATCCCCTTCACCAATCCTAAGCACAGAACCTTTGAAAAAAATGTTTACAAGTATATTGTTCAACAAAAAAACAAAACCAAAAGCTCCAATCAGCTGAACCTTCATCCCTTTTTGGGGGGCATCCCTTCAAGGACGTTGGCCTCACTGAGATCTTGTAGCAACTTCACTCGTGGTGGCACGACCAAAGTAGCACCAGTCGTCAAGGCACAAAAGATGTCGCCCTGTCAGAAATGTCGGATGAAGGAAGCAAAACTCACAGAGCAAGCTTGCCCTCCAGGGAACTCACATATCCCACCTTGGGAAAAGGAACATCATCTTAATGCCTTGGGAAAAGGATATGTTAATTCCCTGGAGGGTAGTTTTCAAAGATGATTTGACCAAAAAATTAGAAACAATTGCTGATGTTTTCGATATCAGGATATGAGTCTGATAATTCTTTGCAAGTCAGACTTTCTGCAGGAGTTTAACAAAAAAATATTTGTTGCTACCTACAACCATCTTTTTCCACACGGATTCAAAGGTCACCAAAAACAAAAAAAAACGCCAACCTGACATGGGTCAAAGGTTACAGCAGCCGTCAATAGAAGAATGCTCGACTCATCCACCTTCTCTGTCGAGGCCTTTGCTAAAGCATACCAAGCAGCCTGTCTGTGCTCGCACAAAACACCCTGACCAGGGCACCAGGGGGCACATCAACCAGAGATTTGCACCAAAAACAAACAGATGAAACCCACAGAGTTGGAGGGTAACCCCCAGCCTTAGGCTTGCCAGTACTGCCAGAGGTGAATTGCACATAACCTACAGAGTTGAGCAGGTTGAGTTGGACAAGACTGCTTCAAAAAACTGATTCAATTGAGCTGTTTGAGGAAAAAGACCTTCGATAATTGAAAAACTAGGATTTTGCCAGTGATGTTTTTCTAGATTCTGAAACCAAAGTGGCAAAGATCTTGTGGTGATGGTCTTTGCAGCTGTCCCTCCGGATCTGGAAGCTCCAGTAAAGCCTCACATCTGATGAAATAGAATGCACAGCTTCCAGATGCCAAGATGAGATCACACTTCTCAACAACGTCTGAAAACTTGGTACTGTATATAGTCAAAGTGATCTGTTTTACCCATCAATTTTTGAATAACTCTGAACCTGAAAAAAGAACATCTTCGCCTTGCCTCCAGTGTCCAAACCGGCACTGGTAGCTCTGCAGTAAAATCATGCGGGGCTACAAGCAATCCTGCGCCTGGTCAAACCACTTCCAATTTGGATCCCATGACTTGATAACTATACAACAGTCCATCTCCGAATCAAAGGGTCTGTCCCCAAAAGAATCTCAAAAAATTGGAGGAAATTACCCAAAAGGCAAGCAATGTCATCCTGGTTCTTCGTCTAAACTTGTTTCTGCCTGCCATGGTTAGCATACTCTCCAAGCGTGAGAGCGGTTGTCGAAGGTCCAATGGCAAAAAGAACATGCAGGCCTGGAAGGATGAAATGAAACTTCTTTCCAGCAAAATGAAAAACAAGTTTCTGCAAATTTTGGAGGGTGGAAAACGGCTACCAACAAAAACACACTATCAGGTGAGGTGATTTTGATCCATTTGACAAATTCAATGATTCAATGTTCAGTATTCGATCTTCCCCCCCTATCTTTGGGGGCTGAACATGAGACTTTAGTTGAAATGAAAATAAAATCGGTAGCAGGTAACAAAAACCCACCCTGTTTGTCCTCCAATACGGCCACTTGCATCAGCACCAGTGGTAAACCTTCATCAAATCCCAAGCCAACACAACGTTCCGCGGACTTCCGCATCAAATGCTGTAGACGCTGAGCTACGTTTCGAGCTTGTTGGAGCAGCCAGGGAAAACTCCAAACCTTGGAATTTTTGTTGCCCTTGGGTCGTTGGGTTTATTTTCAAGAGTGAAATGACAACACAACCCATTGACCTTTTGAATTGACATGTTTTTGCATGTTACAAATAGGTGTATATATATGATATATACGTATAGAATGAATGTGTATGAATGTGTGATCATTATAGTTCAACAAGAACAGTACCAATAGAATATCAACTTCTAATGTATCTTCCCTTTTGGGGTCGGCAAAGCGATTCAATTGAGCAACCTCATCCAGAGACCTCACCGTGGCTGTACTTTTCCAGAGGTCGCAAAGACTGACCTGGCACCCACGGTCCCCATCAGCTCCCATGTAGTAAATTGTGTTGCAAGCTTTCAGATATGTAGAGAGCTAGTAATATTTATACCTACATGTACACGTCTAGAGATCACAGAATGGTTTTGATATGTATGTATACACACACACATCATATTAAATGATTTATAATGATTCTATGTATATATATAGAAAGGGGGACAGCAATCATTATATAATACGTCCATCTAAATACATATATATATATATATGCGTTCGTAATCTGTATCCTATGTAGGCTACGTACATGTACATATTATGCACATATTCTCTTTTGACAGAACTCCATCTTCACGGCAAGGCTTCAAAAAAAGTTGCGTTGGGAACTCCTTTTCAACTTTGCTGATCCCCAATGCCTCCGCACCCCAGCTGACCTCTTCATCGAGCCATGGGGATGAAACTTCCCAATCCATGAAACAAGCAACAATTCACGTCGGAAGAGAACAAGACAAACGTCCAGTCCGGGTGTTTTTGCTCGAAAAACTGGCTTCAAAAACTGAATTGAGCCTGATGTCACACCGGGAGAGTAAGGAGCAGGAAAAAACAGAATGACCAGCCTTTCATTCAACACAAGCATCTCAGTGTTCCGAATTGAATCATATTAAATCAGTTCCTGACTTCAATCCACTGACATTTTGGATTGTTAAGGTTCGCCCCCCTAAAACCTTGAGACTCCCATAAGGTGAATCTATCATCCCTCGTCCATTGCCTGAGCCTTCCAGCAATTCGAGCACTTTTTTATTTCAAAAGCGATTGAAAACTGCACATTTCGGTTACCCTGCTGCGGCAATGTTCAGAGAAACTTCACGGCCGAAACTTTTGAAGCACAAAGGATGCCACATCGAAGTCCTCGAAAAGGCAAGGATTTTAGGATATTTTATGACTGTCCTCATAGTCTTCTACTTTGTCATGTTGATTCACCCTATAGTTGAACACATGTCAAAGCTTTGCAGTTTGTAGCACTCGTTTTTTTTTACTGATGGTCCTGGCTGCTCTTTGGAATAAGGCCATGATCTGTGACAATGCCAGAAATGAGATCTGCTGGTGTCACATCAAAGGCAGGATTCCTTAGGGGCACAGGACTCAAATCACGACCAGAAAATCATCATCGCTGTTGGATCCCAGGGTCGCAATATTTACAAGTGTCCCACGGGTCCCATAAATTAGACAAAAGTTGGAGGTAAAACTTGATAGTTTACTCTGCGACTCTTTGTTGAATAAGCTCAACCACCGAAACACCAACATTCACCAGCTGTTCAACTGTAAAACTTATCACATTTCACCTCCAAATTCCCTCAATTTTTTGAGGTCACTTTTCAGTATTTTTTTCTGCTTTGTAGGAAATGCACCCCCGGGATAAACTCAAGGCCACAGCATCCATACACCAATTCCAGGTGCAGCAATTCGATGCATCACACCATCCAACTTCAAGGAGCAAAGCTCATCATCGGGCCGCTCCTTCAGGGGCATCAAGGGTGAGACCCTTCAAGTCATGACCCCGATGACCCTGGAAGCTCTCACTAGGGATCAAATATGTGCTGTATTCTGCGTGCATGTTAGTAGGTAGGTAGGTAGGTATGTATGCATGTATGTTTGCTATGCACTGCATCGTCCAAATCAGATGCTCGGCCGACGCAGCAAAATCCTCAATGGGGATTTGGGAGCCGTGCTTCATCTTGACCTCAGGGTCGATGAAATCACCAGTGTATCATCCCGGTAGTAGCTGCATCGGTAGTTCTTGTTGGTTTTACCTTCCTACGAAAAACTCAATACCTAAGCTAGGTGTTGGTGACGGTTCAAAGAATCAACAGTATGATTGAAAATGAATACCAAACACGAGTCCAAGGATAGTTTTACTGGTGAGTATAGAATCTGTCTGTATGATCTGCTAACTGCGAAGCAGTGAAGTGGAACTATGTCAACAAAGAACTCGCAGACAAGGTTTGGTCACTCAGAAGATTGCGAAGTAAAAACACCATTCTGGAGGAGGCATTCCAGCAAAAAATATTCTATCTTTCTGTGACAAACTTTTGGTGACATGTGTTGTAAAATCATGTATCTCGCTTTAAAAAAAAAACTACTTGACCATTGCATGGCCATATCACGAGAAGATTTCTATGCAATCAGAAAATGGTTGGTATTTGCGGCCCGTTCTTGTAAGCTATAGACCCAACCCAGCCGTCTTTGAGTAGAGAGGCATCCAACGTGGTCAGTGGCGCAGCCACATAAAACGGGACCCCGTGGTATCTGCTAAGCACGGCCAGCGAATAGGTGCCAATCTTATTGGCGGTGTCTCCTCGTCCAGACCAACGTTCTCACCCGATTGAGAATGTGATGATACCACAATGGCCCTCAAGATAGCTGATATGGTCCTTGCATGTCCTTGCAGATACTGTTAGTCATCCTCCGTGAATCTCTTTCAAAAATCACCATCCCTCAAGACAATGCAAACCCACAACCAACACCGCCAGTATTCCCCCAGTTTCACGGCCCACGGCCCGTCCGTTGGCAACCACACGATCAGCGCCCACCACACAAGCATCTAGGCCATGGCGTTGCATCAGGGCGGCTGCCATCGAATCACAAATCCTCAAAAATCATGACAGGTTCATGGCAAATGAATGAAAATCGTGGAAATGTGCTAAGTGTGCATATCTACATTAGTAAAATTGTAGATGTGAATATAAGAAAAATAAATGTAAGCTGGTTGGTATACATCGAAACTTGAAGATATGATAAGGAGATTCGTCGAAGGATGTCTGAATCCAAAGATTCAAATCATACATCCACACATCAATAAAAAGATGGCTATGAACCTAAGTACTCCAGCATAGACCCCAAAACAAATTCAAGCAACTCCGCAGGATGCTTCTACCAAGCCAAAAATCAAGCACAGAAGCAGCCGTTTTTGGTGCAAGGGTGAGGATAGGCATATGAATGAATATGAACGTAAAGAAAGCATTCATTATATGCAGTACAACGGAACATAATTTTGAATGCAAAGTTACATCTAGATAAACAGCAGCATACACGAAAATACGAATTGTTAAGACAAATATAGATATCAAAGCATGAGGACATGTTTCAATGTGACTCCATATGAGAATAAGAGTAAAGAGTACATGCCAGCATAAATCTACGTCTCCCTGTAAGGTCTCGATGCACATCGTAGATCTGGAAACCAATACCAAGCAAATCCGTTCATCTTGGGTTTGACGGATTTCGCTGCAGGGTCTGTTCCATGTACACCAAACACATCATGTGACATTGTGACATTGCTACGGCTGGTGTATATATATATATATACCGTACACATACAAATATACTCTGGTCAGCATCTTCCAAGTTCACATTTTGATCGAGTTTTGAAGTATCTTCCAGGCAAGTCACAGTGTTCCTGGTAAGCCATCTTCCACCAATTCAAAGGCTGTTAACCGTGCACCCTGCAGTGGCTGGAAGGGAGTGACAATTTCCACAAGTCACAATTTAGACAAAAGCTCCCATGCCCATTCATGCCCATTCATGCCTATTCAATGTTCTTTCAATGCCGTGTTTGATATCACTCTTCCCTACTTGTTGTTCATCTTTTGGAAAACACTTCACCATTGGATGACTTCCCTCTCGCCTGATTGTAGGGCCTTGTCTCGAGGCAGAATGCACGTTCCAGCTTACCTGTTGGTGTGGTTTTTTGGGGCAGCTCCAGAACAGGTGATGCAACAGCGTCCAAAAAATATGAGACCATGCATAAAATATATGTATAAATACGTGTATATATAATATATATACATATATCTTATGTATTATCTATGTACAAATATATACACATGTACGTAAATATATCTATATATTATAAAATTAGCCAGGCTCAATGAGTGAAGGGAAGCTCATGAGCTCAAGCCCTCAGAAGCCAACCAACTTTTCCCTGCCTCTGGCGTGCAGCGTCCGTAGAACTCCTAGGGCAGTGCCCCATCCTGCTGTTGCCAGTGATCCCGTGTTGCAGATCGTCATCACCCGTGCTTTGCCTTCACGTCCAGCAGCCTGAAGTGATAAGTTGCAGCTCCAACTGCTACAAATTCACGGATTCAGCTTGATGGGAAGTGTTTTTTGCTGTCAGCAAAGCAACAACATCAGTTTTTTGTTGCAACTGTGATACTTTCATGGCTGCAAGGATAGCATCTGCACCAGCATCACCAATGGCCTATCCATTGCAGTGCGTCAACAACCTTTCAAAACTAGATATATATATATATATATATGTATAAACGTGTCAGTGATACATGTACCAAAATAACTCTCCTCCTCTTGATTTTCAAAAAGTGGAAAATTGATTGTAAATCGAAGCTGTTACCGTAGGCTGTTCATGCCTTTAATCTACTTGAACCCAAGAATCACCCTGACGCTTTTGAAACCGATCTGACTTCGCACCTTGTTGGCCTTGACATCCTCATCAAGCATCTGCTCAGCAGCATCCACGTAAGCATGATAGATCTGCGCAGTGAAGCCAACAAAGATGTGAAAAGATGTCAGCTTTAATATGCCTTTGCCCTGCCGGCACCTCTTACTAGCCTTTCCTTTAGCCTCGTGTTGGTCTCTCCCCACCACATGGTTTCCGAAAGCCTCTTTGTCAGAGCTGCCTGAAGCAGCTGCGTCCTCCACCACCTTCAGTGGCGTCATCCACGATCCCTCAACCCAGATCAACCTATGCCATTCAGCTTGGAAGCCACAAGGAATCTCTCAGACATAGTAGAAAAAAACAAGAACGCTTTGTTTAACTCTATCCCTGTCACATTATATATGAATTGGCAATTAAATAGGGATAGAGATGTTTATCGTTACTTAAAATTCTTATAATGATCTTATACTTGAAATATTGTGGGAGTATGTAAAATAAAATAATCCTATCCAATGAGCTTCAGAAAATCTTATTCTGACCAATATATGATATTTCATAAAGTTGAGGCTGAAGTGGACGTGGATAAACTCGCGAAACTCGCTACAAGCCGCCTTACCAAGGTTGTCCATGGTGTGGAAGAGATTCACGGCAGTGGGCCGCGACGTCTTGAGGAAGGACCTAATGACATGGAGAATCATAGGTTTTACTGGTGCCTGCCATGTACCAAAGGCATGGTGCACTGGATAATGCGAAGGCATGAAATCATACGACCCCAATATGTTGCCCACAGTCTTCTAAAAATGTAAGATGATTTCTATATCATCTCTTCATATCCATCAATCTCCCGTTTTTCCAACTCCGAGGTGCATTCGTTCTCGAAGCCATTCAGAAGCGCCCTGGGCCATTTGCAGGGTTGGACCAAATTAAGCTGATTCTTATCTCATTCAGATAATTCAGGCATTGAACCATAACCAGCGTCTTTTCTTCAACCCTATGACTATAACTGCAAAGAGGGAAAATCTTTGTCGAATCTATCCCAAGTTGTGCCACAAAGAATTCTTTCATAACCTTTTAGATGGCTTGGCCAAGTATTTGGATCATTCCAAATTATTTCCATGTTGGCGATTCTCAAGTGGTACCCTGAGGTCAACATAAATTTCTTTGAAGATCTGCAGCACCAAAAAAAGGCCCAATTTTTGCACCAAAACTCATCGAGCCCCCCATTTTTGGGAACCTTTCCCCCTTCCACCTTGACCTCAAGTCTTTGCATGGCTTCAACTGCAAGACCTAATGCTGAAACCATAGCTATCAATGGGGCACCACGTACCTCCACAGGGAGCGATTTGGAGCGAAAGGTGGAATTCATTGGATTCTGAGTGGGATTTGGAAGAAGGGTGGAGACTTAGGGATGTGTTTTTTCTTCTATTCACATGATATTCACCAGCTGGTGTTGACATAACAAGTGAACTTGTGAATGAACAAAAGGTTGGTGGATAATCTTTCAAGTGTTTCTGGATTTAAATGTATATATAAACCCACCTTGGCAATACATGCCTCCTTTCAATGTCGATTTGCCGATACACCCGTTTGTCTATGCAAATCCAAAATTCCCAACAGCACTTTCCTTGCAGCATTTCTCCAAAGGTTTGGGATCTAAAAAAAGTCCCCTTTTCACGCGTAGGAAATGCACCCCCATCTAGGCCTGCATACTGGTCACAACAGTCCTTAGATCATAGGCTTTTGGCTGCCATTGCTGCCAGAAAGCTTGGATAAACCACTGATTTTTGACACACAAAAGAAATACCGTATTTAGAAACAGATCATGCAGTTTCAAGTTCAAAGGGTGACAACATATAAAAGGTATCATAACTTTCAACCCATCTGAAATTGGATCATCTCCCCAAGTAGGGGTAAAAATAAACATATTTGAACCCACCACCTAGATAAGTGTAAGGCCTTTGTGATTTGGAAACTTCGCAAAATGACATCTCTTGCGGTCAAGTGTCCAAGCATCCTGCGAATCCTTGACTCTGATATAAGTCTTCTTCTGCGGGACCTGATTTCAGGAACCCAACACCCTGTAGCATCCCATGGGGTTTGAAATCCCATCTTAAAGGGCCTTCGATGTGAAGTTCTGACTTCAACATCCGTTGACACTTTTGACTGCCACTGATGTATTTTCTCATACCTCAACACCCCGGCTCAATTTCATTGGCTCAAAAATCCAAGAAATGCCTTCCGAAGAACATTCTCAATTCTCACGGAGAAATAAATGACAACATAAAAAATGGCAAGTTTTCCACATCCCAATTTGGTTTCACCTTCCTATCCTGACCCGACCTGAAGCTGGTCCAGCACTTCTAGTCCATCAACACGAGAGTAGCGTAGTGATTCCAGGACCATGGCAGCCCAGCGCAGATTCAGTTGAAGAATAAGGGAACAGCATCAAGCAGAGCTTGCTTCAGGTGTCCTTTATTTTGTCGCACAACTCTGCTTTAGTGCAAGGAAAACTTTAAGAATAGCTGAGTGAAAGTTGGAGCATACTTCACCATGGCAAATCTATGATTGTGAAGTTGCTCAGCAGTCTCTGAAACTCTGAGGGTAAAGGCTTCTCCAGCCAAGGGGTCAAAATTCTGATCCAGCTGCGATAGAACACGAGTGCCGAAACCGCAACCACATATGACATCAAAAAGAAGTAACAGGAACTTGGGATAAAGAAGTTTGGATTTGTACCTCAATGCCAAAATGCAATCATTATAATCATTGCATCGGTGTCGCCGGGATTTTTCTCGCTTCACACCAAGCTCATGACCCACCCATTGACTGGAATGGTCGACGAAGAGACGTCTCTCCAAAACACCTCAAATGGTATGGTTTTGTTTTGGTAGGAAACCCGGCTCTGAATTTTAGGGCCACAAATTTTTCAACCATTACTCATCTGGATCAATGATTTCATGTTTCCCTCAATCTATGGTACTCTGAAGGGGGGATTCCCATAGCCCTTAGCCAACCGAAGCATGGATCGAGCATAGAGATGACCATCATCTCTGCACCAACGAGGCACAAACCCTGGCGTTCTACTCTCTCTGTAGATGCATTCCGAAGGTAATGCCTCTGGCCGCATCGGTAGATTGATAGATTTCACCAATAAGGCTCACCCAAAAGAAGTGTTTCAAGACCGAGTTGAAGATGTACTGCCCGGGTATTGAAGAGGTGGGCCACTTTAGGGATCAATAAATTTGAGATGTTGAGGACGAGGATATGGTTAAATGATAGTGGAAGATAAGACAAAAATGGCATAACGTGATACCAGTATCATATCACTTCACTACCAAGTGTTATCATAAGATCAAGAGGTATCCCCAACAGTGAGGTGGCATTCCATTCATGCATTTCGAACCTTTCTAAATCCCTCATGATGGGACGAAACTCCGAAAGGTTGCTTTTGGCCAGAATTCACAAGATAAACCGATCCATGGAAGCAACTTGTGCAGTCATCTCTCGGTTCCAAAGCTGACTGCTCAATATCTTTTTCGACAGCTTGAAGGCTTGCTTGCATGTGAAACCTGGACCAAGTAACAGTACTTTACAAGTGTGCAGCTTCTACCTTTCGTATTGTGAGAAACTCTCCCATGCAAAGATCTGGAAGCTGGTCCTGATATAGTATATTTGTTTCCTAGCTTGAAATAGGCATGGAAGAACCACAAGGGGCCTGGAATACGAGTTTAGTCCAAAACTCAAAACGCTATAAAACGCTTACTTTATCCATTTTACTCTTCCATGTTTGTTGCAGGAACATGAGTTCTGTCAACATCCCCCTGCTTTGATCTTTGCCGTGACATGAAACTGCGAATACTCATCAAGACTGATGCTGCAAGAGTTCAAGCAGCCTCAGCATTGTCTCGCAACACAACGGATGACAGAAATCGTTCGAGCCATCAACAAATCAGCAAATAAATCAATCCTATCACCACTTCAGCTGCACAAAGTGAAATGAAGAACATAGTTTACAGAGTATTAAGTGGATCTCTGAAACGTTCTGAAAGTATAAACAGAAAAGACAGGATCATAAAACATACACCCTCTGTCAGTTGCAAGATGCCCTGTAGGTTAATCCAATTGTCCTTTTTGGAGAAACCTCTCATCCCAATCTGATCTGCCATTTTTTTGGTTCACGCTTCCTGCACTCTGTCAGGAGATGTTCAACCGTCAGAATGCACTCGATGTACTGGCCGGAAAAGCAATCCCATGTTTAATTTTGTTCATTCATCGAAGTGCCTTGGATTCCAACGATACTTGATGTTATCAAATTCATTTTTCAAGTGACAGTTCTTTTTAATGAGGAAATTTAACCTGATGTATATAATTGTATCTTATGATTCCAAATAGATGCTCTTCCAGCCTGGAGGCTGGCCCGATTGGCCAAGTAACCTGGATCTGCTGCAGATCAGTTGACACTTGCTTTGTCGCAAGTGCTGCTAGCAGTATCGTGACACGCAAGTCATGCACAACTCTGGTTGGCATCTCATTCGCAGGCTGGGGTGTTTTTTTGTTTGCATAAGACAAGTCTCGATAGTCACTCTAGTCACATCTCAAGGTGCCATCAAAATCATGAGGTCGTTGTTTTTTTCATCAATTTGCAGTTTCCAGTTGACCCCAACCTGATTGTTCAGTTCCGAAAAGTCAGCAACGTGCGCAGCACGAATTATCGATGCGACCATACTCAGGAGGCCTGGACATGTTCGATCACACGCACCAAATGAAGGGACTTGAGATTCGATGTTCTCCCGCTTAAGTTTTCAACAGGGATTCTTCAAAGTCTAGAATCTCTGCAAAAGGTGTGAAAATGTCCATGTTTTTGGGGCTTCTCCATTTAATGCCGCTGTATGAGGTGATCTTCAGACTGTGCCGGTGATTGTATTTGAGCAGAAGTGTGGTTCATACTCATTCTACCAGAGAGCACTTTCATAAGATGCAAAAAAATCCAGACAACAAAAAGCTTCAGAAGATGAGGCTACTGGTCAGCCAGTGTTTGCTCCAAGAGGCCCTACAGAGAACAAACAAAGCTGCCACCAAGGCCCTATTGACTTTCGGACCAAAAAAGGACCTGGAAATCTGACATTGTTGGAAACCAAATACGAAATACGCCCAAAAAAAAATGCTGGTTTTACCTTTATTAGATTCCCAGACGATCCTCCGAAAACCCTTTGCCTTGGGAGCTGGTGGTCCCTGTGGTGATGGCCGTGCAATGCGTTTGGCCAAGGGTGAAGCTTTTGGTTGATCTGCACCCATTCCTTGTCCTGCCATGTGCAACGTCTGGTCAAACCAAAGCATCATTTTACCCATTAAAGAAATACATAAGACATCGTCAAATCAATGAATTTCTACCTGTGAACCATTATGAGTCTTGAGCTGTCCCTCACCTTTTCCATGATGAGAATCACAAAACCCAACAAAACCATCTCAGTGACTTGTGTGAGTTCAATGTCCTGCAGGACCCAGCTGCATCATGGGATCGCCATTCATTGCTGGAAGTCCACGTCCTGACAACGGCCTTGGTCATCCAAATCACGGTGGCAGAAGTTTCCAAAGCATGCGAGTTTGTTAAGTGGGAAAAAATGAAGAGTTTTTGCCCATCCAAATCATTTTTTCTTAGACAATCATCATAATTCCCTACTGAAATGGGAGGAATTCATCACTTGAAAATTCAAAAAATCATGGTGACTTTGGGACACTCCTCTTCCTGAAAGTATCCAGAAGAAAGGAGTCCAACTCCAAAAGGTTTCTTCTTCCAAGCGACCCTCCCATTGGGTTTCCATCCAATCCTGGAAGGCCATAGCCTGGAACGAAATCACTGGGTGATACAGTGATACTGTTGATGGTTCAGAAATCCTGCACTAGTTGAGGTTGATAGTTTATCCCATTATTTACAAGGTTGTATACATCCCTGGTGGTTGTTTGGGATTTCTGAACCATCAACAGTACCTTTGGTTCAACCGAACTCGACACTGAACAGCGGCTCTTTGGGGATATCCTTGGCGAAACAAATGCTGCTTCATCTGATTTCTGGAGTTTGGGAGGTCTAGCCCCGTCAATTCAATTTCCCATTGCAGACCACCTGCGATTGGAATGGGAATTGGGGGATTCAGGTCAGTGAAGTTGGTTGTTTTTGATGGAAAAAATCTGCCCCATTGCCACACATTGCGCCCTGCCTGGGGGTCCTGGTAAAGGCTGACCAGTGTGAGGGTCCTGTTGCAACCATTGACTTTGATGGGGCCCACTCAACTGGGGCCCGCTCAACCTTGAAAAACCTGAAGAATTCACAGATGATTTATCTGACCAAGTTTGGGAGGCCATTTTTGTATTTTCGACAGCTGGATGATTATAAGCTCAAAAAGATAAGTCCAATGAAGTAACCTTGTGAAGAGGTTCTTCGTCAATTGAAATTCGTGGAACCGTGGAACCTAAGATCACTTGGCAATTGCAAAGTTATCAGTTTGTGAAAAATACCTTTGCAGCAAATTCGAGATGCTCAGATGCTCGTGGTCTGCTCACAATAGCTGATGAATACTATTGATTGACAAACGCCTGCACCAGTTACATTAAATACCACATCAACATACATTGACTGCAGTCTTTCAACCATCCCAACTGATTTAGCCCATTTTGTCCATCATCGGTTCATGTCTCATAGATTTTGGTGGAAAGTCAGTCCTTCAATGTGAGGGCCAGTTGCAGAGGCTGTTGTGCACGCTTATCCACCACTTCCTGGCCGGTGGTGGAACGAGGTTCTGCATCCAGATCATCCCAGGTGGAAAATCATCGGTCCTTCCAAAGCTCGCGTTCATGGCGTACACGGTCCTCAGAACACATCTGTAAACATGTGTTTTTTCACAGTATGTGAGTTGTTCTTTTAAGGTCTTAAGGTCGCGTTTTTGAAGAATGGCACCAAATTTAAGGAAGACGATCTGTAGGAGGAACAAACACAACATCTTTCTCCAGGGCACCAATTGACTTTCGATGTGCTGCTGCGAGATTTGCAACAAGCGCAAGACAGAGTGGTCAGCCTGAACGAACCGCTTTTGGCGGGAAAAAACTTCTGTAGATTCTAGAAAATTCCATCCCGGAGAAGGAATATAAATAAACCAATCGTTCAAAACCAACCAGATTGAATCAAAGTCAGAAGAATCAAAGACAACAATTCATTTACGTGAATTATCGTAACATAACCATCTCAAAAAACTTCAGTCCTACAAGGTCACTTTTTTACATCACCCAAAATCTGGTGCCCAGTTGTCATCCAGCCTTCTTTCCGAGGAGATCCAAGATGCTGCGGTATTTCTGTGAAGACACTTGACGCCAAGTCTTATCCACCTGGATGACAAATGACCAACAAAAAAACACCTTCCTATTGGGAGAATCCAAGAACAGGATATGGGAAAACCAACAGAAACGTTCAGAAAAGAAACATCACAATCTTTTGATACAAAACAATCCTCAGTGTCTTCAGATTTTCTTGCACTTTGTCTTGAAGTCGATCAATTTGAACCAAACGTCATACCTCACATCTGCGACGAAGCTTGCAGCGAAATTTGAGCATCCCGACGCGACTCACCAAATTTTGTGCACAATCCTCCCAGTTTAGCAATTCCACATCCACATCCAGCTCTTCCTGTCACAGGTCTGACTTCAGGTGACTTGATTTGACTCTTTATCTGCAACTCTAAAGCTATAAGTGAATCCGATTATCCTTTCAAGTCACAAACATTCATGTAAAGTAGTGATTCCATATCCATCAGTGATACACCCCTCCAGATCAAATCCGCCTCAGTGCCATCATTCATTCGTGCTCCAGGGAACACTCCCACAACCTGCGTGTGCGGACTTCAAATGACTTGTAGCCCCTAAAACCATGTAGCCCGTTTCATACCAACACAAATTCCAGTTGGATTTCTCAACAAAAACACGCTGGGGTTATGTCAAAGGTCCACAATCTATGGCTGATCTGTGGCCCCTAGAATCTGGAGGTCTTGCCAAATTGGAGCTAAAGGCAACGTAGTAAACTTGTAAAAACTTAGTCCGAAAAGGTCACCACTTTCCATTTCAAGCATTTATATAGATCCATTTAGCATTTCCAAAAAATTGACCAAATTGACGTTTCAACTGTTGACACTTCGACCAGCATTTCATTGAAACTTAGCATTTCCTTCAATACGTCCAAACCTGACAGAGCTTCACAGTGCCACGGGTAAGTTTGGTCACATTGTCCTGGCAGCCAAGCGAAAAACGGCATGTGACAAACAAACAGAAAGATGAAGCAGTAAGTTGAATGGAAATGGCATGGATTGTGGATGATTGATAGATTTTAGTTCACATATGGCACTCAGCTCAAGGAAAAAAGGCCCTAGACCCTCAAATACTTTTGCAACATTCATGATATTAATGTTTCTCAAATATCTCAAAAAAACCTGGCCAAGGTAACGGAATGAAAACCAACCCACCCAACACAACCGTTCAAGCACATCATCGGCCCTGCTCCTCCAGGGCTTGGAAGTTCTTCTCATAGACTTTCTGATCAAGCTCCTTCATCGGGGTTTCAAAGTTTGAAAACGACGAACATGCACCAAAAAATATGCGCATACAAAACTCATCCCCAAATCAGCTCAAGCTCTTTCGCACCTCATAGATACCATCCACGTCTTGTTTGTGACGTTGATTGTCCTCAAGAAGCCGAGTTGGAGTTTTTCGACCAAGTGGGCATCACAAACATCACATGTTGAAAAAACCACAGCCGCTCCTCTGCACGCTGACGTTCCAACTTCCGCAAGTCGTCGCTGTTTTTGCCGATGTCCACGTCATGTGCTGCACTCTTCACCGTCAAATTATTCACCTGGCTTTTGATACACCACAAGATGAAACGTCACCACAATAGCAATGGAAGAAAAGAAGAAACTTTGGATCTTGCCTCATCACGAAGCTTTCCAGTGTCTCGCTTGGACTCACCACTAGCACCTGCAATAAAATGACAAAGTAACTCGGAGCTAAGGCTAGACAAATACAATCTTGCTCGCTTTACTTGCCAAAACAAAGGAGGAAAAGAATAACCAAACAAAGCTAAGAAAGACTTATATAAACAAGAAACTTTTATAACTATCAGATGTACCTGTACCTCCTCCAGTTTCTTTCTTTTTTCGGATGTGTCTGTTTTAATCATTCCCAAAACTTCCAACCTTGAAGCCCAGCAATGCGCAAATCCAAGGCATTGAGACGTTTGGCATTCTCCTGGTCACCAACCAACCAACTATTTCACCGAGTCGTTGCTGCCTATGGGAAAAACTTCCAGGGGAAATAGTTTTCACCCCTCCCAGCCTTGGAGAGATTGGAGTGATGACGTTCCACACCTGAGTTTTGTTGTTAAATCTTCACCCCTCGGGTAAGGTACAACTGAAGTATCAAAAAACAAATGTCATGCCAATTTTCTCATCTATAAGGTTTCATGTCACTGTGAAACTTTTGAAATGTACACATTAAAAACAAAAAAACGCAAATTCTTACCTTCATCTCCTCCCATCAACTAAAAAATAAACAAGCATCCATCAATGCGATCATTCACTTCCCGATGCAAATCTTCATCTTGTTTTTGTAGGTGTGCTTCCAGTTGAGAGTGCCTACGCTCCGACAAAGTGCTCAAGGACATGGCCACTTTATGCCAAAAAGTTGGCTCATTTCTCAAGCAACAGGTGTGTATTTTGGAGAAACAGAGAAAACAAACCAAACTTCAGAAAGCATCTATATACATTCTCGGGACCGCCCTATGCCAATTGCAAATTGAGTTTTCCATCTTTGTGGTTCCATGTAGTAGATTTTCAGTGCCTGATCTCAAAGTCTTCACGATGATTGTCCATCTTCGCATGCATTTGCTGGTGCGTTTCACTGTGTCGACCTTTCAAAGGAGATGCAAACAGCAAAAGTTCGACCAAACAACAAGACAATTCATGAATTCAGGACCTCTTCAAACTTCAAACTTAGCTAGGTGGTGGTTTCAACCAAGCCATTTGAAAATATGCTCGTCAAATTGGATCATCTCCCTAGGGTTCAGGGAAAAGAGTTAAAATATTTGAAAGAACCACCTAGTTATATATTCAGTACACCATAACAAACGAAATATAAACCTCTGGTTGAGATTCTTGGTGAAGAATGAAGAAATGTGCATGAAAGTTCCAAGCAGGGTTGGTTTTCTAGCTGCAACGTCAAGAAATGATCAATCCAAACGTGTTCCAAGACACCCAAGGCATCCTCCAAGTCCTGTGAGACAGATCTAGAATTCCACACACAGTCACACGACAAAATAACTCGAGAACGGTCATCCAAACGGTTAAAGACACATAAAAGGCACATAGCAAATGGAATGGCTTTATGAAGTTCATGGACACGAAGTTGCAAAGCTTCCCAGCCTTGCAATGTTGATGGCGCTCGTCCAAACGTTGGGAAACAACGGTGTGGGAGTCGTCCACGTAGCCTCAGCGCATTAGGGTGTTTTTTGGGGCACGTTGAACCTCCCTTGGGCTGCTTAAACAGATTGCAGCAAAAACGAAACAGAGTGGATAGAATTTTTATGAATTTCATTTGACGAAATATGTCGAAAACATCAACAAGCCATTCTTCAAGCATCCCAGCATCCCCGTATCCCAAGCATTTCTGCTGAGTTACGTTGAATGTTGTTCGCATTCGTGTCAACCTTCTCTGTCAAAGTCTTCAAGGTTTCACGGAGATTGCCCACATCTTCATCCACTTTGCGACGCCTGCTATCCACTTCCAAGCGCAAGGCTGATGCCATGTCACGGACCGTCTTGATGGAGGCATCAATGTCATCATTCATGTCATTCCAGGCGGTGATATCGGTCTTGGCATCAAATTTCGCTTGGGTACTTTGAGCATGTTCACCAATATCTTCAGAAAGTTGTTGGCACCGTTCATGAACTTCCTGCAAGCTTTGAGAAACATCCTCCATCCAGGCGTCATGAGCTTTTAAGGCTTCCTGCATATCACCCATATCCAAACGCATTGTGGAGATCTCAGCTGTCACAGTCGCCTGCAAAACCATGTCATCAACGATTCCATCCAGACGAATTTCTCAAAATATGTGAAAAATGGTAGGCCTTTTTTGGGCATTTTCTGTACACTTGGATCTTGCTTAAATTCTGTATGCTGTATCTGTAAAATGCATGTATATGCACTAGTGTGAGTATTTTACCAATCTCTTTGATAGTTGTCGAATCTTCAAGCCTATATTGAAGATTTGCAGATCAGTCCACCCTAGACATCTATTCATTCAAGGCAAACGGCAAACCATTGAAAAAAGAGAATTCGAGGAGTTAAGCATTCCTGTGGTAAAACTTCAACTTACCCCTGGTCACAGCAGAAAATTGAAGCACCAGAGTCATCACTCCCAGTGATTTTATGACCTCGACACGTTGGCGAGATGTGATGATGGAGTGAGTGGAATCAACACGTGCACGCATCTCATCCAAATCCACATTCACGGCATCCATGGCTGCCTTAGCATCTCAGGATACTAATGTTGAGGACATGGGCATGTTTGGAGGAAATATACAAAAATCAAATTCTTTCAGATTGAGTTCGTGAAAGTAGCATCAACTTCATGTTCAGAGTTGCATCAGTTTAGATGTCGGCATTTTCTCAGCTGCCTCATCCAAGGTACTGTGAAGTCTTCCATGTCCCTTTCGCATGCCAACACAATACGCCTGACTTGAGAGGTGTCGTTCTTGGTGCCATTCAGAAGGTCCTGCCGTCACGAGGTCTTGAACTCTTGAACTCAAGCCAACTCGCAATTTAGCATCTGAGATATTCACCCATAAAAGAGAGCAACAACAAATTTTTGCTTTGAAAGTTTCAGCCCATCCAACTTCTCAAATGAAATTCCAGTCTCCGGTCTCTACTCCAACCTTTGGCCACCTATCTTCCCATAAAATTGAACTGGCGCACTTTTCTTTAAAGGGGCACCCCCCCTAACCATGACCGGTGCTGAGTTGTGAGCCTTCAACTCTCCGATGTCATATTTCACGGTATCCACGTCTTGTGCCAAACTTTCCACACCAGGCACTGCCGTGTCACCAGCACGTTGAGAGCCCAAGAAAGAGATCTTCTTCTCCACGTCCTGAAGAAATCATTCGAATCATCTGAATTTGGTCAAACCAAAAAAAATGGGCTGGCCTTATGATACTCAGGAGAAATGAGTTGAATGTAAATCATTGTAAATGAAACTTGTTTGATAAGAAAAAAGTGTACCTTTGTATGATTACTGAGTCGTTGATGTTGCATGATATCCAATATGGACACACAAGAGTTTTATGCACAGTCCTGAGTGAGTTGTTGAATTTGGTTGGAGACTTGTTGTTCGAAGTCGCTCATCCTATTCGTCACCTTCTTCATCACTTGGCTATCTCCTTTCGTGGCCTGGTCCGGAGCCAGCGGTGGGCAAGTCCCTGTCACTGTAACATGTCCATCCCTTTACCCTCAGGGTGCCTTCCCTTCACCTGCTTCACCACTGCCCAATTCAGAAAGAACACGAGCCTGCTGGGAAACTGGGGAACGGGTGAATAGACAGATGGTGAACAAAAACTTGCAAACAAAAAAGGTCTTGGCCAAAATAGCATCTCCAAGATGTACAATGATGATGCAAAATCTATTTGGTTTTGACAGTCAAAAATGATCACAGGTCATTTTTGTTGGGGTGGTGGCATCATCATCGGCATCAATTCACGCACCTCGAGCTTTTTGAAGCGCTCATTGACATCCTGGGAAAGGCCCTCGACCTTCCGATTCACCATGGTCTGCATTTCACGCGACTCCTTTCGGTTTTGGTTTTGCTGTCGGAAGAATTCAGTGGGGCGGGGTTTTGTCAACAAAAAAGCTTCCAACCTTCAAAACGATCCAAAAACTGCAGTCAACCTCCAAATGAAGGGTGAGCGGTGAGCGTTTTACCGGATCTCTGGTTTTCCGGACATGTCTCCTGGGTAACAACTTCGGAGGAATACTTCTTCACATCTCCCAAGACTTGCGAGAGGTCCGCCGTTGAAGCATCTTGAAGAGTAGTGAACATGGAATTGGTGTCCTTCATGGCGGGGCTGGAGTGCTGAAAGGAGAATCCTTGTTGCCTCTTTGACGGTGCAAGGACATACATAGTTACATGGTCTTCTGTAAACTGTAAACTATATAGAGCCTCTACCTCTACAATTGCTGGAAATGGTAGTTCTCCAGATGGTTCCTTTCTTCAACTAAACACTAGCTGTGGGTTTGGGTTGGTGGTTTGGGTGTTCCTTATAACCCTATATTTTGATCAAAGAAAACCACAGAAAAAATTGATCAATCTGAACCCCAAAAACCATCAATGAAAATAACATCAAAGAAACACTGACGACAAACAGAAAGAAATAGACAGACACAAATAGACAAAATCTGACATTTAGGTTTCATCTAGGTTTGGCAAATTCATGGCACTTTCATGGCAGTTTCATGGCAAATCCAAACATGCCCAAAGGGGAAAGTGCCAGGAAAGTGCCATGAAAGCGCCANCAAAAAAAACCAAATCGACAACCAACACCGACTTTTTGGACAACTTTTCCAATGGATTTTGGCAGACTGTACCCAGGTAAGGCTTGTATGTGAAAGTGCCATGAAACTGCAATGAAAGTGACATGAATTTGACATGATTTTGATTTTTTGGGACTGAAAGAAACTGAGACAGTGCAGGCTCATGTCATGTTCATGGCACTTTATCTTAAAAACTACTTCCAAATTGTCATGTTTGTTTTATCATGTTTGTGTCTTCCTTTCTTAATTTTTTCATTGGTGATTTTTCAAATTTATCAAAGTTTTTGCGTTTTTCTTTGATCAAAATATAGGGTTATAAGGAACACCCAAACCACCATCCCAAACCCACAGCTAAGCTTAACCTGATTTCTCGGTCAGCTACAAAAAATATGATTCAGACCATACTTCCAGTACATATAGACTTTAAAAACAATAGATGACTTGTTTTCGCTTCAAACATTTCATCCACCAACGGAACGGAGTTCCCGGAACCGCCCCACCTTCAGCACCTCACGAAGCTGTTCACACTCTGAACCCACTGCTGTGAGGCTCATCTTGGAACACACTTTGCTGATCAACGAAAGAAGACTTTCATTGTGCCTGATGAAAGATACACCAAAAAAGGGGAAAAGATGCCAAGTGAATTTTGTTTCCACAGTAAAATGAGGGCCTTAAATGAAGGATGTCAATGAAAAAAGGGATCGTCAGGAAATTTGTTCCATGATCTTTTCTCGATTTGCATCTGGTTTTGTTGTTGATAAGCCTATGAAAGTTCCTTAGTCAACATGAAAACAGCAAACTCGACAACTTCTCCGGCCTGTGGCAGGCCTGCATGGTTTCAATCATAAGCTTCTGATTGGCCAGCATCACGACAAAGCTTCCGCAGGTTTTCTGCAAAGCTTCAAGGAGAGGTCACAATTGGCGTTTGAGCCTCTGTAAACTGCGAATCTCAAATCTCAAAGTTCCTCGGAAATGAATCACATTAAGCCACTAGCATCAACTACCTGCTTAGCTGCTTAGCTGACTTGCTCCTTAGCTTAGAAAAATGAGCTCCCAAGTGGATCCACGAAAAAACACAAAAACGAGTCCAGCTTTTCTCTCGCGGACTTTTCGGTTCTTTTCGATTCCTACATTCTCATACAAGCTCAGCTTTCTGGCCGATCTTCAAATTTAAACAACAAACAATTGGATGAACTCAACTTGGGTTGACTTTTTTTGTACCAACATCCCATCCAAAAGAAAACCACAAGAAATAACACTCCCCTCGTCCCGAAGTCGATCTAAAGATAGGACTTGGTAACTGGGAGGACCCAGTGCCTTTGCGATTCAATTAGGATTGGAGATACTGCCATGGAGACATGGATCTTGATTACTGAACTTACAAGAACATACGTTCGGTCTTTTTCAGTAACTTGCCTTACTAGGTTGAGGCAAATCTTGGTAAATTCACTTGCTTGACTCTATCAATATCTGAAAAAAACATTGGGCATGGCCCAAAAATGTTGACCCCAATACATTAAAGTACCATTCCACATGATCCCACATCTGTGGTCCCAAACTTGAATCATAATTCTGGCCATTAAGGTGGGTCAATGGTAATAGTAAACCACCTTTGGGGGGGCTTGCGTTGTGCAACTTCATTTCCTAAAAATTGACCCTTCTCACATGGCAACATCCGCACAGCAATCGTCAATCTATCGGCGCTGTTGCTTGCCCTGGGCAATACGAATGCGGGACATCACTACAGCGTCTGGATTTCGAACACCTTCCAGTAGAAACCTTAGTATACCACAACAAGATCAAGAAATGCAAAAACACCTTATTTTTTCTTGAGTGAAAATTATCATTACACCAAGCTACGTATTTCTGCCACCATCCATGCCCATGACGGTCAGAGCGATCGTCTTGTTGAGCTGCCACAATGCATCTTCGGTTCTTTTGTCCAGGTCATTCCTCGAGATCTACAATAAGATCACCAAGACTCACCCATGATGGATGCTTCGGGAAGATACTGAGTTTTAAGTCGGGGGATGCTGGAAGATGTCATAGGATTGGTCAGCCAGAAGTTCCATAAGACAGAATAATCCCTGCAATAGAGGGTAGTATACAGTAATTCCTGAAACAAATCAACCAACTCAGGATTCGACAAGTGATGCAATTCACAGACCGTTGGGACCCCCTTTCAACCGACTTCAATCAAAGCTCTTTCTGATGAACTCGGCCATGTCATCCTTCCAATCACCTTTACTTCTTCGGTCGCTTCTGTCTCGCCTGCACACTTTTGTCACGCAAAAAAAATGACCTTTTCTGCAGAATGTCACACTGACACTTTCCAAAATGGCATGGAATTCGTGCTTACAATGTGCATTTTATTCCCTCGTCCATTCATCCTATCCAGAACCTGAACAAATCCATGGTGATCCATAGTCAGGCCGTCAGGCATCATTCAGCTCACTGAGATCTGCACCTGCGCTCGCGCCCTCCCCGACGCCGGTCACGGCCCTCGCGGCCACGACCACGCTCCCGGCGGCGGCCCCGGCTACGGCTACGGCTTTCGGAGTAGTAGTCACTGTAATACCTGGATGACTCAATGACGGATGCTGAACTTTCACACGATTACCTCCAGTCACAAGCCCACACTAAACATTAAAACACAGAACCAACTGCGGCCTATCTGTCTCTCAAAAAATGTGCAAGCAAAATTTAAAACATAATCAATCGAAGAAAATCATACGGGACTTCATTTCTGACATTCATCCCATAGCAATCAGTCAGAGTAATGCCAAGCTGCTCGTACTCGGAGGCGCCTCGGCTGTCTGACCTGCCTCTATCACCTTTGTCACGCTCGCGTCGGCCCATGACGCTACCGAGGCGCCGGAGCTAAAAAAGAGGCTCCAATAGCTGCGGTGCCGAGGCTCACCGACATGGAAATAAATTATACCAGCATAGACCCCAAATAGCATGGAAAGGTATCACCGATTTTCTACAATTTGTTTGGGGCCGATTCACAAGATACATCTTCTTCTATAGATATATTTCTGGGCAAGAAACAAACCAAAATACAGATACAAAATATAACCAAATAGAAATGAAAATTTCTGTAAAAATGATTTAAGACCGCAAAACCCCACTCGTGGACGCATCAGATGGCACCTCCAATGACACCCTCCATGACAGCCCTTTCTTAGATCTGCAAACCCCTGACCCCTACACGCATCAGCTTCAATGACACCTTGTATGACGACAGCCCGGTCTTGGATCTGAGAACCCGCAGCCGTACACACATCAGACAGCACCTCCACTGACACCCTGTGTGACAGCCGAACGCTGACCCCTACACACACCAGACGACACCTCCACTGACACCCTGTGTGACAGCCCGGTCTTGGATCTGCGAACCCTGACCCCCACACACACACCAGACGGCACCTCCAACGACACCCTGTGTGACAGCCCCCCCTGCAACGAATCCACAAAATCTGCGAACCCTCACCCCCCAACTTGAAGTAAGAACCCCTGTGGCTAAAGCTATTTGGGGAAAAAACTGCTTTACTTTTGACGTCAAGTCCCAGCATTTTTTTAGGGTTGCTACTTTTTTTTGTCCATGTTAATACTTTTCTGATGGTGTTACTTAATCACTTGGGAATTCTTCTGGATCCAGTCTTACCTCAGTGACACACCCAAGAGCTCCACAACACAAGCACCCTAGGCACTCGCACTGAACTTGCCCTGACACCTTCCAAAAACGGTGACAATGTGTTTTGATGTTTTCTGCACTCCAGAAACACTCCTCAAAGATCAGCAAGCCTGGACCAAAACTACTTCAGAATCTGTTTGCTTTTCCCCACCTCCAAATTGAAGGCATCACAGCAGTTTTTGGCTGTTGCAACTGTTGTGGCTCTTGTGGCTTGCAGTTTTTGATCTTTCGACGTCTAAATTTGCCTTTTTTCAATGTCTCATGTTGAAGATGACTGCTTCGGATTCTCTGGTGAAATTGAATAGCCAGCGAACCCCTGGGTGTGGGAAGATTAATTATCTTGTGGAATGATATCTGGTATCTTCTCAGGGTTGCAGGTCTCTTAGTTGTTAAACAAAGAACGTAACGAAAGAAGAATTAAAAGAATAGCTCGCGGATATCATGAGCCTTCGAAACACAGAGCAGGAAGCCGGCAAACAGGGACATGAATCATTATTGGACCATCAGCACAGTTCACTGGCACAGACTTAGGAATCCAACCTTTGTCACGCGACGCTTGACTCTTTCTTGAAGACCTAATATCCCTGTACCAAGATCCAGCATCTCAGCATCTCAGCATCTTCAACTTTCATCTTTCCGAGAATTGAACTATCAATCAGAAGCTACCTCACAGCTACTATTTCTCGTCCTTATAGTTCTTGATTGCCTCTTTCCCAGACCACCCATCTACAAATCATATTTATTTATTGTATTTTATTGTTTAGTATTGCTATTGCTTCATTATTTCAACTCCAAGGGATTGCTTTTCAGTTGCCTGAGACTTCCCCATAGTGCAAATGTTGCAGGTAGTCGCAGCTGAGCTGGCTAAAGCCTACAGAGGGAGAAGACAAGAATAGTGAACTCAATGGGCCCAAACAATATCTTTTGAGGGTGCCAAGTACAGGCAATGCTGAAAAAGTCTTCAGGTGTAAGCCTTCAACTCCGCAAATCCTGAATCTTCACAACATCTGACCAGTTGGTTTCCCCGACCTCTGGCAGCTTTTCCTCAGAGTCAAGGATCCTGCAAAAAAGTGTCTCAGCCATGTACAGAAAAGATACTTCTGACATCAACTTGTATGAGAGATTGCAACTAAGCTACTAAAATTCAATTCTATCCGAACTCATCATAATCTTTGTGGATCCTATCATGTCTCATCATGTCTTATCCAGTCTTATCATCACCTTCCCATATAGAGATGATAGTATGATGGTATCATCCCTTCTCCAAGCACAACTTCCGATGTCTCTGTCTCTCTGTGTTTTGGGTAGCTCCAAATAACGACGCCTTTCGGATCTTTCGATGCCGCTCCCTGGACCTCGCGAAAACAACTTTACGAATCACTGGTGATAGATCATATATTGAGATAGATAAAAACAAAAAAGTGGTATTAACGGTGCATATATTCATAAGAAAGTTATGACATCACCTGCAATCTCCTTGCTTCTGAACTTTGATTTGAGAGTTCGGATCCCAATTTTCCCAACTTGTCGACTTGCAAGATGATTTGCAGCGTTCTGCTGTTCCTCTCGCAGGTGGGGATCTGGTAGCCGGTTTTTAAAAGTTCTAAGTTCTAAGTAGTTCTACGTAGTCCTAAGATCTAAAAAAAGTTAGGGGAACGGCTAAAGGGGCAAGCGCATTCGAGCCAAGGTACTCGTTACGCGCCGCCCAGTTGAGGGCTGCAGTCTCGTGCTGCAAACCAAAATTGTCAGAATATGTCAGAATGCATTCAGAAATGCATCCATTTGACCCAAAAATGCTTGTTGAAATGATGCACATGGGCGTCTGAGAGATGTTAAGATTTCTGGTAAAGAACAACCTGCCTTCAAGGTTGTGGTGGAACGGCGAGTAAGGATCTGATTGGCAATAGCCAGGAGCTCACAAGCAGGATCCCAAGACCTGAACATCTTCAGCAACTGATCAGCTGATGGCCGTTGGCAAGGACAACATCTTAAGGTGTGATCCAGGACTGCACCAACGAAGAATCTCTCACACACCAGTTTTCCCTTCCACTGAGGAAAGCGAAGTGAAAAGCCAGGTAAAGATTCCACACCAGGCCAGGTGTCATTGGAAGGTGTACCAACCTTCTGAAAGATCTTGAAGAGTTGTCCAATTTCAGAATCTCCACAAAATAGAGGTTGCCCTGTTGCCATCTCCCCAAACACACATCCCACAGACCAAATGTCAATGTTCTTGTCATATGGTCCTCCTAACATCAGCTCAGGGGCACGATACCATAAGGTCACCACTTCTTGGGTGAGCGGCTGGCGTCGAAATTGGTGGTGCATGCGGCTCAAGCCGAAATCTGCCACCTTCAAACAACGATTCTGGAGATCGACTAAGATGTTCTGTGGTTTCAAATCACGGTGAATCCATCCCAGGTGATGCAAATGGCTGACAGCATGCAGGAGATCAAGAAGTCCACCTTTCAGGAACCCGGAAGACATAGAATCAGGCATGATTCTTCGGATGTATGTACGGAGGTCTGCGTCCATACACTCACAGATCAAGTGGATCTTATCATCCAAAATGAATGGATCTTCTAACAAAGTCACAATATTGGGATGCTTCAAGCACTTCAAAGCGCAAATTTCCCTTTCCCAAGTTCCACTTTCCACATCCAGCTGCTTGGAGAAGACCCACTTTCCTCGAACTTTGTCATACATACGAAATGTCTCACTGCAATTGCCAGCACCAAGACGGTGTTGATCTGTGAAACGAGCTTCAAAGGAAGGAAAGATATCATCCAAATTCTGCAGAAGTTTCACATGGCCATTGCAATGTAGCGCCGCCAAAGCTTCTGCCACGTTGGTAGCAGAACACAACACCTGCAAGGGTTCATCACCACAAAATCTGCAGGTGCTTTTGAAAGCAGCAAAGCATAGGCGAAGTGCATTTCAGAAAACTCTATGCATGCACACAAACAATCGATATATCGGGGAATTGATCCCTTGTGTGACTTGAGGAACTTTCCAAAAAATCCGCTTTTGGAACCTGCTTGGTCTCCAATTCCATCAAGGAAACCGCAGGGCGGCTGCCAATCTGAAGCGTGAAGCAAGGAAGACAATGAGACATAAAATCATCCAAAAGCCCAAATACCGTCTTAAAGATGCTGTTCAAACAAACCCTCTGGTAAACTCATAATCAAGTGCCAATTCTAAATGTTGCCATAGCATAGTGATTCAATCTGAGGTCAACTTCACTAGTTGGATGTGACTGTCATCATTCTTGAAATACGCAGGTACGACACATGACGCCTGCCTCCAAACATAAAGCAGGTGGCAAGTCGGTCTTTGTCAGTTCCTCGCTGGGTGATTGGCATCTTCACATTCACAAATGGTCCCTGAAGGAAAAAAATCCAAACTTGCACCACAAATCACTTTTTTGGTCGTTCCAAGTTCCATTCCCTTTTCAACAAATAGCTCATGACCAGGTGGATTGTTTCCAGCTCCAACGGAAAAGATTTCTCCTGAACTTTGCGACGCAAGGCTTCAGCTTGCTCGGGTGCCTTCCAAATGCTTTCAGCATCCTGCAAGCACTTTTTGCTGCTGATACTCATGTGATGCTGCTTTGGCTTGGAAGCAAACGCAAATCAATGCTTAATAGTCGAAGGAAGTTAGTATAGCAAACTTCCGACAATATGGAGAGTTGAAAAGCAGATGAGACAGGCAGTCAAGTCGGAAGAAAGAAGATGCAATAGCGCGAAAGTCAGAAGAAAAAAAATACATCCGCGCGAAATGTTAGAGAAGTCGCGAAATGCTGTGTTTTTTCAATGATTCGTGTGTCGGGTCAGTCGAAAAGTAGGCCTGTTAAAGCGGCGGGTGCGGAGGTAGCTGTTCCGCAGACAGATGAAAAATTGCACGCCACATTTTGAAGTGAAAATGTACAAAACACGTCATTTTCGGACCACTTTTTGAAGTTCTGATGTCGCAAAATTGCACGCCGCTGTGACGTACATTTGGAAGTGAAAATGTGCAAAACACGTCATTTTCGGACCACTTTTTGAAGTTCTGATGTCGCAAAATTGCACGCCGCGGTGGCGAGAAGCACTTTCAGAAGTCAAAATGTACAAAACACGTCGATATCGCAAAATTGCACGCCGCTGTGGCGAGAAGCACATTCAGAAGTCAAAATGTTAAAAAATTGAGGGTCTGGGAGCACTTTTTGAAATTTTGGTGTCGAAAAATTGCACGCCGCTGTGGCGAAACGCACATTTGGAAGTGAAAATGTTAAAAAACTGTCATTCTCGGAGCACTTTTTTGAAGTTCTCATGTCGAAAAATTGCACGTGGCTGTGGCGAAAAGCGCGTTTTGAAGTGAAAATGCACAAAACACGTCAGCAGCGGACAGTTTTTTGAAGTTCTGATGTCGAAAAATTAGTCAGGTAGTAAGTTAGTCAGTTAGTCAATCAGTCAGTTCGTCACTTGGTCAGTTAGCTAGTTAGTCAGTTAGTTAGTTAGTCAGTCAGTTAGTCAATTAGTCAGTTAATCAGTTAATCAATCAATCAATCAATCAATCAATCAATCAATCAATCAATCAATCAATCAATCAATCACTCACTCACTCAGTCAGTCAGTCAGTCAGTCAGTTAGTCAGTTAGTCAGTTAGCTAGTTAGTCAACTAGTCAGTTCGTCAGTTAGTCAATCAGTCAGTGAGTCATTTGGTCAATTAGCTTGTTAGNTTAGTTAGTCAGTCAGTCAGTGGGTCAGATAATCAAGTAGTCAGTTAGTCAGGCAGTCAGCCAGTCATGAAGTAAATTAGTCAGTTCGTCAGTTAATCAATTAGTCAGTCAGTCAGTCAGTCAGTCAGTCAGTCAGTCAGTCAGTCAATAGGTCAGTTCATCACTTAATTACTCAGTTAATCGGACAGTCAATCAGTCAATTAGTCTGTTAGCTAGTTAGTTAGTTGGTCAATGTTTTTTTTCTGACATCCGTCACTCACAGCAATCAATCTCTCCTATACGTTTCCTATTCTTGAAACTTCCGCCACCGCCTTGTGCGGTACTACTGGTAAATAGAATTACAGGAGACCATGTGTTCAATACTGGAACTTTAGCAAATTAAAACGACGCTTGCTGACTTCGTTTTCTTTCACACCCTATGTTAATGACATACAGTTGAAGGACCCAAAAGTTGTGTCTCCTTGCAACACATGATCACCGCGAGCCGTGTCTCGACCACCACAAAGACATCCATGGGAAATTGGGAATAAAGAACTGGCTCTCGAAGCGGATGGCAAATCTTTCCATGCCGATCGCAAATCTCTAAGGAATGCCGATTGGGAAGATTGAGACCTGCGGTGACACGTAGTATCTCTGCCTTCCAGTCTTTGTGGTATGGAATCCTCATCAAGAACTTCTTTGTGCGGTCCGCCATTGAATCTAGAAATAGGGTTCTTGAGCCCTAAATCTCTTGAGCCAAAGTGGCTATTTCATGGAAGCCGAAAATTCCCACTGCAAAAAAACAGCAATGAAAAGGCCTTCAAAAGTGTCTAGGAAAAAAAAACTGAAAAGGCTTCAATTATCTTCGACCCTCATACTGAACCCAAGCTTTCAGTAACTCCAATGAACCAATTGCTGAACCAATGCCTTTCATCCTTTACATGGTGTCCTGTAAACACATCAGCTTAGATTGCTCGGTCTTCAAAAAAAACGCTGGCCTTCTCATTCTGCAAATTTGTCGCACGTTGATCTCAGCTCCGAGGCGAAACCTGAGAAGAGCAAGATGGAAAGCTGGCCAAGTCTTTGAGCACCGCAGCATATCACAATTCTGTAGGCAAAGGATAATGATCAAACTCAAAAGAGGCGGAAGGCTCTTTTGCTGAATTTCTCTCACTTCCAGAGACCAAAACAAAACCAGAACAACACCGTGACTTGCACGAAATGAATGAGTTAAAGCCCTTCAATCTTTGTTTTCATTCCTCTTTTTCATAGCTCTTCAAAGCACAAAGCGACTGCGAAAACTTGGAGGTGAGACACAACTCCTCCTTGCACAGGTGACAAGGCTATCGCGCACAGATTCCCTGTCGCAGCTCGCGTGTTTGACACAACTGCCGCCCAAGTACATGACTTTAAATGGTCAGTAGTAAAACCATCCTTAAAGCAAAATATGTATATATATGTTTGGTGGGAGCACTATCAAATGTGGGTTCAGTCACTATAAGCTCTATAGTCTAAGAACATATACTAATTACTAAAACAAAACGATGATCAACATTGCTTGTTTGGAACATTAAAAGGGGTTGTTCCCCAATCCTTTGCTTTCCAGTTCCAATCGTTTCGACCACTCGAGCTCCACCAGAATCAGTGGCTACTTTAAAGCCGCCACTACAGTTTGCCAGAGGCAACTGCAGAGCTTGGAAAACTTCTTGGTCGCAGCATCGATGCGTTTAAGCATTGAAAGTATGTCTCAAAAGAAAGGTTCAGCTCCTAAGAAACATAGGATTTGGGATGGGGGCTCCTGCCCAAAGAATGGTATTTAGTGTTGAAATGCATCCGCCAATCAACCATTCTGTTGGTTGCACTATGTGTTGCAACGTTCAGTCTACATTTGATCTCAATCCTGGAGCATTCATTTCATGAGACATTCGGAAGACTTGCCGACATCATGCAGCACTTCACTCGCTTTGCTCCAACTGCTTCAGCCAAGGGCAGCCAAGGCGGCTGAAATATCCGGAGCAGAACAAATGATCTCACCATGAGCCACGTCCTTCCAGCAAGTTGAACGAGTTTCGTCCCAGTCGAACCCTGGAGGCATGATGGTTGCAGTCCTTGCCCATCTTCACCAAAGACACATCATTCTGACTGCGATCCATGATCAAGGGAGGTAAAGCCGTCATCCCAGAGAGCTCCTTTGTGATTTCACAGGGGGAAAGATTTGCTGTGTTATGAATTCATTGCGTTGGTCATGTTGAAGCAACCTTCTTTGTGTCCATCAGAATTAAGCATCTGATACTTGGCACCAGCAGACCCGATATTTCAATGACACTGTGGCAAATTGTTCAAAATCTCCTTGATTTTCTGCCTCAAATTGGTTGCTGAAACCGCTGCCTGTCAAGAAAAACAAAGAGCAGGCTCAAAAACTAAAAGCTGAAGGCTCTTTCCATGCAACAACCTGTCAACAATTTGCGCCTCCCAAATGTCAGTATTGCATCCCACGATCACAGCCACATCTCCTTGAGGAAGTTTCACATGGCCATTTGTAGGAGATCCCTGCGGAGGTGCACTTGTAGGTGCACTTAGCGCCGCCAAAGCTTCTGCCACGTTGGTAGCAGAACACATCACCTGCAAGGGTTCATCACCGCAAAATCTGCAGGTGCTTTTGAAAGCAGCAAAGCATAAGCGAAGTGCATGTCAGAAAACTCTATGCATGCACACAAACAATCGATATATCGGGGAATTGATCCCTTGTGTGACTTGAGGAACTTTCCAAAAAATCCGCTTTTGGAACCTGCTTGGTCTCCAATGCCATCAAGGAAACCGCAGGGCCACTGCCAATCTGAAGCGTGAAGCAAGGAAGACAATGAGACATAAAATCATCCAAAAGCCCAAATACAGTCTTGAAGATGCTGTTCAAACCAACCCTCTGTTAAACTCATAATCAAGTGCCAATCTTCCAAATGCTGCGATAGCATTGTGATTCAATCTGAGGTCAACTTCACTAGTTGGATGTGACTGTCATCGTTCTTAAAATACGCAGGCATGACACATGACGCCTGCCTCCAAACATAGAGCAGGTGGCAAGTCGGCCTTTGTCAGTTCCTCGCTGGATGATTAGCATCTTCACATTCAGAAATGGTCCCTAAAATCAAAAGATGCCAAACTTGCACCACAAATCACTTTTTTGGTCGACAAATAGCTGGATTGTTTCCAGCTCCAACAGAAAAGATTTCTCCTGAACTTTGCGACGGAAGGCTTCAGCTTGCTCGGGTGCCTTCCAAATGCTTTCAGCATCCTGCAAGCGCTTTTTGCTGCTGATACTCATGTGATGCTGCTTTGGCTTGGAAGCAAAGGCAAATCAATGCTTAATAGTAAATAGAATTACAGGAGACCATGTGTTCAATACTGGAACTTTAGCAAATTAAAACGACGCTTGCTGACTTCATTTTCTTTCACACCCTATGTTAATGAAATACAGTTGAAGGACCCAAAAGTTGTGTCTCCTTGCAACACATGATCACCGCCAGTGGTTGGTTCTTCGGCAGCTCGATGCCACCACCCTGTCAAACAAGGATACAAGAGGATAAGTGATTCCCCCCAAAATGATAGTGACACCAAATCATCTTATATACTTATATCTTATGTAATATTGGTGGGAAATCCCATTTTTTGTCTGTATATTTTTCAAAATGGCGATTTCCTTTTCAGTCAAGCCTGTGGAACTTGACATGGAGCACCATCTCGAGAGACTTGTCGTCGCAGTGGGATCCGCGGCAAACTGATACTATGACGTGCCAAGTTCAAGGTGTTCTTCAAGAGCATCGCCTCTGCACAAATCACGGAGAACATGAGAAATTCTCAGTTGAGCTTGGCAGTTTATACCCATGGATTTCTGACTGGTTCATAATGAACCAATACATCCTAGGTATTTTCATCAACAATATGACTGGATAATGAAGTATATAATTACAAACGATGAATCCCTAAACATTTCACCATATATATAGTATATAGTTCTTAACGACAAACAAACACGTTGGATGTTTGTTGGTCCTTTTTCGTGTCCCCTTGTCCCCATCTTCGGCCCTGGCAATTGTCATAGGACCAACTCCACCAGGTACCGGAGTGATAAGTGATGCAACCTTACAGGAGTTGCCAGTTGATACGAGGCGAGGTGAGGTGACTTCATCTTAAGGAACCGGAACCCCCATGAAGGTAGGTGAGTTGAAAAAAAATATGACTGCAAAAAATCTTTGGAATGAGCAATTTCTAAGAATTAAAATGCATAAATCGCGATGAGAATTGCCACCTTCTGTGCAGCTGATGCATATCTCTCATAAATGACTGAGTCTGTTCCAAAACAAATTTCATGGTGGTTTTCATGGTGCTTGCACTGGGCTTCCAATTTTTCACCCATCTCCACGACGATCCGGACTGCGATCTCCATGTGCAGCCAAGCTGCACCTTGCGCTTCCGCAAAATTGACATCACCCACCTCAAGTACAATGGCGGAGATGTAGAAGTTGCTCATGACCAAGGAAGGATTCGACTGTGATGTTAGTTTCAGCAGATTCTTTTGAGAAATTCGCAAACAAATCCTCAAACTCAACACACCCGAAAAAAAGCAAACTTTTTACATCCTGATCCCTAAAGGAGATACAAAAAGGCTCACCCATCCACTGAGCCCCCCATGCCAAACGATAGCCCAACTTTTTCGTGGCATCGTCAACCTGCATTTTTGTTTCAACAAAATTCATCCAGGTTTTCTATGGAACAGGAAGTTCTTCCAAAACACGATAAAGCTGCGCTGTTTGTCCTGCTCCTCCTTTCGTTAAAGATAGAGTGGAAGAAAACAGGAGGAACAATGGAAATTGGATCCCCAGTGAAAGCAGCCTATGCTGGGAAAATACTCCGTTTTTAAATCTCCACGAAAATATAGACGTCGTCTGCTTTTGCCAAGCTGCTGCATTGATACCAACATCAATCACAACACATCCTGGCTTCAGCCACTCGCCACCTTGGATTTGACATCCCATGTGTGACAAGGCAAGACCAAGCGCTGCCATGAATGGAATCGCATAAGGCTGTTGCGAACATATTCCGCCTTTCCAACTGCGGCAACGACCTCCCAGTACTCATCCAAATTACGGAACGAAGAGATTCAATGCAATACTGTCAACAGCAATTTCATGCCATGGTCCATGGTGAAATATATGCAGGATTTTCAACAGATTTTTGTTGCAGTTGGATCATCTCAGCACATGACGATGTCTGCGTTTTTCAGGTACGACACCATGTCTTTGGTGCGAGAATGACACACCGTCACGGTGGCATCCATCGATTGAAGGATCTGTGACACTGGCATGCCCACGATATTGGACCTGCCAGAGAGATGAAACCCACAAGAAGACCAGGCAGTTCACCATGTTTAAAAATCACAATCTTTCGCCTGCCCAGCACCACCACATTGGTGCCAGCCACCTCAACGCCACTGCGTTGAAGCAACTCCACACAACCTGCTGGAGTGCAGGGAACCTTAAATGGCAACATACCCGCGAGGTAGAAGGCTTCACACATTCGAATCTGAGGCAAATACGGCCAGCGGTGGAAATCCTCCTTTCATGCAGAGGTTACCCACCTGGAAGTCAGCCAATGAAACCGGTGAATGAACTCTTCCATCTGGTGCAGCTGTCAGAGTGCTATACGTGATCGTGATATACTATACGTGATACCTAGATGTTTTCCTATAGAAAAGTTTATCCAAAAATTAAGATGTATCCAGATACATATTATATAGATTTTCATGAAATTGCTCATCGGGAACATGCTGCCAGGACACATTTTCAGCTGAGAAGCCATCAGCATCCTACCAGCTGAAGAATATGGATCGCTGCCACAAGACCCAGCGTTGATAGTTAACACTTCACCGGCAATTGGCAACATTGATTATGCAATGGACGCAGAAAAAACGACAAGGCGATGGACACAGGGAGAAATTGAAGTTTACAGCTGCAGCTTCAAGAATCACAAGTCACAAATCATCCTACCAGGAATGGCTCCTTGTCCACACGTATCTTGCTGAGCACCAGCGCTTCATCAATGTGCTTAGGCAGTGGCAGCTGCACCAAAATAGCATGAACCTCCCATTCAGAAAAGTGCCTAGCTAAGAAAATTAGCATCCTTTTTTCAAGATCTTGCGGGGCTCAAGGGACAACCAAATATCAAAGGAAGATGGAGAATTTGCATTCAGTGGCAGTGAGGCACAGAAAAAGAACAGTTGGAACAAGCCAATGAATGTCAAACACCAGAAACCCCCACACCAACACAATTCCCCCAAGAAGCCTCAGGATCCGTGTTCAGCTTTTCCAACTCCACTAGCAACTCCTGATGTCAACCAACTTTGGTAAGACGTGGAACAGCTCAAAAAATCCAGGAAAAAATTGGGAGCTCCTCCTGGGAGACAGTCTCTGGGAGGACAATGTCCACAGTATGGAAACCCACCTTGCAAAGGAAATGGCAGAAAAAAAATCGATCAAAACTTCAAAGGTGGCGATTCCCTCTGTCACAACTTGAATTTGCTTGGCCTCCTCAGCTGCTTTTTTCTTGTTCCTCACCTTAGTTACCCATTTCCAGTGAAGAAATCAGATACATTCCTGATCCGGCCACTCCTGGGACACGGGCATAGGACTGAGAATCCTTTCTTGAGCCCACCAGAATCACAGCCAGGCCAGGCGTCACATTGTGGGCTGCCTTCAACTCAGCCTCACAGGCCAGAAACTGCCAGCAGGCCATGACTATGACTGCATCCCCAAAGACTGAGACCGCAGCAGTTGACACCTTGATTTCTGCGCGTACCTCCAGTTGCTTCAGCAAAGTCTTTTGATGGTGGGCCATCTATCGTTACCATCAAGCAGTGATAGATCCTCGACTCTACGGTTCAGTATCCAAGGCACCTGGGCTGCAATGGCCTTCCCGTCAATCTTTTGAGTTTCAATTGGCGCTGGCACTTCTCGAGCCTCCAAAAGTCTCACGGCTAAGCTGCTAAGCTGGTTGCCGTTTCGGGCGGCAGATGTTGTTTTCGCGAGAACGAGAAAATCGAAAGGACCACACATTCGCAAAAGAATACATTATTTCGGAAGCGGATGCATAAACTAAACAACACCCAGAACTTCACAACCCATTTTGTCTCATGGACACCCCAAAAAAAGACAATGGAAAAACAACCGTTTGAAGATGCATCTCAAAACAAAAAGTGGTGATTTTCCAGCTAGCCATGTTAGTTTACTGCAGGGTAAACGGGTAAATCAGTGTCAAATGTCAATATCCAGCCGGCCTCAGCTTTGCCCCTCAGCAGCTTTGACAAACCCAGTGCCACCACCGCGCCACAGGCCGAGGCTGCCAGCACTCGTGCCATCAAAACTTCGCTACAACGAGTTCAACACGAACTCCGAAAAGATTTTTTCACGTAAGAAAATGTGAGTTTCACACACTTCATCAGAATTCTTCATAGATGTATATTCTATACATCATCTATAATGCAACTCATATAGAGTTCAATGTCATCCAAAGACTTTTGATTTAAGTCTTTTTGATTGCAAACTCTTGCAATCAGCTATGGATAGCCATGTTGATAGAAAGCAACTTCAAGTCGTATCGTATTTCTTAATGATTTTGAATCCAGCAGCTTAGAAGCCAAAATTCAGCAACCGATTCGACATTAAACCGGGTTCCCGGCGGCTTGGAATTTCGGATCCGATGAAAGCAGAACGGTGAACAACCGAGACCAAATAAAATCCCCCGCGGCAAGCACTCAACACGTTTTTCTTTGGGATCACCAAGACCCAAGCACAAAAGCCATCTAAACAAACGCTCAACTTCCAGTTTGTTCAAAGCTCATCTTTAAAGCCTTGAATGGACTCTGCTTAGCCACTTCAAGTACAGCCATTGGCAAGTTGCATGAAGAGCTGCAAGATATCAAGTTCCAGATCCAAGTTTGTTACTGCTACACTGCTACACAGTCTCGTTGATTTTCCAATGTTTCGCATGGTTTTTGCTTTGGTGTTATCAGGCTTTGTGTGTGCCCTACTATTAAAAATATTGTAAGACTATTGAAAAATACGTTGCGCGTCCATTGTCGGTCCATTCCATGCTTGAAACCATGTAAAAAGTGGTATTCACATTTGAAGCTGGAACAAGTTTCCACTTTGTCAAACAAGAGTCCAATCTTGCACTTCCAAGCGAGCACAAAAATGTTTAAAGGGAGGGAATGAGGTGATCTAATACATCTGGGAGATAAGGTTTCACTGTAAAACAGATACCTCTGTGGACCCTCAACGGTCACTACAGATCACCACATCCACAGCGAAATTGCGTGATACTTCTGTCACTGCCACAAAAGTGATTGCCAAATCAATGGCCAAAACATATTAAAGATTCAAATTTGAGCTTTTGAGCCTTCAGTCCAAAAGAGAGAATCAATGGTCCACTCAAAAACAGCCCCAACAAATATTGAAGAAAAACCTCACTTGTGGTGTCTATCTTTAAGGTTCACAATCAGAATGATATGGATGACTAACTTTTAGACTTCAAGTCTTAAAAATTGCCAAGAAACAGTCCAACATTGGGACTTCATTTCGGCTGCACATCGGAGCGGCGCAACACCAAACGGCTGAAACCCGCACTTTGACGTGCTAAACTGAGAGTGTTGCGCAGCAACATAGCAATGGTCATGGGACCAACACCACCGGGGACCGGGGTGATGGCTGAAGCTACCTTGGACAGAGATTTCCAGAGATTCAAAAAACTTGGCGGAATCAAGCAAGTTGTTTCAATGTTTTAAGCAGGTTAGCAACTTCGGTCCACAAAAAAGGAGTTCAAGAGATGTTTTTCCAGATTCACGAATGTGCGACTGTGACTCAATATCCTCAAATTGAGTGGCTCCCAGTGCTTCATCGAACTTCACATCCCCAACCTCAAACCGGCGACATGGCGAGATAAACAGCGTGGATAGCAACACGCTGAGTGCCCACACAAGACGGTAGCCCGCTTTCTTCGTCTCATCATCAATCTTGGGGTGGAATTTGACGACAATGAAGCTACGGATACTAGATGTTAATGGTTTCCAAAATCGAGCACCAGGCGAGGCAAGAACATGTTGTTAATTTATGTTAATTTCATCTAAAAATGTTTGCGGCAAGACAACTGAATCAAGACTCTATAGGTTCAGAATCGACTTGAGAAGTATTGTGGACGTTTGAAGAGTTTCTGGGTTTCTCGTGGATATCAATGAGGAAAAATTAAGCTGCACATCAAGGCCACAAAACTGCATCACCCACAACTGAACATGTCATCTGGAGAGATAAGTAAAGTAGGCAAACCAGCAAATATAACAACATACACCCATTTCAACAGACAACGTCAAGTAGCCACCTCCCCCCTACACTCATATATTTCAACTTGACTCACCCTGAATACCATCAAACGCGTCGTGCGAATTATCCTCTCAGCAAAATCCCAATCCAAGACACGGAATTGATGCCAACATCGATGACTACACAGCCGGGCTTTAGCCATGATCCACCTCGAGGGAGTTGTTGAAGTTTTAAACGTTGAGCTGACTCACGAACTGTGGACCCAACGTACAAATTCTGCTTGCCCAATTGCAACCACAACCTGAGTTTGCTTCTCGTTTGCACAAGGCTGAGAAAGGCTTCTCATCTCATCTCACCAAGCAACAATATCAGCATTGCGCAAATGCTGCTCAACATTCGCTGTCTTAGAGTGACAAGTAGTGACTGTAGCGTCCATAGACAAGAGCATTTGGGCCATTGGCATCCCATTGAGATTTGACCTCAAGACCGCCATTCCAGTGTCCATTTTTTTTCCGCTCACGTCTCTTGACATACCGACATGATCCAAACGGCATTTCCCTAAAATCCCACCTGCCCAAAACTGTTGCTGTCTTTCCAGCCACTGTCACTCCACTTCGCTGTAGTAGCTCAACACATCCAGCTGGCGTGCACGGCACCTCTGCTTGACGCGACAAACCACCGGGACCGTTTGAGATGGCAACGGTTTTTTCAGTTGAGATGCAGCCAATGGTGGATCACCTCCTTTGAGGCAAAGATTACCAACCTGGAAAAAAAACGTGGCTTTCAATAAAAACAACAAGTACGTACAAGTAAGTCAAGTATGTCCAAGTACTGCAAGTGAGGATTTTCTCGAAGGTTCACATTTTCCAAAAGCTGTCAAGGGCCAAGAGGCGTTTTCGGCAGCAAAGCCATCAGCGTCCTTGTCCACTCGAATACTTTTAAGAATTTGCGCTTCGTTGATATGCTCTGGCAAAGGCAGCTGAACCAGGATGCCATGCACCTGCATATTCTTCCACACGGATTTCATCTTCCAAAAGTTGGCAAGTTTCCGCACTCACTGGCTTTCATAGAGATGTGATTCACAAAATCTTCACCTGACCTGTGGATCTTCGTTCAGCTTCTTGACTTCTGCCAGAACTTCCTCGCATACCCCACCACCCACGCTCTCTCTGAAAAGACTTTCTTGGATTATTTATTATAGTACTGCAGTTGTTTCAGCATCTGTCTGATCCCACCAGCAATGAACAATCTTTGGAGCTCCTCTGCAGAAATTGTCTCAGGGAGGTGGACATCAATAACATGAAAACCGACCTGTCAGCAAGCCATCAACGACATATTGTTTCATGACGGCACGTCAAACAGAAAGGCATGTGACCACCGCCTCTGTCGCAGCCTTCTTTTTGTTCTTGACCTTTTTTCAATTTCCGACAGAAAGTTTAAACGACCAGCTTGGCCAAGAAGGTTTTAGAACTGCTGCCAACTATCACTCTGAGACTCCACGCATAGGACTGTGAATCAGGTCGTTCACCCACCAGCAGCATGGCAAGTCCCGGTGTGACACCACTCTGTGTTTTGAATTCCTCCTAAGAAAATCCCACGAAAAAAGTAACAAAAACAAAAAACATGAGTTTCAAGAATTGGCGAGTTGGCAGCCAAGCTGCTGTCATTTCTTTGACTTCTGCTCGGACCTAAATGAAGATATGATGAGAGATAGTGAGAAACACATGGAAAAAGTTGTTATCTACAGAGCTAAGATGCCTAGCACATCAGCCGAAAACAATGCAGCCTTGGGTCGTGACCAAAGCTGCAATGGCCTTTCCATCTATCAATGTCGTTTCCCTCTTGTCCTGTTGCCAAGAATCGAAACAAAACTCACTAAGACTTCTGCAGCAAACAACCACCCGAGACACTTGCAAGAATGTTCTAACCCAGCCTCTGCCGCCATTTTGACGGAAAATGTGTATGAGCTCAGCCGTTTGCTTTGCGGTGTTGTTGGCTGAGAACTCGTAGTTCAGTTCTACCCTAAAAACAATGCCACTACTGAACGTTTTTTTGCTGAACAGGTAATTGCAAAAAAAACTTGCTTGAATGCTTTTAAGCTCATGAAAGCCTGCATGCATGGACTTTTTGAGTGTTGCAACAGCTGAGACAGAAAAAAACCGATGCCAAATATTTTTCCTTCTCAATCTCTAAAATCGCAAGCTTAGCGTCTTAGCGAATGGACTAATGTGAGGGAATTGATGGAATTCTTATGGTCTGGACTCTGGACGATATGCGTTCGAATCCCAAAACCAAACACTGATCTACAGAAATCAGATTTGTATGAAGTCAGACATCAGTGTGTAAGTATCTGAATGTGCAAATTCATATAATGAATCAATCACTTCACAGAAAATTGGAATCCGGGCCCTGTGCAGCCCATGAGCAGGAGCGTGTGCCCCTCAGGCAATGTCAGGCTGAGGAAAGGCGAGCCAAATCCCGGCAAAACTTCATTTGATTGGGAAAAACTTGGTGCTCAGCTCAGCGGTGTTTCGGTGTTGGCAAGGTCCAATTTCAACGCAGTTCAGCTTCTCAACACCTCCATGTGCACACCTTTTGCTCTGAAGCTCTGTGTTGTGCTGTGCTGAAGGCAGAGACGCGGCAGAGACTCCTGCGGGTTGAGGTCTCTCCGTTAAAAAAGAGAAAAAAAAAAAATAGCAATGGCGCAGCTCACTGCTCACCTGTGCTCTAGCCGCAGAACTTCTGGGCTCAGAATTCAGAGCAATGGAGCAGTCGCCAAGCTTCCAGCTTCACAATGTGACGCTGGCTCACTGGCCGAATCATCTTCTCGGCATCAATGAGCCTGCTCAAATTCGCCTGCACGTTCAGCGATTGGATACCAGAGCCATGCCGTGTTGAGAAGCTCCCGGTCATCCACTTGCTCCGCAAAGGAGCCCAGCAGCATGAGCATGCGCATCAAGGAGTAGACCTTGATCGACAAGCACTCGACCCCTGCTGCATCCGAAGCATTCTCGAGTTTTCCCTGCTCTGCCAGTCTCACGCCACATGAGCTGGCGCACCCATTGTCTGCTGAGTCAAAAATCTGCACGGCCATAGCGACAAGCCCGTCGGTGGAATCTTGCTCGGTGTGCAAACCCAGCTTATTCATATACCTGGCCACGGCTTCACGATTCGTGTGGTGCTCATCTTGCCGCTTGAGCGGCAAGAGGTTTGCGAAGATGCCCACCAACGCATCCTTCTCCTCTGTGGTGAATTCCACGCACCGACCAAAATCAAGAACGTACAAGACAAACTTCCCATCCACGACGTGGACCAAGATGTTTTTTGGATGTGGGTCGCAATGGACCCTGCCGAGAAGCAGCAAACTGGCACCCAAATACTCGAACAATGTGCGTAGCACGTCCCTTTTGAATTCCATAGACTTCTCGGCATCTCCTAGAATGCTGGAGAGGTGCTCACCAGGAACAAGCTGGCTCACCATTACCTCCTTTGTTGCTCCGTGAACCTCTGGAACGTTGACGTGGCACACTTTGGGCCATTGTGTTTGCAGAGACTCCAGGTCTTCGCGGGCCTGGTTCATTTTCTCAGCTTCCTTTTCCAAGTCAAATTCTACCATCATCAACTCATACTCGAGCTCTATGATAACAAACATCATCTTGTAGGCTTTACTTGTGAAGTACCCGGCCGTCTCTGCATTCTTCTGACCTCGGTCACGCTGGTTCTCAATTTTGGTCTTGTTCTCCTGCTTTACGACCTTCACAATTTTGTCTTGACCAAGCTTGTGCACTTGCGCAATTGTCGCAGCCCCAAGAGGTTCCTGGACGACTTCTGCCAATGGCAGAACGTGCTCCTCAAAGGCTTCGCTTGCTTCGCGGAGCTTGGGTTCAATGTCGCTGAAAGGCACACAGGTGCGCTCGCTCATTTGAGTCTTCTTGAGCTCCTCTTTAGTGGTCTGATTGTACATTCCTCCTGCCAACTCAGCGCGCACTTGCGCCGACTTGACGAACAGGCCACCTTCACTCTCGAAGCAGTTGAGGCGAGCCAAAGCCAAGGCTTCCTGGTCCTCTAGCCCGAAGCGTGCCTTAATACCTGCCAAAAGCATTGCCCCTGCAGCCTCAGGATCCTCAAACGCATTTGTCATCTGGATGATGGACTTCAACATTATTACAAGTGTAGGCACGGCGTCTCGATTCTGTGGAAGATGCAACTGTTCTGGGTTTGCTTGACTTCAAGAGGCAACGGGCCAACACAACACAAACAAGCACTCCTTGACTGTTCCAGGAAAAGCACATGAATCTGTCCTCACTCAAACACACAAAGACAACTTAGATTGAACGGTAAACACCACTGGTGCTGTTGACATGAATCCTCCATTCCGCAAGAGTGGGAAACAACAGCTTCAGAAACGAAGAAAGCCAAACATCTACCAGTTTGATAAGTATCCATGTTCGTGTCGAAAAATAGGCAGGCACATCAGGGTGATCAGCCTTGATACCCTCTCCGGACATCAGTAGCTTTGTTGGCCACGGACTGAGGTTGGAGCCGTTGCCGGCTGCGTCACTTTTTGAGGCAAGGAATGCAAGTCCTTTCAAGGCCCAAGGGGAGGTGTTCTTTCTTGAGACGCACAAACAACGGTATCTCTTCAGGTTGGAGTGAGTGCAGCTATCCAACCTTGAGGTAACCAACCAGACCTTTCTTTGCCTATCCATGTATCTATATAAATATATATATACGCGCAAACCGGGACGTTCGCCGACCCGACAGTACGGTGTTTTAAGGCCTTTTTTGACGTGTGCACCTTCGTTAGAATTTTTTTGGGTGTTTCAAGAAGATTTTTCTTCTTGGAACTCAGAATCTACATCATCAACCGGAATCAACCTGCTAAAGTATCCGCCGCCAACGCTGTGCCCGGAAGCAACCCGTGTGAAGAGAAGCAGTCCATTCCGTAGCACTTTAAACACGGGTTACATTACATGTTACATGTTTGGGCATGTGTAAAGTATGTACCGAAGCAGTCCATTCCGTAGCACTGTAAACACGGGTTACATTACATGTTTGGGATTGTTTGGGCATGTGTAAAGTATGTACTGAAGCAGTCCATTCCGTAGCACTTTAAACACGGGTTACATTACATGTTTGGGCATGTGTAAAGTATGTACCGAAGCAGTCCAAACGCCAAAACGCGGCCCCGGCAAAAAGGACCGAAACCGCGCAGGGGGTGTGTTTCAGGGTCGGCGAACGTCCCGGTCTGCGGGTATATATATATATATATATGTGTGTGTGTGAGAGCTGAGCAAAAAGACATCTCCCAAAAGATGGCAGCTCCGGGCATGCCTTCAGGTTCTCTTCCTCGACAACGTCGATGCTTGGCTCAGCCCTGCGGCCTGAAGCAAAGCGGCAAGTGGCCACAGCATTACATGAAAGTCATGCAGGGTTATGGAACATTGGGCGACACAAGCGTGGTTGCACGCTGTGGTATCTGGTATTGCTTGCCTTAGGTTTACCTCAGTCTCGCTTCGAGCCCAGCGCGAGCCGCTGACGCCTTCCAGGTAACAGTGAGGCCGACAAAAATGTTGAGGGGGCTCTCATGTGTGAGACGAACAGACATGGTTTACAGACCACACACCCAGGTACCAACCCCACGACCGCCTTCCCAGTGTTTCTGTACTGCTCAACACCTCCATGTGCACACCTTTTGCTCTGAAGCTCTGTGTTGTGCTGTGCTGAAGGCAGAGACGCGGCAGAGACTCCTGCGGGTTGAGGTCTCTCCGTTAAAAAAGAGAAAAAAAAAACGCAATGGCGCAGCTCACTGCTCACCTGTGCTCTAGCCGCAGAACTTCTGGGCTCAGAATTCAGAGCATTGGAGCGGTCGCCAAGCTTCCAGCTTCAGAAGGCTGTGTGAGCCACCCTTTCAGTTGTTTCTGAATGCAGGCTCGGAGGTCAATGCCTTTCTCTGAAGCGAGATGCAAGGGAACAGCCCATAAGAGCCCACCAGACTGTGAAACCCATGGAAGCCATAAAGTTGGCAAACTCCTTGCCACAAAGCAAGGGGATTGTGAGCGTTCCCTGCTCAGCGTCACCTTTCGTGTCCGAGGCATCACTCTTCAGTGAAGCAGCAAAGCCGAAAAGGAACATAGCTGCAACCATGAGGCAGAGACGCTGGCGAGAAAGTTGGCCTTGAGGTGCAGCCATACGGCAAGGAAGCACCACTGCAAACACGGCCCAGGTGCTCCCCACAATGATGTTCTTAACGACTGGATAGTCCTTGAGGCGGATGCCACGAGAGTATGAACCCACAAGGATGATAGCAAAAGCGATGTAGCGCCACTTGCAATGCACCTGCGACTTCAGCACTAGAGTGATCGCCATGGACAGCTCGACCGAGAAGAGCACAAGACCCGCAGCAGCATGCTGTGCAGCGAACGCAGCGCGCTCAGCATGATTGATGCGGTCTCCGACATTGTCGATGAAGATCACCTGGTCGAATCCGTACCCAGACATAGCGAGGAGCGCCGGTGTGAGGACTGCAGCAGGAAGCCTTGTGAGTGGTGGCAGCAGTCTGGGAAAGGTGCCGATGAGAACGATGTTAATCAAGGCGAGTACGCTGACACAGAAGCCAAGGCACACCTTAATCATCCGAACATATCAGATAATTCTATATATTTCTCGCATGTCTCTGCTCTTCAAGGCTGGCACTCGCAGCTGCACATCTCAATTCTGTGTCTAGAATAGAACTAAGTTGCCAACCTCCAAGCGTTGAAGGGCATGAAAGGCATGGACGATGTCTGCCACGGAGCACCCCATGATTCCAAAGCTAATTAAGTCTTTTCTGACGGCATCAAGCAAGTGAGCCACTCGAGGCAGGCATCAAGGAAGAGCTGACACGTAAAAATGCATGACTCTCGAATACGTGAGTACTCTGACGGGGGAAATCGAACCCGTCCTGGACAACAACTCCTCATTTTCATGACAGAATTCCTGCTTGTGTGGCCCATTCGAATGTGAGAAGACTCTGCCATGCAGCAACGCTAAACCCACCAAAACCTAGCAAGACCTACCATTCTTTTCGCGTAGTCAAGTACTTTCATCTGAAGCGCGGCTATAATGGGCGTGGGCATGTTCAAGTCTGTATCCCAAAATTCCTGAAGAAATGGTTGAGTTAGCAAAAAAAAAACGTTTGGAGACATTCCCACAATGGGCGCACGCTTGGTGATATGCAAATTTGCATCCACAGAAACTCCTGTTGCTCTAGCAACACCAAGCTGTATTGCTTCCTATGTGCAGAAAATCTTGGAGGATTGTAGATGTTGCCAAGGAAACCGCGAAAGAATGAACCATGGTGAGTCACCAGCGCCTGTAGAAAGCCAGCGCCCTTCAAACCTTGCAAACAGGGCAGTATCATAGGACAACCCTGCCCGATCTCAGCTATACACTATACTATACTATATGAAAAGCATCACACCTCTCGTCATTGTCATTGCAATTCTGGTTGAAAAAAATTAACTGCAATCAATTTTCATCATGGTATTCCAAAATAGTTGAACTGATACATGTAGTCTATGCAAATATATGTATATATATATACATATTTACATGTCTGTGTACGTATAATTATAAATATCTATTGACTATTCATCCCCACATCACGTCTTTGCCATTTAAAAAAAGTGCTGATGGAAATGATGACCCTTTGCCGAGCGTCAAGCCTCTGACCGACTGACGCAGTCATCCTTCGCATAGAACGACCTGTCAAAGTTCGCAAGTTGAATCTCTTGACAAAAATGCCAACCAAGGTCCGAACAACCAGCTGCCTAGTGAGCTAAAACTTAGGGAACAAGTTAATATCTCGAAGCACGTATTGCCTTTTGTTTTTTGAGTCATTTGGAAGAAGCTGGAATGGAACTTGCAACCCTAAGCACATTCGACACTGTTTTCCCTGGCATGTCTCCTCAAGACGTGGCATTGAATTGTGCCCAGGCTTTCCGAAGCAGAGAAAGGGCTTGGATTTTGGGCCTAAGACTATTCATGCACACCGCATTCATCCACAACCAAAATAAGGATTCTTGCTATTTGCACACGAGTCAGGTTTATGAATCTAGATCATTCATTACAACCAGCAGTGAAACTGCAAGAATCCATGGATACAGTGGTATCAGGTGTCACCGAATTCATTTCTTGGAGCCGTTATCCAGGCTCACGTTGGACGCGTCCAAACTCGTCTTTTCCAGTGGAATGACAAATGTGGAGGCCTGTTCAAGGATTTCATCCAACCCCCAAGGATGAATCGGCGCTGATTGTCCTTGATGCCCCTTCACGTCAAGGCATTTCTGTCCAAAAGAAACACTTCTCAGCTGGTTTGTTCAGCTTGGCTGGCTCAAATCAACTACCACTTTGGGAACCAAAAAGGTGGCTGAGACCATGTTTTTGGGAGGATCTTCCAATGTAGTCATCATTTTGAGCCATACCCATAAATCTCCTTCAACTTCGATTTAACTACTGCCATCAGTAACCAATCGCGGTGGAGGAGCCTTGCAGGATGCACCTACAATGGCTAGATGTCAGGGTCATCAGAGTCATCACAACAGAAATGCCACAGAAAATTTGCATCTCCGTTTGGGAGTCTGGCCAAGAACTGGCCAAGGAGGCATTGCAAGGGATTTGCACTTTGCACCTCGCAGAAAAGAATATGACTATCGCATGGAAGACGTGAAACTTAATCTGAGGAAATTTGTCCAATTTATACATCAGAAATTTGGTTCTTCCACCAGGTCATTTTTTAGCCATTGTGACGTCTCCTGCCTGGTGCGCTCTTGCAAAAGCTGCCCACGGACACCTGTGCCATGTCATTCAGAAACATAAGACCGGCATACAAACAGGAGATGTGTTCGCAAAGTCTTAATCTTTTGGTCCCCAAATGCAAAACAAGAAGGATGGCACAGTCTGTGAAGCACTGTTTATACCACTTCAATCTGATGAGCGCTGAGGGCGGCAGAGTCCCAACTCATCCCCACTCTTGATTGGGCTTTACACATCATAGTTACAGGATTCGCATTCATCTAGCCAACATCTTGGTCATGTTTGCCGGATGTAAATGTCTTTGCAGGTGATATTTCGAATTGGACTACCCACCAACTCTATGAAACCTTCGGCTTTGTTGATGGCGGAACGATGAAGAGCTGCTTTGGGAAGACCGGCAGAGGTAGCACCATTTTCGCAACCTTAGGGTTGCGAAGGAGTCTCATCCACACTCATGGGGTTGACCAGAAAACACCAAGGAAAACTGCATGGTTTAATGGTTTTAAAAGTTTACATTGATTGTAGCAATAAGCAAGCTTCATAGGATATCGAAGTTGCATACAAATGATCTATATGAAAATATATATATATATCATATATAGTTGCCATATATGCATATATCATTGCCATGTATCATCAAATTAGATTGTCCATATCCATATGTCCCTATTGTATATGTAGTCTATATGATTCTGAATGGACATTTACAGTAACATGTAAAACGAAGACTTGATACAGAGGTAGATAGAGATAGATAGGTTCAGATAGGTAAATAGCTAGCTTAGATGGCTTAGAGAGGCAGACTGACAGACGGACAGAGAGAGGGAGAGAGACCGACAAATAGACAAACAGAGATTTGTATAGTAGAGAGACAAAGATAGACTAATCATAGTAGATATGATAGATTCAGAGAGACTGAGAGTTTTGGTTAACCATGTATCCAACTTCTCATACCCTGTCGATCGAAGTTATCTTTCGGCCTTTCCGGCTATGTCGTCAAGTGGCAGGTGCACAAGGAACTTGAGATCTTGAGGACACAGAAGCCAATGGCGGCCTCAAAAACAGAAACGAATTCATTGGGTTTGGGACAAGCAAAAAAATCCAATGAAAAAAATCCGAAACAAATCCAAAATTGTTAAAGTTCGTGGTATTTGGCTTTGGAAATTGAACAAAAGTAGCATTCAAAGTTGCTGAATGTAGTAACTCCACTATGTGCTCCAAGGACCACACACATGGACCGATGCAAGTATTGGAACACCTCACAAGTTGAAGCCAAGAAGGAGTAAATTCAACCAAAAGCTCATGACAGGAAGTCCAACTTGAAAACAAAATAAAAACAACACGAATTAATTGAACGAATTGCTTCACAAAAACATACAGTAATCCTAAGATCTCTAAGACTCCGAGCACCTGACACGACGCTTTGGAATGGATCACTCCTGATCTTTTTCTCTTTAGGACCTCACAAGTTCATGTTCCCTACCCGGCAACTGAAGATTGCAACCATTGCTCCAGTAAGATTGATGGGTAAAGATCTGTCACCTGATGAATGCGAATGACCCAAATGATCATTTAGATATTTAAAAAGATGAATCTCCGCCTACGTTGGTTGAAAGTGTTTTTTATTCCATGTCTATGAAAGAATCTTTAGACCTCAAAAATAAGAAAGAATCTGCAGCCCTAAGAACTGACAGTAGCAACACTCCATTGCATCCACGGATTCACCTTGAGCCTCTTGAGCTGCTTCAGCTTCTCTCCTCGTTGCTCCCATTCCTTTGCTTCAGCCTGCCAACTTCAAAGACAGCAGAATTTGAGAACGTCAGAACCTGAGAACGGCAAATAGTTCAGAGTTGGTTCAGGAAGATTTGCAGCAAATATCGATGATACCATAATACCATGGACAAAACCGTAGCATACTTGCATCACTTCACCCACCTCTGACCAAGGCTGCCAAGGAAATGATGCGCGCAGCTTCACATCGCGCACACGCAGGCGATGGAGATCAGCTGTCATTTCCACCTCAGCGACGAGGCTTCCAGAGGCTGTTGGCCAATTCAAATGAAAGAATACAAGTGGAAGACTTCCATAATTGTCACACAAAGACCTTTTTTCATTGGCTTTTCACATATTCCCACACACAGCAGGACAGCTACAATGCGCACACACGCCATGCACACGCCTTATGATCCTTTGTACATTGGATTGCACATTAATTTGTGCATCCCATTCGCCGCGAAGAAAGATGCGTCGTGGCAACACCACGAAACCTATGAGCTCCCTTTCTGTTGCAAACAGAGTTGTCCATACTTCTAACCACCCACTTATAACATCTTAGAATTTCTTACCTCTAGTTTCTTTCAGGTGGGTCTCCTTGGGTATCGGAAAAGGGCCCATTGTTGCACAGAGTGACTCAAACCAGGTTGCCCTCAGTACTCACACCAAAGGTATTCTGTGACTGCCAAAGGTTGGTGCATTCATTCCGGCACCACGACAGCGACAAAATGCCATGAGCAACTTCATGGCATGGAACTTCTACAGCAACAATTTGTTTCAAGTGGGTAAAAAAACATCACCCCAGCCGCCTCTCTTCGCTTCACTGCCTTCATCCTCTTTCGCTCTGCCCTCCGTTCTTTTTTGGCCTACCGGGGTCATTGTCGCGGTTGTCCGGGTCCTTCGCTGGTGAGTTCGGATTTGAGGTCCTCACCTTGAGCTTTTCCTGCAGAGTTTCCGCCTTGGCAACAAATGAGACCAAGAAAACACAGCTTGGATGAATTTTATGATTTGCTATTATATCTTCAAAGTCTTCCAAATGAAGCATTTTGTGGCATCAAAAACTTTGTGACATAGTGATACTTTGGATTTTTTTGTCACCATAAGCCAGTAGCAGAGTTGAAGATGCCGTTGGTGTTTGCTCCACACCTCGTCTTTGACGGGTCGGTTGGAGATACCTAGAATCAAATCCTATGAATCCCATGATCATGACGAATGGGTGAATCCCATACCGAACCCAGAGTTGATCCAAAAGCATCCAACGGAGGTTTTTGGGCTCACTTTCACTATCCTCAAAAAAGTGCTGGATATCTTGAGATCATACGTGGTCTTGCTATGCCGCATGTGTCCTTTGTGTTGTTCAACCTGAACAATGGAATGGTGCCTCGCACACTTTTGAGACTTGGAGAAAGCTGCCATGGCACACTCCTGGAAAGTGAAAAATGCGATTCTGCCGGCACAGGAACCAAAAAATCCAACAAAAAAAGGATTAAAATCTCATCAAGTTGGGCTCCTCACAAAAATAGTGGCCACATGTGGTCTGCACTGCAATGCTCTTGCAACGCTTCCAAGCTTCCTTTGTCAAACTCTAACCGTGAAATCCATGCTGAACAGGGAAGAACAAATACACCCTAGGTCATCCAGGAAAAACATCGGAAAAGTTGCAAAAAAATAACCAAGGAGCTCCACACTCATAGCACTCCGTGGGCAATTCTTCATCATCACTCTCATCAGTGCTAACCTTGTGCTAGTCAAGTGGGCGATCGTAGAAGGGGCAGCAAAAACAGCAAGGCATAATATGTAATGAAAATTGATCTAGAATTGACGACACTTCATAGGGGAAGTTGTGGTATCATCATTTTCCCAAGGGTAACATCATTTTCCCTATGAACACTGATTGCCTGCTTTGCCCTATACCAAGGTTGACCATATGCTCCAAGGTCAACACCGTGGAGTCGTCTTCATCATCCAATGGTCGCCCCTCTTCCTCGGCTTTTCTTCGCCTTGCAACATCCGAGAACTCGCAACTAGTTAGAAATCTGCTGGTAGTTCCTTTGATCCTTATTCTGATAATTATGGACTGAGTTTAGGTGTATATCAATACATGTATTTATATGTATTTGTATATTATACTGTATATGTATATTATACTGTATACATGACTACAGTCTACAGTATATATCAGCTTGGCCCCCTTCTAACCACCAAGCAAGAGGACTCAACAAGAACAGGATCCCTTTACCAGCTTCATGATGCCTTTCCATCTTCTTCTCCCATCTCTTTCTTCGCTTGGCTTCAATGGCCTCCGTAATGAGCAACTGTGATAGAGAATGGAAGCCTTTCACACAAATTGCCAAGGGAATTTTACATTATATACATCTAACACGCAAAATCCAGCAAGAAAAACAAGTTTGATCAAGTTTGCATCTCTTGTGGCCTTCTGCTTGGCCTCCCACTCCTGCTCCAGAATATAACTGGGCTTGTAGTCTGACCTGACCCCCAGGCAGAGCTTGTCCCACTTGGGGAGGTGAAATAGTGTCAAGTGTCAATCAATCGGTGCTGGCTGGCCACATAAAAAGAAGGTTCTACAGTTAGGGCTTGTGAACCAACAGGGCAACGAGAAAAGTCTACCAGCCTGTCGTGCGCAAATTTGCAGGAATCTCCGAAACCACAATAGCCTGTTTCCTAAGCATCAAACTTCTCAGAATTGCACCCACTCAAAAAAACAGGGTGCATCTCAGCATACTGTCAGTACCCTTTTTTCTGCCACCCAAGCGACTTTGTAGTCCTTGCAAATTCCACCTCACGTTTCATAAGCAAAACTCAGTGACCTCCAAAGCTTGACTTCTCATTGATTCTTGTTGCATGGAAAAATGATTTCGCCACCAACAGCAGTGACATCTTTTTCTCATTTCAATCCCGTTTTCGCCCATGACACCTTCGCCAGTGGTTCCAATGTACTCGATACGCAAGGTGCTACGCACGTTGCTCAGACTGCTGCGAAGCGGGCCTACAACACAGTTGGAACTGATTGGGTCAAGCGGAATACATTAGGTAAAGACAAAGAATTGCTAGGAAGTGCAATGCAGGGTCATGACAAGTTTTAGAAGTTTGATAGTTTGATGACTTGTCTGTGACCCAGCCTAGCAAGCCAGTATACTTGGCATTGGCGATGGCATGTTCACTTCTATTTGCATACTGCCTGAGTCACTCACCAAAAATGGATCCATTTCAAACAAGAACGTCTTGAGCTGAACAAAGCGAGATGCTGCCAACTACTGGACATTCTGAGAACTGGCACTGACATTATGACTTACTAAAGCAATACGGCAATACGATAAATATAATTCCAAGCTGCTTGTAGCCACCAAGGCCTCTGTACACGCCTTTCTCCAGACTTCCATCCTTCAGGCCCTTGTTAATTTGTTCGTTTCGTTCCTCAGCGAATCCAATGGCATACAATGAAAATCCAACCAAGAAAAGCTGCCGCATAACCAAATCTGAAACCAAATCCCACACATCCAAGACATCCGAGACACCAGGATCGCCCTGTTGTCTTGACCTCAATCGTTTCATAAAATGGAACGCCGTAACACGAATGGCAACCATCGAGTCCCTTCATCAATGGGGCTCCCCAACTGACATCTGTATCCACCTCGAGGCGTCTCACTGCATCAGAGGATGGCCTTGAGTCCAGATGTAACAGGAAACACTTCAAGAGAAATTGCCGTCAAACATCGTCAAACTATATCACATTGTAGTCAAAGTACAGTTTGATAGTGGTTCATCGGTGAGTTCATCAGTGAGTTCATCTTGAAAATCATACTGAAGTCTATTCCTTAACTACTTTTAGAGCCAAAGATGGTGCTGTCTTGAATTTTTGCGTCACATCTCAATGAGAAAGGTCAACAAAAACCGTTTTGCCGGAATTGTCAGGCTTTTTGCTTGGCCTCAAATTCTTCTACCACTTTAGATTTCAGTCAACAATAGTGACCTTTTGTTGAAATATCCTCAGGCGAAATTTTATCATCGAAATCGGGTGCACAAATTCCATTCCATGAATCGGTCGAACTGAGATTTCCGGGCGTGTTTTCAACGGAGCCACTGGCCTCAGACGATTGGTGACATGTCGGTGGCTCCGTTGTTGCAACGCTGGACTTGTATACCCTCCCTAAAACGAACAGCTTGCCCTGAAAATAGGCAGGGCCCCGAAAAGGAAAGTGGTCTCCCAACCACCAATTTTCAGGGGCTACATTAGGTTCAGGGAGGGTAGTTGTAGAACTTTTGCAAAGGATTTCAGGCGTTTCACGATTTGCCAACCCATGACAGCCAACGTTGGGTGCTTGATGTCTTGTTTTGCAACACGAAGCCATGCCTTGAAGCCAGAGAAGACTGCATCTTGTTGTCGATCAGCAAAGCGCGCCTGGGCGCACTGATTCTTGCAAGTGGAGGAAGCCCCAAGATATCTTATCATAGCTTTGTATTCTTATGTTTATATTAGATTAAGATAGATAAAGGCTTGTCGATTTGAATGCAGATCACTGCCTAACAGAAGAACAGTAATTGAAGAGTGGAACCGCAACGCTGCTCTCCTGTGGTCAACCGTTTGGGAAGTTTCGCTTTTTACTAGGGTCACGAACTGCATCGGACATTGGCTCTTTCCTGGTGGAGGCTGCAATGTTGCCTGCAAAAACGACATCCAGTCTACCAGCTTGACATGGGAAAAAGCAGCATGTTCCCATGAAAGATTCTTCCATCATTCTGAAGCAGCCTTCATTGCTGTTGGCGGAGGCTGGAGTACTTCGGCGTGACCTACAAAAACGGATGGCCAAAACGCAACTTCGCACATCTTTCAGTTGATAACAATTAAGCCATTGCCGCTCTGCTTTGAAATGAGTTGCTCAGATATGCTCAGACAACCAACTAAAACATTAGTAGAAAAGGAAAAAATACAAAAACAATGCTGAGATGCTGCTTACCCTTGCCACTTGCGATCTTGTTTGTTGGCTGAGTGCACCTACCTCTTGGCTGCTAAATCGCCAGCTGCCACAGTGGTCTCTTCTTCGCCCTCCCCCTCTCGTGCCCGGGTCGCCTGGCATCTCACCGAAAAGATCATCACATCATGAAAGATCATCCTGAAATATCAAAACAAGGGAATTTCTGAATCGGAGCCTTCGGTCGTTCCCGCTTCTTGAACATGAAAAGCTCCTGAAAAAGAACAAAAGCAGGAATGCACGGATGGGTTTTACCGTTTCAATATTTCAGTTGCGTGTTGAAACCGGGTTGAAACTGTCACCACAGCAATGCTTTTAATCCAGACCGATGAATCTCAACTAGCATGACGAAAACTCGTGGCGGACACATGCAGGTCAAAATACTTTTTCCTGATTGTGTACGTAGAGGAAACAGGTGACCAGTCAAGACTAAGCATGCAGTATCCAGTTGTAAAAAGATGTCGGAATTCCAGTGCCCTCTTCTCACAAAGCAATCGAATGAAAGACAACCTTTCCAGTTTTCAGAATCTATCTTGACCTCTGCAAGTTTTTCATCAAGCAAAACTGACTCTTGTTTTCGTCATCCCAGAGTCAGATGTCCTGAAAGACAACAGTAGCAACTTTCCAAGGACTCGATTCTGCTTGAGCCGTGGCAACGGAATTTTCATCCCTGTTGACGATGTCTTACAATGATGTGAAACAATGACACTTGTGAGCTGAATGATGATGCATCACAAAAAAGTGGAAGTGACAGCACTAGAGAAGGACACAGCTCTATACCGAGCTCCAAGCTGAGTCCGAGTCACGTAACACTTGCGCCACCTGCAATACACACTGCAAGAAACTGCTAAATTCACCTTCGTATTGCCTCGAAACTGTGCAACAAAACATCGCGCCAGCGGGAATGTCTGTATGATCAAAGCTGCAAAAGCCGCCTCGTGAATGACTAGCTTGTGCTTTTTCATCCGCGGAAACGTCATGATCTTCTCCAAGCTCACCCAACCATCAGAATCCATAAGAGATCGCAAATATGCATCATCCGCCAAATTTCCTGACCCCAAGGGAACATAGGACAAAGTCAATATGAGTTGTGGCAAGTTTTGTGTTTTGAAGTTTATTTCGAGCCGACTCCATGGTGCCAACTGGCAACGCCTTCCGAGAAATAGTACTCCACTTGTTGACGGGCTTTTTGCATTGTCTTCTTCACCTCCTGGCTGCGAAAAGCTTCAAAAAAGGAACCCGCAAAGAAAGGCATCCTCAGACTTCAACAATTTCCTGGCATGTTTTGACATAATTTATGAAGGCAAAATGCAAAAAAAAAATCGTCACAAGGTTGCAACTGAATGTGCTCCTTCTGCAGCGACACACTGCTCCATGGATCTTTGGCACTGATGTGTGGCCATTCCTGTAAAGCCTTGAGTCCAATGGGCTCACAGCGTCGTGGCATCAGCCCAAAGATATCAAGAACAGCGAGGGTGTGGTGAGCCTTTGCCCTTGCAGATAAAAGGAAGAGCAGAGCCAAATTTTGCAGTGGCAGCATCACAAACCCCAATCAAAACCCAAGAAAAAGTGATTTCAGCTGCCAAGGCACAAGTCTCAGCAGACTAAGACTAAGCAACTGGGAACACAGAAAGCTTTGGGGAAAAATTCCCCGCAAGTTCTGTAAACCAGGTCTGCCTGATCCTTTGGCAGCGAGGGTGTACTGCAGATCCACTTCAAATCCCAAAAGACTGTTAAATGAAAACCCATGGATTTTAGGGTGCAGTAATCAAATGAAAATGTTCCTACGCTCTTCTTTGCTTTGTCTATTGCGGCATTGCAAGGCTTGATCTTAAGCTTCCCATCCACACAGCTGCGAGCAACTCATCCACGTGGCCTCATCGAAAATCCCCCACCTGACCTGCACAAGATGATGAAGCAAAAAGATCAAAGTTCAAAAAATCAAACAAAGGTTGAAAGTCAAAAGAATTCAGGTGATAACACTTGTTCGTCAGTATTCTATTCAACCTAAAGTGATATATGATATAATGTATATATGGCTTTTGTCCTTTCTTAGGAACGAAGCTGCGATACAAAGCATGATGATTTGCCAACTTTGCACCTCGCGGAACTGTTTGTCACTGGGGTACAACATGGAAGCTCATCGATTGCCGGAGAATTAAGGAAACAAGTTGTGGTGTTAAGAGGTCAGACCACTGAGATGTCATATTCCAAACATAGTTCCGGCTTAATTGCTCCAATTTTTGGTCTCAAGCGCAAAGTACAACAACAAGTGAACAAATCTGTGAAATGTAAATGCTTGGTGGGCGGTGCCTGCAGCAAAAAAAACATTTGCTCTGTACCTGAAAAATGCTGCGGGCCGATTTTTGTCATGCACACCCAAAAATGTCGAACCAGGCTTCAAATTCAAATATGTTTTTTCTTTTGCACGGCTCAATTTCAGAGTAATGCCTTGTTTTGAATGCTTGACAGTGTTTCAATATACTATAGCCACATATCACATATCGTTTCAATGCAAATCGATTCACAAGGTCTCGATTCAATACGTATCTTTGCTACAAGCCTTTCCCTCGCGCTAAAACATGCAATGCAAATTCCAGTGCATGCAGGAAAGGTAAAAAACATGACGCGATACACATCATTCCAAATCATTGCATCGCAACAATGGCAATATCATACAGCATTAGCAATGAAATCCACATTTTCTTTTAAATTCCGGTTTCCCTTTCGAGCAGTATCAGTAAATCTCCCGCCTGCTATATCACAAAAATTGTATTACAAAAATTATGTTGTACAAATCAGTACCACACGGTAAACCCTCTTATCTGTCCCATTACTCGCGTGGGTGGATAACTGTCGATATCACAGCAACAAAAAAAACAACCAACAACCAACAAAACCACAAACAACCCAACCCACCAACAAACACAAAAGCAACACCAAACACAAACCAAACAAGACACAAACAACAATCGGGCATTGTCCAGCAATATTTTCCAGTTTTGTGTGAAACATACGTGTGAAACCAGCAATGCGTTTGACAAACCCCAACACATATCATAGCACATTATTGCGATCGGCCGGAATGACATCCTTGCGTCCTGTGGGTATGAGTGGGACGGCTTGATTGGTTACTTGCGACTGGCTGGCAGCCAGTTCGATGTTGAGATGTACGCCAAGGATGAGGAAAGTCAGTTGAGCAAGAAAGACAAGATGCATGTCAATGTGGCTCAAAGCAGAAAACAACACAAACACTACCAACATGTTTGTTTTTTTGCTCTCGGGCTGCGGCGGATCTCTAGGATAGCTGGTCAAACTCTAAAGCAACCAAGTACTAAAGTACTATACTTCTTGCTGGCTGGCCGCAATATTGCAGCAGGTGCATAAAAGAATGATGTTCTTTGGTAAGGAACATCAACACAACATTACCAACACCAAGCGAGGTGGTAGGGATGAGAGTCGACCAATCCACGTGCTGGATATGGCTGACCAACTCAGCTGTTGGATGGATGCTTCCCAGTGCGAAAGTTTTATTTTTTACCATCACGATAGTGGCTGTCAAGAATCTATGATACCCATGGCACCACTTGTTGCAGAACCCACTGCACTGCGCAGGAGTAGATTGAAAACTTATGAAGCAAACACAGCAAACCAAAAAAACACAAAAGCAGAACAAACAAATAACAACAACCACGAAGCACCAAAGGAAGCTTTCAATCCAAAAGCATTCTTGACTGGAAAGATTTTTTTTTGGGTTCCCTGCTGCGCTTATCTCTCGATCGTGGCAGTCAAGAAAGTGTTGGAAACAATAAGCCAAACGGTACCGCGGATTGCAGCACCGGGAGTGGAATTACCGCACGAAATCCAAACCATACAACATTTTTTTGATCCGTTGTTGCACTCATCGTGACGATAGCAAACCAGGCAACACAACAAAGAAAAATACAAACAAAACACAAAGAAACAAAACCCCCAAATTACTTCCACTCCACCTGGTTTTTGTCCTCGATGCTGCTTGGGTAGGTCCTGATTTTTTTTTAAATCTCCGTCTGCAACGGATCTCGCGGGACACTGGTTTTTTTTGCTGGCAGCTGCTTGGGTGAGTCCCGGGCAGATCGCCTTTCAATCATTTTTTCTGGAGCGAGTGCCGATCTAGCTTGTGGCATGGCCGGTCAACTGATCTCTAGCTGTTGCAGAACAGGTGAAAATGCAAAAGATTGGATGTCCTGCACCAAAGCAAAAAACAGCAAAAAGAACCCAAACAAAACAAACAGACAACTCCGAACCATTGAAGACATCCAGTGAACTAAGTGAAACCGTGAAACTTTTTTCAAAACTAAGACCCTCGGAGTACTTAAAACCTCTCCACGACGGCATAGTAATATTCCGCAAGTAAATTTGTACCCGCTGTTTTTCGCAACGCGCTGGGCAAAGGGGAGCAGGTGCGGAGCACTGATACAAAAACAAGAAAACACGAGAAACTCAAACAACACTGACACATGAAATCTCACGCAATCTATTTTTGACGTCGAGGTTGGAGTGTCGAGCTTCATGCACATGTTGTGCAAGTTTCACAAGTGGCATTCTGAAATCGACATGGATATGCAAAATTATATGGAATAAATCTCATGCACTGAAATCTGGAGTTCCACAATAAATCGACCAAAAGAATTGACCACAAAGCCTGAATACAAGCCACTGTAAGTTGAAATCTCAAATCCAAAATATTGCACTGCACACTCAATCGAATAAAAATATCCATCCAAGCACAAATGCCCAAGAATGAGCGAGAATCAACACCCCAACGAAGCGAGCGACTGAATGATTCCCTAAGACCACTTAGACTTCTCAAATCTTCCAGTTGACTCACCCTCGCCGAAAGTCTTCCAAGATTCGCGATCCAGAAACTCAGCCCTCTCTTCCCATAAAGAATTCAGCAGTGACCAATCGACATCACCCCAAGCAATTGAAATACGTTTGAGAGGATCGAATCCAGTGAAGTCACCGTTGGTCAATGCATCAGCCGGTTCATTCTCGTCGCGTGGTCGCCACTTCAAAGAAACTTTCAATCCAGCCTCCATCGAAAGGTGAGACAGTTGCATGCTCACCAACATCAAAGGCCACTTAGTAGAAGATCTTTTCTTAGACAAAGACTCATTAGCTTTATTGTCAGTTCCACCTTGCAACGACAAGGACATGTGGCGTCTTTCAACTCCATACTCTAAATAGCCAAAAGCCTTGAGAGCAAAAATTACAGCTACCAACTCCGCAGTCGTCGAAGCCCACTGACTCTCACCATTCTCTTGAACATGAATGGTGCCACGGACCTATCGACTTCCAAAGAAAACCATGCACCAGACAAGAGACAATGTCCCCCGAATACAATGCGGCCTGTCTCACATTTAGCATCCGTCCTGAAAGCATCACCTTTTAACACTAATGGCCACTTGCAAGAAAAGAGGAACTCCCGTATTGAGAGCTGCGACTCAAGATATCTGCATGTCAACTTCACCAAGCCCGGAGCCGTCGCCACCGTGCTCTTACTAAGTGCAGAACTCCAAGAGTACAGCGGCGCCAAGTGTGGTCGGAGCCAAAGTAGCACCCTGCACACGAAAGAAAGCCTCCCCAGGAACTCTGCAAATTTCCGCATATACACAGTGTAATTGTCACGTCTGAAACTCTCCAGGAATTCGAGCAACCATTGGCCACGTTTGCCAGAGATGCCAACCGCAACCGACTTGTAATCCAGCTCATACCCAACAAACTGGCACACCAGACCACCAGAGAACTTATGGTACGCAAAGGGGGTACCGAGAACTTCGTATGTAGCAATGGCAATCCACAAAACCAAAAACTTACGTAATCCCGTAGAAACCAAATGCAGGTCGTCAACATATATAACCTGATACACCCACTCTTGTTGCAAAATTCTTGCCACCAGTCTTCCAACCAGTCCAAAAAGTCTGGTCCAGTAATATGGCGCTGAACTAATTCCGAACGTCCCTACCTTGTTGACCCACACAACCTCTGACGCCGATGAAGATTTACATGCGAGCAAATGCCAGTCCTCTCTCCTGATCTTCACCCTCCGATGTGCAGCAGAAATGTCAGCCGACAATGTGAAAGGCGCCTCACCGGAGTCTCGAGCTTCCCTAATCAGAGCAGTAACGTCATGAGGTCCAGGATACTGCAACTGATCCGAAAATTTTATTCCATTGTTCACCTGGACATAATGTGTCCCATCATGCAACGGCCTCACACTTCCGTCAGGTTTAGCGATGGCCCCCAATGCCGCCACCAAGATTGGCTTACCAGGAAACTCGGACTTCAGCGCACCAAGAGTAGACGGGTACATCATTCCAGCCGCCTCATCCTCTCGGAACTTTTTCTCTAATCCGTCAGAATGTTCCTCCGCCGATTTGTAGTTCCACGAAATCTCTTGATAAATCGAATCATCCAAATTGCTCTGTTTCAATCTCTCAGGGAAAACATCAGGTGTCCTTGGGATTGGATCTTTGTAACCTACAGGTACACCAGAAGAAAACGAATCAGGGACAGAGGTCAAAATCTCCCAATCCGGATCTTCCAACACTTTCAACGTTTGGGCCATCATATCAAGCATGAACGGTTGGCCCTCAGCAACCATTAAAGCAGAATTCGGAACCTCCAACAACGAAGCCCACTTCTTCCTCACACTGTCAAGAGATTCACGCGAAAATGGAGACTCTTGATACTTCCCCAATGCCAACTTCATTCCAGCCTGTCTCACATCTCCAAGCTGCTTCACCACGAAATCAAACATCAACGCATGCAATTGAGAAGACAAAATCTTAGCCTTCGTCCCCAAATCGTTGCCTCTCGAATCAGGCCTCCATCTGTTGCACGAACACAATCCAAGCCCATCGACAAATTCTCTCACCTCACCATCCCACTCAACCAGCAGAGGCTTTCCCCAATTTCCATAAGACTTATTCGTGAATAAGCCTTCACCAGACTTCGAACACTTTGAATCCTGCACAGCATCAATGTTGTAATTTGTAACCAAGTCGCCTCCAACCTCCACCGACCCAGGGGTAGCAGTTGCCGGCTCAGGAACCTCCCACGTCTCTTCAAGATGTATGGCCCCAGAACTGCCAACAGAAACCACTGAACGATCGTCCCCCCTGCAGCGTGCTGCCGAAGCGATGAGTGGAGCAAGGTATTTGCAAAGTGCCGGTGGGTATGCTGCAGATGGACTGGTAGTCCATGTGCCTGCCTTTGTCTTTCCGATAAGCTTCTTAACATGGAACTTGTGACCGCATCCAAACGGCAGTGGTCCTAAGTATCTCCGTGCAGAATCAAATTGAGGCCACGTTTTAAACTTCAATGTTGTACAACGTTTCAAATTCGACAAAAATCTTGTGGGTTTCGGAGAATCAGCATTGAAAGCACATTGAAAAATCGCCCAGGTGGTGGCCCTTGTATCCACTTGAAGTTGCCTCATTTCATCCAATTGCCAGATACTAGCTGGAGACTCGCCAGCCACACGACCCAGGTCCTCGGGGTGCTCAAACAAATAGTGTCCGCCAACGTCAGCAATTGCTCTTGCAAGATTTATAGAATTGATCACGAATAAATTTGCCTCTTTGACCGTAGAAGTGGACTTGTCGTCCAGCCAGGGGAAGCCCCAAGGCCATGTGAGGCTACGTAGCGGTCGCGGTCCTGGATGTGATCGCCACTGATAGCGAGCCCGTGACCATGTATTACATGGTGGACTCAAAATAGCGCAATCCCACTTGCCAGCTCGAACTTCTGCAAAAATCTCATTCCAAAGTGATACACTTGAAAGGTCGTCCATAGCGTTCCGCTCAATGTCAACCTCTCGGATTGTCAAGTGAAACTTTTGTGTCTTAGACAACTGTTGCAAACACTCCTTAATGTCTGCCTTCCTAGGCTTGCCACAGAAAAGATACAAAACACGCAGCCCCTCCGAGCACGCCTCTGAGACCTCATTTCAGGATTGTTGTGAGTTGGTGGCCGACTCCCCACCTTTGCTGTACTTTGCATGTTCACGAGCTGCATGTTGACCATAACAACCCTTCACTCGACATGCATGAACTCTGCCACACTTGCCGTTGCATCCCTGTGCATTGAATGCGTAGCAAAGCTCACGACCATCTGGTGTAGAAGACACCAATACGTTGCCAAAGCGATCTTGAGACTCATGCTTGGTGCCCTTCTTGGACTTACCATCTTTACCTTTGCCTTTCCCGTCTCTAGACTTGCCATCCTTGAACTTCCCATTCTTTCCTTTGCCCTTGTCATCTCGTCCGTCGCCTGTCTTTTGCCACTTTGCATCCCTCTGAAAACCAGCAGATCCGCTCAATGCAATTGGTGTCGTAAAATACGACTCCTTGAGATCTGGGTCCTTTGTCACAGCATTCAAAGCTTCTGCCAGCGTCCTCTCGCCTGCTTGAACCTGCTTGAAGGCCTCTTTGCGCAAGCGATGTTCATAGGTCAACACAATGCTCCACTGTGGTCGCACTGCAACCGACGAGCCATCGACTGTCACTTTCAAACCATTCACCTTTTCACCAAGGATGTAATCAATGTATTTCAACCAATGTGACAACTCAAGTCCATGAAGCCATGTCTTGTTGCGAAATTTGGCTGCCATACAAAGCCAAGTGATGCCTTCCAACTTCAACACTCTTCGCAACGCCTCAGTATCTTCAGGCATCCGACCTTTTGCCTTAGTCTTCATTACCCTCAAATGTCCTGAAGCATCCAATGATGACTGAAGTTGAGATGTACTGGCGTCATACTTTGAAGACACTTCGTCCAGTGAAAGTGCACATGGTTCGTTCGATTCACATTCCTCGACTTTCAATGACAAATATTCTGTAGAAGGAGTTTCAACTTCCTGCAATTTTCCTAGCACCCCTTCAACCGACTTGATCATCGCCTGCCTTTCACTGTGTGGCAAGTTGCGAGGAAGGCCTAAAATCTTTGACTCAGCTTTCAACTCTTGCTCTTTCGAAGCAAGTTCACTCGCCACTTCCCATGCTGTAACCACCTTGGCAACTTCCGCTCTGACTGCAGGACTCGTAGCAGGGTCCAGAGCAAAATCTGCCTTCAAAGCCTCCCTCAAGTCGTTTTTCTGATCAGCAATGGACCGAAACTGCCTCAAATTCCGATAATGCTGGGTGATGGCATATTGGTTTGCCAGCGAAATGCCAGCTTCATCTAAAACATACTGCAAATCTGAACTCACGTTGTCAGCAATGAATTGCCGCCTGACTTCATCGGTCACAACCGCCATAGCTGACTGACACTACGTGCCCTGAATCTGATTCTGATTTCACCTGACAAATGACATCATCAACACACCTGAGAACTCAGAAACCTGAAACACATCACAAAAGGAAATTTCAAGAGGACATTTCAAAATGACCGTGACTGAATCTGAGCACTTACAGCGATCAAAACATTTGAGAGTCACGCCACATACCCAGGTGCCTTCTGACAAGGTTCTGAACCAAGAGCAAACAATGGACCCCGAACACCACATGTGTGATCCCTCTGAGAGTAAAATCAAACTCACTCAACTGCATGAATGTGCAAGGAACCAACGGATCTAAAGCTCACCTTTTCTTCCGATTCGGAAAGCATTGAAGATCTGAAGATCTAAATCGAAACACTACAACAATTCAAACTCTTCGTCCTCATGCATTGCATCTTGATCTGAACTCTGAGTTGAAGACGAAGTGCCACCAGAGCTGGATGAAGAGTCCTCAGGGTCACTGGCCAACGCCTTAAGTTTCGACTTGCACACCTTGCAAGCAGCATCAAAAGAAGCATTGTCAATGGAATTCAACATGACAGTCTGCTGGCACTTCTCTGCATGCACATGACATCCACCTACCATATGCAGTCTTCTAAAACCAGTACGTCTTGAGATTGTGACGAAATAAAGACCTTTGAGGTGTTCATCCTCACCAACTGTAGCCGCCAATGCAGCATCCTTGGTCGCCTCGACCACTTCATTTGTAGGCAGCTCATCATCCGACGACTCTTCATACGACTGCAATTTATTTCCAGCAACTCTCGACTTCAGAGGCAACACTTTGTGCCTCCTCCTGGCCCTGGAACCAATGATGCCATGCTTGTCAGAAAACTCTCTGATTCTTTCCAAAAGTTCAGACTCGTCATAAACAACATTGCCCTGGAAACACGCATCAACCACTGCACGTTGAGTACGTTCCACAATCTGTCTCGAAGTCAAAAGATAAGCATTAGACCCAGTCTTTCCAATTGCCCATCTTCCCAGAAAATCTCTGTCCGACTTCGAACACCCAATCGACGCTGCAGCCTGTGGCAGGAAATGCCTTGGTGAATGTCCTGTCCAGAAAAGACAAAGGTCCCCAGGGACCAACTCCATCATATTGTTCACCCTCCAATGGGTGTCCTCGAACTTAGGAGTGCTCAAAGACTGCAGAACCATTCTAAAATAATTGGCCATCTGCGGTGGTTGTACCAATTTCTTACTGAAACCACTCCAAGACTTGTTCGGACCAGGAATCAAATAGTCTCGAGGAAAAATTGCTGAATCATGTTTCATCAAATTTGCACCTTCTTCCAACCAGTCATGTCCAGTAAACCCAACATTACGTTCAATGAAAGCATGGACGTGCCCATGGATCTTTCCTGCACCAGTTGTCTTAGTTCTGTTCATGCGCATCGTCATGCCCCTCGAAGAAATTCTGATAGACTCAGGAAGTACAGACTGCAAATCATCAACTCGCATTGAGCACCAGCAACACACAAGCATCGCCCATGCAACCACTCGTCTGTAAAAGTCCTTCTCTCCATCCATAACATACAATTCAAGCGACACAATGATAGCAACCGAATATGGTTGTGCAGACTCCCTCGGTTTAGAGCTTCGCTCAAACTCAGCTTGCCATGAAGAAAGATGTGCCTTCCACAATGGATCTCTGCTAATCTGATCTGCTTCGCGAACTCTCCCTACCTGCTCAAGCACGGTCAATGCAGCTTGTGTCTCATTCATCAATGACAATGTTGCACCCATAGCTATGCTATCCTCCATGAAGTTGATCATGTCTGAAACCGACTTCGGCCAGACTTGGGCATTGTATGCAATCAACCAAGATCTGACCTTCGACCACGCCCTGAACCGATTGCGAAGTGTCTTGGACCGTCTCGATCCGAAAATTCTACTCCACGCCTTGTCGGGGTTGTCTAACAATGAAATGTGATCCACAACAGGCAAACATGCCTCCTGCAGTATACATGCCAACTCGTGTGCAAACCGCTCGCGCTCATGATCCTCTCGCTCTGCCCGAGCTCCGCCAACATCGACCCCTTTGCGTGATTTGCGGGACTTCTTCAAAACCTCCAGTACAATCTTCGGGTCACCCCTGACAATCTCTTCATATGAATCACAAGGTGAATACAACTGGCCCAGTATCTTCACAGGTGCTGCCAACGTAGACAATGCAATATTGCGTTTTGCACGTTTGAAAGCCCTTTGGTGTTGCTCCGACCACTCAACCAGTTTTCTAGCAGCTTCATCTTCGATCAAATGATCGACACCTGTATTTGAAAATAGTTGCCTAACAAGGGCAGCCGCCTCCTCAAAACTATCAAAGCTGTTCGCAAGATGCACAGGACTGCTGAAAATCTTTTGCAGTGAAATCAAAGTTGCAGCACCTAAAAATTCAAGACCCTGCCATTCCATCAAGACCTACGTCCGGAGGATTGCGAATGCGTCCCAACTACTCAAATTTTTCTTGAACTGAAAACTCGAAAGTAAAACTGAATTCTCAAACCTTCCCACGGAAAGAAATCGAGTGAACATCATTTGAAGCAACAGACTCAACCAGAAATCGGACAACTTCAAAAGCGACAACGTCACACTGAACCTCCAAATGAAATGCAACTGAAAAACGAAATCTGAAAAGCACAGAAGTTTGCAAACATCGGAAACACTTCACTCTTTTTTTTTTGAACCTTAAGGAAAGGAACCTTCCAACCCTTTGCCCCCACCCCCCCACCCCAGCACGCACTACAAACAGTCTGCTTGGGAAACCCAAAC
>DF239045.1:0-125746 GCA_000507305.1 Breviolum minutum Mf 1.05b.01
TTGACGATATTTTTTTTGGGGTTTTCAGAGAATCTGGCGCCCACCGAAAAAACATATCCAGCGATGAAACCCGTCACAAAGGTGTTGTATTTTTCAGATGACTCTAACTGTTGAGACTCTGACCCCCCCCCCCAAAACACCTACTAGGATGTTCTGGGACAGGAAGTTAGGATTTATGGTTGGGATCAATGGGTTGGCTATAACATACATAACTTATAACCTGCTTATAAATGTGGTATATTGGGGGTAGAACCCACTGATCGGAACCTTTTACCAGCACTTCCTGCACCATCCAAGTATTCGATTTTTTTTCACATTGGATACCCTACCTCTGAACGAAGGATCACAAAAATCCCCTTTAAGTCGGCGGCAAACCTTGAGTCGATGATTTTTCCGGCAAAGTTGACCTCCCTCTGGCGGGGATATGGCCATTCTCGTTTCCTGGAAGGGAAATTTTCGAACATTTCAGTTGATGAAGGCTAGGGAAAAAGTGACAAAAAACTTCAAATATGGCCATTTTCGGAAACAAACCTGGAACCTTTTGATGACCCGGGTTTTGATTGGAATTTCGGCCTTGTTTTTGTGGGTGGGGGTGGAACTTCAAAAATAGAGGTCATCAAAGGGTTCCAGGTATGTTAAGTTTCTGGGGTATATAGATGTATCTTCTCCTTTCAACATTTATGTAGATATATGTCAGGAAAGTCAGGAGTATAGGTTTGTTAGGTTTGGTTGAAATTACAGAAACGTTGATCATACTGTTGATCGAAGAAATCCTGCACCACCTGGGATGTATGAAACCCTATAGATAATGGGATATTTACAATACCAACTGGTGCAGGATTTCTTCCATCAACCGTATTATATGGGATCTTCTCCAACTTCCCGTGGGGAGAAGCTGAACCACTTGGGAGTCCAAGGAGGTCACGAAATGTATCTCGTTTTGTCCATAGTCCATGGGGGAATTTTTTTCGATTCCCGGGAAACACCCGGTGGGGAAATTTCCGGCAAAACACCAAAATATGGGGGGTTGGAATTTTGAAGAAATAAAAACGCTAATTTCTCCAGGGTTTCCGAGGATCCATATCGGCTGTTCTTGTTTTTTAACATCACCCTAACATTGGGCTTCAAATAAAGGGAAGTAATTAGTCCACATCTGTTTTTTTGTGACGTTTAAGGGGGGGACTAACATAGAAGCAAAACCCTGTATGCCCAGCTCTTGCAAAGGAAAGTCATCTATCACATGATCACATCCCAACCATCCCCCGCCTGAAACTTGGGATTTTCCCCACAGGGGAATTTTTTGCTTTAAAAAAGTTCAAATAAGAAGAAGGTCGATATATTTCTATACCCCCATTAAAAGAAATTCCGCTCCCCTGAAGTTCACGTTCGGTTCCGTTTCCTTCAGAATGGCTAGGTTTTTTTTCTCTCACAAAATAAGAGGGTGTTACTATGTTCATTGGAACATGTTGTGTTTTTTTCTGTTTTTTCTTTCATGTACGGTCCGAAGGTACAACACAACGATGCCAATACCAGCTTCCTACCGCAAGAACGTTGCTGCTGTCGCACTGCTGCTTGGTTAACTGGTCGTTGGATGCACAAGTTTTTCAGGGCAACAACTTGGATCTCTGGGGGGAAGGGGGGTGGCATCAGAGGCGCCCCCCTTAGATTCCCATGATATGGCATTTCTTTTATAGGTGAGGTTTTTTTTAGATTTCCTGCACTCGGTGCCTCTCCTGCAACTAATTAGGGTAGATGTTATTTTTAGGTCATACACAAAAGTACCAAAGGTTGGCCACTGGCCAACCTTTAAACTTTTGGGGATTGCTTATTTAGGAGGAAAAACAACAAGTTGAAACTTGTATAAATTTCATGGTCCGAAATGGCTGAATAAGAGTACCATATTTGGCCAGCTTGTCACTTGAAGACTTTGGAGAAAGATAATAGCGGAATGTAGCGGATAGAGCGGTCATCGCAACAGAGGGTTTTCTAGGTTTGCCAGCTGCTAACCATCCATCAGACACTGAGCGGGGTGTCGCTTGATAGGCAAATTTCAATGCACTTATTGTTAAAATCAGGGAGGATTAATATAGAACCCATACGATCCATGTATGACATATGAACCTACATCAATGTTTTTTTTTTTTTGTGAGTTTTCATGGTAAATATATCGGTCTGATAATATCATCCTCATTTTTCCCGCAATAAGTCATGAATTAAGGGATTTCACCCCTTAATTTTTGAAGACATTTCCCTTTAAAATCATGGGTTGCTTCAGGACAAGGTGGCTGGACAAGAGATCCTCCGCTGCCAAACCTTTGAACAGAAGGACCGGAGGTTGGTCACCCCAACAATGTGGTTTATCTAAGGGAGTTCCCCCCAAAATGCCTGAACAGTTCAGGTTTTTGGGGGGATTTTTTGGTACTTTGCCTCGTTTATTCCCGATGGATCATTCTCGAGATTCCTCTATGACCGAACTGTCCTCTGCAAACCTTGATTGGATGATCGCTCCGATATATTTTCTGAAGGAATCTTCCAAAGAAACAGCAGAAGATCCATGGGACTTACGTATCAAAACCATAGACGACTAGTACAACTAGAGTCCTACTACCCATAGGATCCATGAGACTGGAAAATGAATACCTGTCGATATATTTATCATAAAAAAGTCAACCTACATCTTGGATTGGCAAGAAGAGATACCTTTTCGATCATTTTTTGGGATTCGTCATACATGAACAAAAAATGGATGGTTGAATGTGAAGGGATCCCATGTTTTGTTTGGGGGGGATCCTTTGTCTCTAACTCTTGGATCCCTTCCGAAAGAAAAACAAAAACATGGCTAAAGTCAACCTACCTCTCCCTAAGGTACCCCCATCAGATTCACAAGGGTTTAAAAATCGCCAGCCTTCTTAAGAGAAACCAAATGGGTTTTGTTGTAAGCCCTGATGATTTATCGGCCTAAAACACGGGGTTTGGATCCAACTTTTTGGTGTGCGAACTTCACCCCCACTTGATTTGATATGAGCAATGATCGTTAAACACGGCCAACGGTTCGGTCAGGGTTAAGAGATGTTCAATAACTGGGACCCAGGAAGATGCACACCGGGAAAAATAATCATAAGCAAAATGCAACTTCAGAATCCCCAAGAAAACAAACAACCAACCAGTACAGTATTTTTTTTTCGGAATGTTTTTTGCAAGTTTTATTTACACAAAATCACAGCTCTAAATGCACCTCAAGTTTTATTTGGATGAATTTGTCACCGAGGGTGCTGGTATTCCACCGTTTTATCCTCCGCCTGGGCAGTTGTGTGATTTGATGGAACTACCACCCAGCCTTTTGGATGATCTAAGTATAAACCTGCACTTGGTTGTGTTTCAGAGATTTTTTTTTCTATATTCACCCTATTTGGAGAAGATTTCCAATTTGACTGATATTTTTTGGGTTAAGTAGTTGGAACCATCAACTAGTTCAAGCATCCAATGACATGACGGTTATTTTGAAAGAAAAGAGATGGGATGAAGAGTGGTCGAGCATTCCTTTCAATGAACATTTCCACGAGGATTTTTGGATTTTGATGCCTGCAAAGTCGAAGATTCCACAGGGGAGTAGTTATTTGTCACGACACTCTGTAAAACTAACATAACCACCCAAAAATGGTGGCAAAGGGAGACCACTTTGCTTATTTTCAAGGACGAACTGTAGTTTCACGCAGGATATATTTTTGGGTCCTTATTATATTGATTTTTTTTTTCGAACCTAGGAGCTTCTATTGTAGCTGTATCCTCTTGGTAGTTTTGTAAAAAGAATTTGAGAGGTTTGCTTTTTTCTACACCAATGTCAAGGCATTCATTTGCGTTACTTCATTTGCATTACTAGATTCATTTGCGTTCAGAAATGCCTGTCCGGCACGCTAAAGATCCTTTTGTGTTGGTCTTTTGAGAAGCCCCTTTGGTTGCAAAACCGTGAAATCACCCGCCAAAAAAAAGCCAGGACTTGACATTATACATGTTCTGCCCAGCCATTGTACCTTGGCAAATGGTTGATTCCAGGGATCATTTAATTACTACCCCCCCCCCCAAAAAAAAAACAACATGACCATGGAAAAAAACAAACATGAATGAAGATTAAGATGTATCTCCTATTGAAAATTGCGATGTTCCAGCCTGTCATGTTAATTTTAAGACTTTTTTTTTTTTCGGGAGGCCATCAAACTTGATGCTAAACATGTATGGTAATTGTTGAGGGATTTATCCCTGCAAAAATAACCTGCATGAAGTTTGGATTTGGCAATTTATCAGGCCCAAACATTTTGATCTCAAAATTTTTGGCAGGCGTGTTTTTGTTTTGGGCATCTAAAAGACGCAGCAGAAATTCTGGATTTTTTTCGTGGCGGCTGCCAAAAAAAACACATCCGTTTTACTGGAGGCGAAGGTCACAAAAACAACCCTCCGGAAACCGGAAAGCAATACACTCCCTGAAACTAACATAGGCCGTGAATATAGGCTATCCCAAAAGGAAACTATTATTCCAACCATCCATTTTCAGGTGCTATGTTAGTTTCAGGGAGGGTACGGTAGGTTTTTGGCGTGTGAAAAAAAACCACCTTTCCGTACACGAAAGCCTCAGAACTTTGGGCCAAAAAATCACTTGATCACCAATTCATGGGAGCTATCAGTTTTTTCATGAAAAGTATCAGCCACAAGAAGCAAAGGGTCTACTTGGAGGGTCATCCTAGCGATCCCTCTCCAATGTTTTTTGTTGAGAATGTTCATCGCAATTGGGAATCTCCAAGAGGGTTGGGTGATTCCTGACATAGTGGAAGCCAAATTCTTTCCAAAAGCGACTAGAAACAAGGAACCTCTCATGAACCAATCAGTATTTCATGTCACATCATGTCGCTTGTGTTTTTTTCGTTGCATCAAGAATCATTTGTGGCGGAAAAACACAACACTGGTTGGTGGTTTCAACTATTCTTTATTTTCATCCCGACAATTGGGGAAATCATCCAATTTGACGATCATATTTTTCAAACAGGTTGGTGAAAAACCACCAATCAGACAACACTTCCCGATGAGCTGAGTCTGGTTGGTTTAGCTCTTCATCTATTTGGGGAAACGATGAGAAGGGTCCCTGCAACATCTCTTGGACCTTGGGAGCCTTGACGGCAGACAGCCACGAGCAATGAAAAACGGGTCCCTGGTCGTTTAGGGATGTTTAGGGTAGAGGATTATAGTAGCTAGCTATGTGGGGAGTAAACAATTATAAGGACCCCGTAGTAAGCAACCAGTGTAATGGAAAAGAGTTTTTTTTTTCGTGGCTCAAAAGGGAAACTTTTTGGAACATTTTTCCATGAAATGAAGCTTGGGATTTCCCAATCAACCTTTGGTGATTTGGCAGTATTTTAGATTGAAAACTATTTTGTTGCAAGGGTCCAAAAATGATGTTTATTCAAAGCCTGGCAATTCTGGTGACATTCTTGGGGATGGTGAGTTCTCGTGACCCGAAATCAAAGGTTCGTTGTTGGTGACCTCCAACAATCAGGTACTAGAAGCTACATTTTGAATCGCCTCGGAATGACGGCGTCAGTGAAGATGTGAAGATGAGCATGTGGAAAAAATTGGGTCGGACTGATACCTCAAACGGGAAAAAATCAGGATAGAAATGGAAGATGCAACATGTTATGCAACCAACAGCTCGCACCTCAAAAATGATGGTTGGAAGATGATCCTATTTTTGTGCAATGGTCCCTTTTTTCAGGGGACATTTACAAGGATCAATCCACAGTTGTCTCAGTGCGGGAAGAGACACAATAACCAGAGTGGAGTCCATGTGTCACCCTGTGATTTCCGTGGGATCATTCAACCATTGAGATTTAAGTGTTTGATGCAGGTGAGCATTCCATACAGTCGGCCCAGTGAATGGTTGGTTGGTTCGTTAGTTAGGTAGTTATTTAGTTAGTTTGTTAGTTGGTTAGTTAGTCAGTCAGTCAGTTCGTTCGTTCGTTCGTTCGTTCGTTCGTTCGTTCGTTCGTTCGTTCGTTCGTTCGTTCGTTCGTTCGTTCGTTCGTTCGTTCGTTCGTTCGTTCGTTCGTTCGTTCGTTCGTTCGTTCGTTCGTTCGTTCGTTCGTTCGTTCGTTCGTTCGTTCGTTCGTTCGTTCGTTCGTTCGTTCGTTCGTTCGTTCGTTCGTTCGTTCGTTCGTTCGTTCGTTCGTTCGTTCGTTCGTTCGTTCGTTCGTTCGTTCGTTCGTTCGTTCGTTCGTTCGTTCGTTCGTTCGTTCGTTCGTTCGTTCGTTCGTTCGTTCGTTCGTTCGTTCGTTCGTTCGTTCGTTCGTTCGTTCGTTCGTTCGTTCGTTCGTTCGTTCGTTCGTTCGTTCGTTCGTTCGTTCGTTCGTTCGTTCGTTCGTTCGTTCGTTCGTTCGTTCGTTCGTTCGTTCGTTCGTTCGTTCGTTCGTTCGTTCGTTCGTTCGTTCGTTCGTTCGTTCGTTCGTTCGTTCGTTCGTTCGTTCGTTCGTTCGTTCGTTCGTTCGTTCGTTCGTTCGTTCGTTCGTTCGTTCGTTCGTTCGTTCGTTCGTTCGTTCGTTCGTTCGTTCGTTCGTTCGTTCGTTCGTTCGTTCGTTCGTTCGTTCGTTCGTTCGTTCGTTCGTGTCGTCGTCGTCGTGTCGTCGTCTTGTCTCGTNTCGTTCGTTCGTTCGTTCGTTCGTTCGTTCGTTCGTTCGTTCGTTCGTTCGTTCGTTCGTTCGTTCGTTCGTTCGTTCGTTCGTTCGTTCGTTCGTTCGTTCGTTCGTTCGTTCGTTCGTTCGTTCGTTCGTTCGTTCGTTCGTTCGTTCGTTCGTTCGTTCGTTCGTTCGTTAGAGCCAGTCAGTCAGTCAGTCAGTCAGTCAGTCAGTCAGTCAGTCAGTCAGTCAGTCAGTCAGTCAGTCAGTTAGTGGGATAGAAGTTTATTTGGTTCGTTGGTTAGTCGTTTTGCTGCTAGTTAGTGAGCTCCCTGTTACTTAGTGTGTTAGTTAGGTTTGGTTAGATAGTTCGTTAGTTGGGTAGTTGGTTACTTGGAGGATCATCCCAGTCAGTAAGTGGTTAATAACCATGGTTAGTAGGTCCCCTAAGTAGGGTTATTCCCCTTCCAAATGGCCTAAATGGCTTATAAATGGGTGTTACTAACCACTTACTAACTGGGATGATCCTCCAAGTAGCCCCCACCCTTTCCCACCATGGTGCGGCCTAGGAACGACCGCGCAGGCGAAGTGACGAAGTGATGTTGGATGACCGGTGAAAATAGGGAGCAAGGATGGATAGCGGTGAGATGTTTTTGTTCTACGAATGTGTTTAAAGCGTGGAAATATATCCTCCAGGGAATTAACATATCCCCCTGATAAGGCATATTTGAAGATGATTTTCCTTTTCCTGAGGTGGGATATGTTAATTTCCTGGAGGGTATCCATGATTCAACCAACTAAAGTTTTGTATAACTTCTGGAATTTGTACAGGGGCTTCTTCTCCGAGACCCAGTCTTTTTTGCCATCCATTTGACAAAATATGTTCTTCAAACTGGGTGACAATGTTCCCTAAGTTTCTGGGGAGAAGGAAACTCCAACATCGAGAGTTTCTGAAGCATTCCTGTGGAACGCCCCTCAGAAAACAAAACGGTTACTGGAACAAGATATCCCTTTTCCTTTTGGGAAGGAAGTTTTTTTTTTTCAAGGGCGAACCGCCAGTTTTGAGGAGTGGTCATATTTGAACCGTCCTGGCAATTTTGCAGGTGATGTTGTTTGGGATGGTGTTTTGTTACTTCCAAATGCTTTTTTTTACAAGGGTGAATCATTTCTTGTGTGTAAATCATTGGTGCCATTTTGTCACTCGCAAAAAGGCCAAATTATTGAAAAACTATCTGCCAAAAAATCCTCAGGGGCGTACAAAAACAACGTTTTCAGTAAGGGAATCGATGTCTCCCCCCCCCAAAAAAAAAACTTAAATTGCCCAAAATCCTATAGTAAAGGCCGGCCGCAACGTGGAGCCTGGTGAAAAAAAAACGATAAAAATCTCCCGCGGAGTTTTTTGGAACTCTGAAGATTGATCGTCAATTGTTCAAAACAATCCTTTTCAAATTGGGGGCTTTTTCATATTTGTTTAACTAGATGGTGGTTTCAAACATTTTTTTATTTTTACCCCTACCTGGAAATGATCCAATTTGACGATCATATTTTTCAAATGGGTTGAAACCACCACCTAGTTAAGGTGGCCAGCTGTTAGTTTTAGGATGGTGGATATATTTTGGGGGGGTTATCAAGAAAACCCACTTTTGGTCAGCTAAATGAGACAAAAATTCACATGTTGATTTCATCTCCGTATCTCCCAATTTCAAGGATAATGAAAAAGTCATTTTCAATTCCAGGATTCTTTCACAAACCAGTCATCAACTAATCCATATTTCGTGACATGAAAACACCGTGTTTTTCAATAGTTCTAATGCTCGGCTATCATGGGCACCCAGCCCAATGCCACCCCCCAACAGAGGAAATAAAGCCTCATAAAGGCAATATAAACCACCATTATGTCTTCCTTAGGCCTTATTTCTGGCAGGGTGTCAGTTAGGTCCTGTTCGATTTCCATGATAGTAGTTACAGTACTTAGGATGATCCAAAGGATTGGTTCGCCAAATGAGCACGAACCAAACCCCTATTTTTCTTGCGGTGCATAGCGGATTTCAAAGCCATTACAAGGATCCCCTATTTGATGGAATGTCAGCCAGGGGTTTTGGGTGTTGCTCAAATTCTCATCAGCGGATAAAAAAACAACACACACACTTCAGGATATTATTCTTCGGTCAATACTTCGGTCGTAAATTATGACCCACGACACTCCAATAGGAAACTTCAGCAGCCAGCCATCATTTTTCAGGGGATACCCTCCCTGAGACCAACAGTTCGCACGTGAAACCGGTTACCTTCCCAAAAGGAAAGGATCGTCTTCCTTTGCCATCGATTTTCAGGTGCTAAAATTTTAGTTTCAGGGAGTGTACACCCTCCAGTTAGAAAATGTAGAGCGTATATCAGTTTCTAACGTTTTTGGAGATTATCCAACCTATGATCAGCCATCATTTTTGAGGGGATATGTTGGTTTTAAGGCGAGTAGCTCTAAAAACCCTTTTAAAGATCACCTAAGGAACCCAATTTTGACGTGAGGAGACTTGCCGTTTCATATCTTGCCCTCACAACGGCCACACTTGTCTGATTTTTTCTGTGTATATAAGGAGTGGGGAAGCCTCCAATAAAGGTTTTGGCTAAGAACTTCACTCCGCAATTGTTTCCTAAGCCTTATTATGCTTATGATATCATCACTGTCCTCAATGTATTCCTCCCCTCCCCAACAAAAAATCACTCTTCGCAGTTGTGTGTGTTTTTTGGTTCCACAAGTTTTTGTATGGCAATTTGTTGAGGGATCTCTTTTATAATACTGCATTCTTTGGCTTGGTCATATAATAAAAAAACCCTGTATTTATCCATGTTACCTTACCTCCCCTCCCCCATATCCATCAACATCCATAAAACCTCGGTCCTTGGTGGTGGGTTTTTCAATAGGTTGTGTCTTGTTTGGAAACCTTCCCTTCCACCACGGCGGTGGAGGCTTGCCATGGGAAGACGAAGCATTGCCAATGTGCCGAAACCGTGGATGCTGAACTCCATACCGAGAGGGTGAAGGCGGGGGAAAGTGAGTGAAGACCTTCCGTGATCGTAAGGCCCCAAGACCTGGGGGGTTTGTTAGGGATTCCCCTTCCAAATGGCTTGATAAATAGCTTATAAATGGGGCTGATCCTAACTTACTAAGTGGGGTGATCCTCCAAGTGGTGGATGGTTTTTTGTTGACGCCATGTAAAACAAATAAGGGTTTCTTTGCACGGTTTGATGGTGGATAGTGTTGATGTCTAATTTTGTCCTTTTTTTAATCTCCCGGTCTTAATATGGTAGGATGTGGTGGAACCCATGCCCTGTAATAACAAGGTGTTTGTTACGAAAAATTGATATTATGATCTGCATATTTTTGTTGTTTTCTTTCCAAGGGAGCTTTTTTTACAGGTTCTTTGTTGGTTTGCCAGGAGTGTCAGTTAGGTAAGAAATTTGGGGGGTTCGATTTTTCCCCAATGACCCGGACTTGCTAAGTATATACCGTATATACCTATACTGGTGCGTAGGTAACAGCTAGACTTCACAGAAAGGTAACTGAGCAATGGAAAAAGGAACCCTGGTTACGTGATTGTTTGGGTTATACAAGGGATTATAGAATCCCCAGTTATCAGTCATTGGGAAATATAACCAATAAATACCCACTATATAAGGTGTATATGGGGTTGATTATTAAGGGTACCATCCCAAGGGGTTTACCACAATTTTTCCTATGAATCAGGGGATTATAGTCAACCATTGTAAGGATCCCCATTAAACAACCAGGATGACTCATGGCAAGTAAGGTCGTTTCTTTTTTCTGGCACATCTGACGACAAGAATGGCAAAGGAACGGCCTTTTTTTTGTTTAACACTGGCTCTTCAGCTCCTTCAGCACTGCAAAATTACCACTTTTTGAGATCTTTTACCCTAGCCCATGAAAATCCCCATCTTTCCTGGTAGATACCATCGAAATGGTGGGTTTTTATGGGCTATGTTAGTTTACTGGAGGGTATCTCTTGCTAACCTTGACCCTTTGGTAAACACATATTAGGACATCTTCCACATGGGTGGAGGTTCCGATTTTTGTTTGGCGAATGTTGGGATTACGGGAGGGTACGAATGTATCGTCATCTGCAAGCCGGACATGTCGGCTGCTGCAAGCAATGGCTTTCATGAGATGGTAATGGTATGTTTTCCTATGGTAGATATACCCTCCCTGAAACTAACATAGCACCTGAAAATTGATGGTTGGAATACTAAGAGTTTCCTTTTGGGATGGCCTATTTTCAGGTGCTACGTTAGTTCTAGGGAGGGTAAACTCATCAGTTTTTCTAACCAAGCTCAGCATGTTTTGTGCGTTCCGGGTATCTCCAAAAAACACCAGCATTTGCGTTGTGTTTTTGCGCTACCTGGCCTGGAGGGCACGGTGTTCTCTGGTATGAAACGCAATGTTGCAGCCTTTTGGTCAGTGCCATATGCCTCCTATCCTGGGAGGCAGGGCGAGATGTGGGGAGGGCGCCCTCCAACTGAGCAGTAGTCAAAGGTTTGGGTTCTCCAGTTTTAGGGGGGGGGTATAATAAGCCATTGCGACTTGTAATTATACCCAGTATACAAGGGTGTTGAGCGTTGCTGCAAATTCCTCTCTTTGACTAAACGGTGCCAAGATGAGTTCTTGCTTTTGCATTACATCAAAAATCATCAAAATGTCGTCTTCCAAGAGATGGAAGTCGACTCAGAAATGGTAGGTCGCGCAAGTCGCCTGAAAACAGTTGTCAGGTTTCTCAAATGGAGATTTTCCAGACCTTTTTTCAAAGCAAAGAATGGAAGTATACAACATATATATTTATTTCAATATAAATATGAATACATATCTATATCTATATTTATTTTATATCTATATCTATATATGTATTAAAAACATATATATATATACATACGTATATTATTTTTTCTCTTCCCTAAAGCAAGAAGCAGTGCGCTCAAAAGGACAGGCAGATGTTTTCCATTTTAAGCATTTTTCACGGGTGAATTCACTTTTGATTTTAGGGGAGCGTAAGGCTATTAGTAAGTCTTGATTGTATTGTTAAGAGAAGTTCCAATGTTTCTTTCAAAACTAGTGCTCTGGAGATCCCAGAACCCTGCAAAAACAGAGTCAAACCACTCTTTTTTGGAGGCTCCAATAGTCTTAGAGTGGAATTGATTATACTACAGCCGTCGACCAACACCCACCATTCATTTCCTATCATCGAATCCCATCATTTTGCACGTCTTGCGAGGTTCATGTCCCCCTTGTATTTCACGGGGTTGGCTATACATTACCCTAAAAGGGGCCTGAAATGATGGGTTTCCATTCGACCTGTTTTGTAATGTTTATACTTTTGATCTGGGGCCCTCTAATTTTTAGACCTTCATGGAATCCAGTATAAACAACCGTGGTTTGGTAGAAGTACCCCAGGGTTTTCCCAATATTGATCCTTTGCAACTGGGGGATGCTTGGATGTCCCAGGAAGTTAGTAAATGGTTAGTAAATGGGTTATAACCTGCTTATAAATGGAGTATAATATTGGGGTTATAACCCACTTACAAACCATTTACTAACTTCCTGGGACATCCAAGTGAATCAATCAACTGTTGATGGTTCAGAAATCCCTCGAAGCAGATGAGGTTTTTCCTCGTTAAAATCCCTTGATTTTTTCAACGTTTTTTTTTCTCTCCAAAATTTCAGAATCCCAGGTGAGCAATGTAAAGAAGGGCCCCTGGTTATTTAGGGTTTATAAGGGATTATACCACCCAGTTATATGGTGATTATAACAAAGCAGCAAAAGGATCCCTATTAAACATCCAGGATTCAATGGAAAGTAAGGCCGTTTTTTTTTGTTTTCGTGGCAAGGCGTTTTTCTCACCAGATGTCTGAAGGATCAACAGTGTCGCAAATTTTCCCTATGAATCGCCGAAGTTTTTTGGGTTTCAGTCTTTAGACTATGACCATTCTCCTACTAAATGAGCAACTGAGCAACAAGGTGAGGCTTGAGCACCAACCTTTGAGTATTTGGCTTGGTAATTTGAGGGATGAATCGCTCCTTACCAAAATGACGGATCCATGCCCTAGAATTTAGAACCCTAAAAAGGTGAAAGGTGGAGTGTAGTATGCCTTTAAGGGGTGGACTAGAAGTATGGACCCCCAAACCATTCCTTAAAATTTTAACCCTAAACGATGAGTGAGTACTGTTGGGCTGTGGGCTCCCATGGAAATGGTTTTTGTTGCGTGTTTTTATATTTTTGTCATATTGGATAATTAAAGATTTCATGTTCCAGATTTCCAAAAAGGGTAAGAGTTAATACTACTTCATCCCTTATAGAAGCCAGAAATGTAAGTGTAGATACCAAACATGGGTGATATTTCAAGAGCCGGAGACACCTTTTCCAAGGCTATTTTTAGGGTATTCACTCCTTAGCCACCCGATTTCAGTAAGCCACCCAACTTTCCCGCCAGCCGATTTGTGATCGATTTTGTGGAGAAACATCGGTTTGTTTGTGTGGGGGACAAAAAACAACACACACCATAAGTCGAGTCATTATAAATGGGTTTGGTGTTTGGTTGGGGTTACACCCTGGAAGATTAACGGCTGGAACCTACGGCCATCACCCATGAAAAGAAAGGAAAATGATCTGAACCAAACCTCCAGGGAATTATGTTCCCTGTTAAGCTTCCGGGGTGTATTTCTATTATACATGGAGTTATGATGGGCCCCCTTCTTGGCCCAACCGCTTGGTTCAGGTGGCAGCACCCAACAGCCTTGCCTAAGACAAAGATGAATCACCAGTCGAAGGATGCCACGGATCATTGTAGTACACCTTTTTTGCATCAACTACGTACAGGTCCTTCGGATTTTTATTTGAGGGGAACATCATTTTTTGCTTGGTTTGGTTTGGTTTTGTTTGTATTATGAGCTTGCGAAGGTGTTTAGGGGCAGGCTAAGCTTCAATCTTTGGGAGGGGGGATGATTAAGATTTACACCCCCGAAAACTAAGATGGCACCTGAACATAGACTGCTGGAAAAGGAGATTGCTATGTTTCCAACCATCATTTTTAGGGTCCATAAATAGGTTTTCGAGGGTGTTTTCAAAGAAGAATTCAAGTTTTATAGGCTTCTATTTAGGTGTTTCCTTAAATGGCGGTATCCCAAAACGCCCCAAAATGATCATTTTTAGTAGGAAAACCCCATGGTTGTTGGGTATTACCATTTTACGAAACCCCCGTTTCATGCTCCCAGAATGGTTGAGTTTATATTTGCTTTGGGTAGTTTTCACGTGACTCATCATGACAGGTGATGGAAACCTTTGACACCCCGGAAGGTTTCCAACGGAAATCCTTGGTGAACCATGCTCAACTTCATTCAATTTGTTGAAATATGATGTGAGGGAAAAGGATGGGCAACAAACAGGGAAGTACTGATCTTCAGATCAGTGAATTGGGCACCTGAAGAAGGCCCAAAATCGAAAACCTACCAAACAACTTATATAAGCTATACATGGGTGTTTCCAAAAATAGGGGTACCCGAAAATGGATGGTGAAAATAATGGAAAACCCTATTAAAATGGATGATTTAAGGGGAACCCCCACTATTTTCGGAAACATCCACATAGACCCTGGAAGTTTTTCAGGCGACGCCATGGCATAGGCAGATCGGATGGTTCATGGATCGTTGCAAGGATTCCCGATGCTATGGGGCTTTCAGTTGTTTGATCCAGTTCTTGCACTGGGCTCCAGGTTTTCGATTTCCATATGTCTTTTAGCAGGTCTGGATCCATAAATGCTTGGCTATCAATTTCATGATGAACTAAATCTTTGCAATTCGGAACTGTTTTTTTTTGGAACCACAAACATCCATTCAAATCTGGTGGGTTTTGAGTGATCCTAGAAGCTGAATCACCCAGCCTGAGTAGAAAATTCACCGGTACTGTTATCGTAACTCGGAATTTTCACCCCAAAACTTGGGGTGTGGCATTTTTTTACTTCCATGTGACGTGTAAGAAGATACGACCATGATGGTTTGTGTCGTTGTATACTTTGAGGAACAAAAAATATCTAGGTCTGGGCCGGTTTGGGTAAAGTACATGAGATCAAACTGACGATTTCCACCTTACATCTCGCATTTTCCCTTCCTTCTAACAAACAAACCACCGCAAACGCAAGTTTCATTGCAACCCCACCCATTTGTCCCTTCCACGAACCACCACCACCCACCACCCACCACCCACCACCCACCACCCACCACCCACCACCCACCACCCACCACCCAACACCCACCACCCCTCGTTGTCCCGTTGGGTTCCAGGTGCACAAGATTCAAGTCACCGTGGTAGCTTTTGCTTCCAATGGTTACCAGCCTTGGGACGTTTTGGCACTGAGAGTTGTCTCACCTTAGATGTGCGCCTTGGTTTCCAAGGGTTTGGTGGTGAGGAAGGTTGGTACCTGCGCCAAATTTCAACAACCAAAAACCCCGGAATTGAAATAAGGGTTTCATAATTTCATATCCTTCCTTCTTAAGGGGAAATTGGTGGTTAAACAAGGGGTTTAAATTCGGGCCGTATTTCCGGGGGGTGGTGGTACGTTGGGGGGGGGGGGCGATTGTGGTTGATTTTTGCCATATTTTTCGTGTCGTTTTTGTCAAACTTTTGGACCCTTCGACCTTTTTGTGGGGCATTAAAAAGTACACTCCGGTAATCTAACATAGCAATGGAAAATCCACCATTTGAAGATGTATTTCCTATTCAAGATGGGGATTTCCCATTGCTATGTTTGTTTACCGGAGGGTACAAACAATTTTACACACCAGGAATGAACAATAAATCCCTGGTTGTTTGGGGGCTGTTTGTCGGGGATACTACTTGTACCCAGTTATGTGGGGATTATACTAAACCATGAATAGGTGGTTTCAAAGATTTTTTGGAATTTTCACCCGGATCCTTGGGGAGAAGATTCCCAATTTCACTAATATTTTTCAAATGGGTTGAAACCACCAGCTATAATTTTACACATCAGGGATGTGTTGCTAGAGATCACCCTACAAGGAGCTTAAAGAGAGTTTTCATTATTTAGCCTATTTTCGTGGATGTATATACCTATGGGGACATGTAGCTCGCAAACTGCGTTGGAAGATCTAATGATGGGTAGAAGACGAAGTCGTATATTCTAGGTGGCCAGTGACAAGCTTAAATGAGCAGCGGATTGACGGTCGCATCAAAAAATCCCCCCCAGAAAAGTAACATGTCCCCTGACAAGGGAACATTTTAAAAGGAAACTTTCTATATCTTCCAACTTCCAATCGTCAATTTTGCAGCCTGACCTCCAAAAATAGAGATCATGGCTGGGCTCGATAAGGTAGGCCCCTATGATCGTTATAAATGGGGTTATAACCACTATAAATGGCCGAAACTAAGTGGGTAACTAGGGTCATAGCCCCACTACAGGGACCCGGTAACTCCGTTTATAACCTTCGTAGGGGCCCACTGCTTTTTGGTAATATGCAGGGATTGTATTCCTACTTGTAGGTGGTGGCAACTCAAAGCTTTTTTGGAATTTTCATCCGCCTATTGGGGGAAGCTTCCCATTTTGACGAGCATATTTTCAGATGGCTTGAAACCACCAACTAGGATTTTGTATTCGCATTTTTTTTTTTGCTCCAAAATTTTGGAACGAGAAACTCTGAATCCGGAGGATTTTTTCTCCCCATGACATCCGGCTTGAGATGCCTAGTTTTCCACCATGAATGGGATATGATGATTCCTGGCATGAGGGCAAGCCCCTCCCAAAAATAGGGCCTGATTATACTTGCAGTCAGTAAGTGGCTAGTAATCCCCATAAAGAAGTCATCTAGGCCATCTGGAAAGGGTCCCACAACCCTACTTAGAGGACTTACAATCACCATGGTCACTAACCACTTACGTCCGTCATGGGATGATCCGACCCAAGTAAGGGACAATGGTGGTCAAAAAATTCCGTCAATCACTTGACATTTGTTTAAGGTGATTTTTATTTTGAGATTTTTTGCTTTCTACCATGGTAAATCATGAATCAACCTGTCCATTCCCACGGTTTTTTGGTGGATGGTTAAGGTTCCATTTTTAGGTGCCTTATTTTCTGTGATGATTAGATTTTCCCACTGTTTTTTTACAGGGTTTTGGCAGCCCCCTAACATGGCATCTTAGCATGATTCCTCCGGCGTGAAAAAACACACTAAAAGGAGGACCCTCCAAAATATACAGCCCTATTGTTTGATGGAAGAAATCGTGCACCACCTGGGATGTATAAGACCTTGTAAATAACTTACTTGGCCAATGGCTAAACTTTAAACTTTTTGGGATTACATACTTAGTAGGGAAAATAAAGTTCTAACTTTTATTTTAGGGTTCCATTCGCTAAGTGAGATAAGGGGGGTAAGCTACCTATCCTATCTACTTATCTTAGATTTGCTTGTTAGGAGCTCGGACAAAAGGAAAAAACGATTCCCCCGGCCAAGGTACACCCCTGCTGTGGTGCAACTGCCAGGTGCCACAGGGGCCAAAGTGGTGTTTCAAAGGCGACTGTTGCTTGGGTCGGATCATTCCATGACGGGTCCACGCAAGTGGTTAATAATTATGGTGATCGTAAGTCCCCTAAGGAGGGTTAATTAGTCTAGTTATATATAAATGGCGGAAGGATTACCCCCTTAACTAACCACGTATCCTAAGTGGGGTGATCCTCCAAATGTCTACTTCCAAGAGAACTGCAAGATACCCTGTTTCGCATACCCCAGGTATCCCTTTCAGCCCCAAATTGATTCAGGAACTCCGAATCATGAAGAGTTGTTTTTTCGGGTCTAGGGTATGTTCATGTTTGAGGGGGTACGTTGAAAAAAACTTAGACTATTGTAAATTTGACCAGGATCAATGCTTTCTTACTGGTAAATAATAGGAGTGTTTGGTGGAGGTGCTGAAAAAAACGTCCAATCGCCGACTTTGGGTCAGCTGTAAGATCAGCTGTTCGATGCAAACCGCCTGGGTATCAGGGAAATCGGAGCTGGAAGGGTCATTGGTTGAGGGTCGCATTGGTTGGCATCGCCCCTGCCTGTTGGTTGGCTGGTCTCCAAAGATCAGACGGCTGGAGCACGTGAAGGATGTGAAGGATGCAATTGAGATGACATGTTGACAACCAGATCATCTTAACACTCTGCAGCTGGCCAATGAATCTATAAATCTAAGCAAAGTCCAACTAATACCCCTGAAAACATACTTTCAAAATCCCCAAAGCCTGAAATGACTTGCACTCCGGTAGACTAACATAGCAATGGAAAATGGAACCTGTGAAGATTTTCCCATAGAAAATGGGGATATTCCAGCCAGCTATGTTAGTTTACCAAAGGGTAAACCTTCCTTCAGAAACTGTTGGTGACAGGAGTATGTTATTCGATATGTTTCCTTTTCTTTTGGGGTATCTTGGAACTGACTCTTTGGGAAAACAGCACCCCGTACGCTTGGCAGAATCAACTCCATCAAAAAGCACCTGATATCTCGTGAATATCAAACAAGGGGGGTTAAACAGCAAACGGGCCGGGTATCATTCCAAGGGTACCAAGGGTGCCATTTTCCCTTATGACTCTTTTGAGGATGCGATGAATACCCTCCCTGAAACTAACGGCAAGTTTGCACCTGAAAATGCATGGCAGTTGGAATACGATCGGAAGTTTCCGGCCTCTTGGGATTCGGCCCATTTGCTTTTGGCGACCACTTGCTGAGGCAGTTTCAGGGGAAGTGTAAATCCCACCATAATTTTACCGTGAAAACATTGTAAATCCACTTGTTTTTGCGATGGGGGAGATATGAACAGTGAACAAAAAACACCTTGGTTGTTTTTTGTAGATAGAAGGGTTTATACAAATCCTGATGATTATAACAAGCCATGATAAGAATCCCTATTAACCAAGGAGTACAACAGGATGTAATAGGTTCTTTGTTTTTTCAAACTTCACCTAGGCAACCCTTGTTGGAAGAGGCAAACACCACTTACATACCCTCCCTGAAACTAACAGCAGTTTGCACCTGAAAATGGATGGTTGGAATACGAGGAAGTTTCCTTTTTGGGATGGATGGCCTATTTTCAGGTGCTTACTTCCCGTTAGTTTCAGGGAGTGTACCCCAAAAAAACGGGGTCGTGTTCAACGCCTTCGTCGCGGAAGCTTTTGCTGCCAGCTGGTTTGGAGCCTTCATATTATCGTTTGGTGGAAGCCAAACTTCCAGTGATGGTCTTTATCGAAGGAGGTGGCTTTCTAGTTCCTTGGGTCCACGTCAAACGGGTCGGTTGCAAACGAGGTTATGAAAAATTCAGGGTGGGAGAAGGGGAAGGGGTTCTTACCCCGCATTGATTTCTAATACTACGCCTTACTTTCTCAGACGCCGTTTTAAACTTTGAACAGACTCCGGGTGTGGCTACTGTTCCTCTTTTTTCTCATTGCCATCCTGTGCGTATGTGTTTTGCTGGGCCCCCATTTGTTTGGTATTAATTTAATACAGAAATTGTCTCCTAGCCTTCTACTATTTAGTTCTAGTACTTTTAGCACTACTACATATTTTCGTTCTCAAAGACTTCACCCGGCAAAACTCTGTTTTAAGGGCGCGTTTGACTTTCCAGGCCAGAACTGCTTCCCGGCCGCTGCTGGGCAGAACGCCGAATTTCTTCTTGGCCTTTTATTATTTTCCTTGCTAATATTACTAGGATTAGACAACTGCTATTTTCGGAGACAGAACTGGCTCCTGGCGAATTCTCCAAGGTTTTCTTTTCGGGCGCATTTGACTTTCCAGGACAGAACGAGAGGGTTGCCTTGTGATTTGCGAATCCGATGCGTCCCAAGGCGTCGAACATCCCTTCTCGAAGCAGCAGAGCAGCTCTTCTGTTGAAATTCGCAATTGCCCAACGACTTTTTTGGGGGGAGGGGGTTTGTTGGACAGCCACGCTACCATAAGCAGCACCCTCGACCAAGTTTGAGCTGGTGTACACCGCTGAGCTCTGAAGTCCAATGAGCCTGTTAGCTGTAGATGCATCTGGAGATTCACCTTTTCGTCCAGATAGGTGGATGTTGGGCAGCCAAGCAGTCTGGAAGCCAAGCGCAAAAACAGAAGAGACATGGGCATGAAAGGCCTCACCCCGAAACAGCAGGCAGAGCTTGAGAAATGGCAATCAACAACTGTTCGACGAATCGTGTTGAACAAAAAAAGAGAATCACAAGTGATGTCCCGGCTACTTCCAATTTGAAAAAGACTAAGGCCGATGTATCTTGATTGAAATCAAGGTGAGCGATCAACATGAGGAACTCAAGATTCGTTCCGGTGAAGGAGATTGGTACAATCATTTTGCTGACACCACCAGCGTGGATTTCCAAACGGGTGTTGGATGTTGAAGCTCCAGTGAGTCAGATTTTTTCACCGCTGAATACTTTTCTGGTACTACTGATGTGACACCACACGCATGGATTTCATGACGGGTGTTGGACCTTTGCCTGCTACCGGTAATGTTTTGTGAGATTTCAGAATATAATATTGACGCTTCTAACAACACAGACACGGATCTCAGGAAGGGTGTTGGACTTTGACAAAGGATGTTTAGGGCACCGTGATCCAATCTTTTTTTCATTCAGGGCTGCCAGATTTTCTTTTGCTTTCAGGCCTCTTGCGTTCGTGCTGCCTGCATACAGCTGCCGAGGATGACTGCGCCTGTCTTCGCACAGTTTTTAAACCAAGGCAAGCCCAAAATGGCGAAGCGCAAAGGACAGCTTGCAGGTCCTTCTGGTGAGGCTGGGCGTCTTTCGCTCTTTTTTGTTGGTTGAATGAGTGCAGTGACAGTGGTCGACTGAATCACTTGATTGAGCCCCTCATTCCATGCAGGTGGGCTGCGAAGGGAAGCTGCGGGTGACTTGTTGGTCTCGTGCTTGTTTGTATCCAGCCTGCGATAGATGCGGAATGGTGGACCCATCTGACGATCGCCGCGTGGCCTTGGCTGCACGTTTGGGTTGTGAACGTATAGGCGCACAAAATGACTGACGCAGACACACATGCGCCCTTGATGTTGATCTGAGGCATGTCCTACCTTTGGCTGGGCTCGCGGCAGCGCTGCCCAAAGCCGGGCGAAGGAGGTCCCCGAGGGCGAACCGCCCGCTGCAGTGATTGAGCTCTGGGAGCTCATCCGGGCGTATCAGGAGGATGGCACAACCCCTTCAAAGTGGACCACTTGGCGCAGGTCCAACGCGCTTTGTAGAGCTGATTCGAAATGCTTGTCGGGGGCTTCCCGCAAGCAGCGTGCACCTGCCGGACTCAAGCGCTTGCGCAAGAGAATCCGCAGGATGCAGTTGCAGGAGGCTGGCGTTATGATGCCGAAAGAGCGGCGCTTAGCAGCGTGGGCCTGTTGGCCGTGGCTGACGAGAACGGAGGTTGAGAGATTGGTTGCCAAAGCGCAACGGTGAAGCGGAGTGAGAGTAACTGACAACCCACTGACGACCGTGACATGCAAGTTTACGTACCATAATTGTTGGTGACTCAATAGGCTTCTGAACTTCCACAAGTGAGATGGACGGAAAGGAGATGAATCCCAACGTCGCTCGAAAAGACTGACTCCATTCATTACAAGGGCATAGGGAATAACATTTCGTTTCTGGATGCAGCTGGTTCCTAATCGGACAATGTGCAGAATGTTTGTGACGAATATGTTGTAAGGCAGTACAAGATCAAAGCGATGTTGACGTGAATCAACTTTCCCGCATGACGGGCAGTCTTACCAATTTTGCTTCAGGATGAAGGATGTTCCGAACATGTGTCTTTCAAAAGACTTTCTGGTTTGGAGTCTTTAACCTCTTTCTCAAATTCGTGCACGTGCACCCGGATCGTCCGATCTTCTCGGCAAAAACTTGCGTGGATTGGTCGGGTACATGTACATGAATGACAGCCAATGCGTATAGGCTGCTTTGGTAGCAGCTTTTCGGAAGAGTGAGCTGTTGTTTTGAGTCACGATCTCTGATTTCACTGGCAGAGAGTGTTCGGCCGATGCAAAACTTTTTGATCCCGCGTAGCATGTTGAGATCTGATTAGATCAGTTCGGCGTTGTGGCCCTGACGAAGCTTTTACCAGGAAGTGCTTCACTCAGAGCCTGATCTTTTTGGATGACGGAGTTGAAACAAACAACAGGGTCTGAACAGTCGCTTTTTGAATCTGTTCTGTGCATGTATGGGCTTGGCCAACTCCACACCCGTGACTGAGTATGCGTGGGATGAAGCCACGCAGCAGTGGTGGTACTGGGCCGGAGACTGGTGGGTCTATGCGGAGGCTCGGATGCCTCCGCGCAGGCAGCGCCCTATGGAATGGAGATCTGTTGCTGGGTACCTTGGTCCCGGGATCGCTGGGGCAATGTGGAATACGACTTCGATGAACTCTGAATTTTGCCGCGTATTTCGCACGTTGGAGGAAGGCTGGGTGCTGGACGTGTCTTGAGTGCAGCTTGCTGTGATGCTGTGCCCATGCCCTCCAGGCATTCGCAAGCAGGAGCGCTGGCGCAAGTGGCAGCGTTCGCAAGTGGCGCTTACCTGAAAGAAGGCGGGTTACTGACGGGAGTTCCAACCATGTTTTGTTATGAATTCAATGTTGGCATCACCGTTTGTCCTGGTCACAGGTTTCGCTGGTGGTTGTGGATGCTATTTGCGACTTCTTGTGATGGCGTCCTTGGCTCAGGTTTTGATTTTTTAAGGTCACGTTTGATTGCAGATTTATGATTCATATTGTTGGACTTGGACCAAGGCCTGCCGCGGCGAGCGTGCCCACCGTCTGAACCATAGGGAAAAACGGCTTCGCTGGGGATGAGGTTGGCGTTTTTGTTGGAGTTTTGCCCGGTGAAAAATCTGGAGGGCACCTTGTTCCGTCTACGGAAATAGCAGTTGTCTAATAATCCTAGTAATGTTAGCAAGGAAAATAATAAAAGGCCAAAAAGAAATTCGGCATTCTGCCCAGCAGTGGCCGGGAAGCAGTTGTGTCCTGGAAAGTCAAACGCGCCCACAACGCACCTTAAAACAGCTCTTTTGGAGGTGCGTTTGATTTGCTTTGCACGGTAGAATGCCAGCCCGGGATTTTGTCAAATTCAAACCGGCTTTTTGTTTTTTTTGCCCCGGCATTTTGGATTTTGAAAGTTTATTCTCGCTATATGTTTACCTTGCGTACTGCTTCTTGTTTTTTGCTTGCGAACGTTTTTTTGATAACTTGACGGAATGTTACACTGTATTTTACTTATAAGCCAGCCCGTAGTGTTGGGTCTACTGGGCTGGCTTTTCTTTTCATATCTTTTTTGATAGCAAAATGTATTTTTTTGAGTCAAAAGAGTAGGGTATAGTAAACCTGTCGTTCCCGATCGGGCGGCGGGTGGGAAGTTTGTTTGGTGCGGCCCGAGCATTGTAGACTAGTATAATAAGTTCTCAAAATTTTTCCGTAGTCGTTCAATTTTTTGTGTGGTAAAGTAAAGTAAGAAAAGTATGTATGTAAAAAATTGTGTGTTTCGCTGCAGTTTTCCTTTTCAAAATCTCCCGCGTTCTTGACCGGTTCCCACTTTTGCTGGAGCAATGGCGTCTACTTATCCTTGTGGGTCGGAGAGTGTGAAATATATTTCCTACTCTCCGACCCATTCGGCTCGCAAGCCTTGGCGCGTCTGCGTGCCATGGTTGGTACGTGCCTTTTGAACTTTACTTTTCCCAGGATTTCTTCCTTCTTGTGCCCTTTTATTCAGGCGAATCGGAAGTTCGGCGAACCCACCCTGGAAGCCGCGAAGCAACGCCTGACGTGGATCTACACGGCGCGTCTTTTTTTCTCTTACTCAGTACTCTGTCGTCCCTGTTCTGACTGCTTCTGGACAGGAGCACGATCTCAATACCATCCGTACGCGGGCGCCGGAACCTGGGATGTTACCCGCAACAAGGTTGTTCCAGCCGGTCGTTGCGCACTTTTGAGGCCTGATCTTCGTTCTATTCCTTCTTCCTTGACCTTCCGATTTGCATGCAGGCCTGGCATCTCCTGTGACGCCTCTTGCAGCTCCTGTGACGCCGCTTCCTCCTGCGCCAGCTTCTGCTGGCGAAGGCCGCCTTGTGAATTCCTTTTGATCCATCCATCTTTCCTGATTTGACAGGTCTGTACTCGCCGCCTTGTTCGCCTTTTACGCCTCCCGGTACGCCTCCCGGCACGCCTCCTGCTGGTCCTGCCGGTGAAGGCCGCTTCTTCTCCTTCGAATTCCCACCACCCCTTCGATCGACCTTTGTTGATTTGACAGGTACCCCGGAGCTGGCACTGCGTGAAGGCTCCTATAATCCAAACGGATTGAAGTTTGGATTATCTTATCTGCTTTGACAGGTCCTCTTGTCCGTCTGGCCCTTCGTCCTCTTCCCGCCCTTCGCCTCCTGGTGCGTAAAATTAACGTGTCAAAATTTGTGTTGCATTTTTCTTTTTAAAATTATGGTAGGCGCGCGTGGCGGGGCTATTTCAGACCGCGGTTGGGCGCCCTATTATAAAACGCCGTTGCAACCGCGTCCTTCAGGGTGGGGTTCAGGGTGAAGCAGTAAGAAAGCTAGGGGAGCTAAGAAATGGTCAAGGGGGCCAAGGAAGCTAAAGTATGATCAGTTATTTTTATAAACAACACCCGTGTTCCACCCATCAGAAAATAGAGTATACAGTAGAGGTTTTCCTTGGATTCCCAACTGCCATTTTATGTTCCCCCATAAAAGGGCTTAAGAATGGCAATTTCTTTGACAGAATGTTAGGGAACTTCATGTTGACTGGTTATGAAAAGCACGTTGGTTGGTGGCTGGCAGAGCTAGGTTGGCTGGTTTCTTTGAGGGCCGCGGGCCCTAAAATTCCATACAGCAAGAACTTCCAAATAAGATTTCTTGGGGGCAATAGAATTTTGAGACATACACCCCCGAAGTTTAACATAGACCCTGTAAAAATTTTGGTTGGAAAACTACTTTCCTATTGGGAAGGTATATAGTTTTTCCGGGGCTATGTTAAACTTCAAGAGCGTACGAATTTTGAAAATGTTCTCCTAATTTTGTTGGAGGAAAAAATATTGCATTCTTGTCCCAATTTCGGAGTTAACAAGCTTCTTTATGTTACTCGAGTTCTGTCCAACCTGGCTGTATGGTTTTGTTGTGATGGAAATGGTGCACAGATAGTGGATGATCATCAGGTGAACAATGAAAAAAAACCTGTATACACGGGATTATACTGCTCAGTTATGTAGGGATTAGACTAAACCACTATACCATCTGGAAAGTAGATGGCGCAATCTCCAAAAGGTGGCTTAACAACCGGATATGATAAACCAATACATGGGAGTTGAGCCATCTACTTTCCTGGTATGAATATATAAGGATCCGTATTCAACAACAATGGCCTCAATGCAAGAGCGTTGATGATAAAGATCCCCGAATTAAACAATGTGCCCGAGTTTTTTTTTCCGTGGCTAAAATCGGTGATTTGATATTTTCCAAGATTGCCATTGCATCAAATGGGCAAAGCTTAGGGGTTTCTTCGAGTTTTTTTTTTCGTCCCTTTAGACTTGACCCGCCGAAATGACGACTTCAAATCGTGGGAGTTTACATATTTTGATTTGAGTTGTCCTCACAACGAATTGTTAGGTGGTGGTTTCAAATGTTTTTTATTTTCACCCCTACTAGGTACCTGGGGAAATGATCCAATTTGACGAGCAAATTTTTTTGAAATGGGTTGGTTCAACCACCAACTTGGAATTGTTATTTTATATACATGTTTCGTAAGGGATCAACCCCTCTAAACCTTCATGTGTCTTTTCCAAACTGGGATTTCGGGGACAACCCAAATTATGACAGCAAGTCAAGTCACACAACTTTTAGGAAAAACAAATTTTTCAGTTTCTTATAAAAGGTGATAGACCCAATTGGCAGTAAGGTATATATTGCTTTGTATAGGGGATCATATAATTCCTACCACCGTTTCCAGGAACCAGACCATGTATAATTGGCAAATTATATATAACAACCTTTTTCTGTGGGTTGGGAAAATCCCAAAAAGGTAGTTTTGTACGGGGGAATGCTCCCCAAAATAGCATCAACATTCAGGTTTATCATTCTTAACTTTCCCCCAACAAAATCGCAAATTTGCCAAGAACTTCTCAGTTTCGGTATGGCTGGGGTACTTGCAGGATCATTCCATGACGGACGTAAGTGGTTAATAACCATGGTGATTGGGTTCGTCCCCTTAGTAGGGTTGTGGGACCCCTTCCAGATGGCCTTTCAAAGGGGTTGTAAATCGGGGGCGATCCGATCACCACTTACAAGTCCTGTGATGATCCTCCCAAGTAAGGATGTTTGGTGCCAGTTGTTCCCAACAATTTTTACCCCATATTGCCGAAAAAACAACTGCCAGCAATATGGGGTGCCGAGATTTCTACCACCAACACTATATTGCCTATGTAGGTGGTACACACCCGAAAACTAACATGCCCCCTGAAAATCAATGGTTGGAAGATGTATTTCCTATTTTTTCACAGTCGCTTTTCTGGGACATGTTAGTTTTCGGGAGTGTTTTTTTGTTTGGTATTTATTTCGGGTACTCTCCCAAAGGTACCCAACTTTTGATCATGGTGGTTTGGAACAAAATCACCCCAGCAGTGATTTTTTTGGTGCCAAGGAAGCGCGTGGAACTTCCCAGCTGTTGGGGTTATTAAAAAACCCATCCCAACTTGAGAAAACCCAAAATTTGTCCAGCAACTCCAAGCAAACCTGCCTCAAAAAAAGTGGGGTACTTGAAGCTTATGTTTTCCAGGTGCATGGATGTTTTTGGTGATTTTTCTTTTTGCCATTCTAGCATGGCAAATGTATGCAAATCAATAAATCATGACTTGGATTCTTTTTTTTTCTACTGTTTACAATCATTTTTGATGATGTTTTTTTTCTGGTCATGGCTGTTCCCAAAATCGCGTAGTGGTGCTCCTTGCTAAGGTAGGAGACAAGTACCAGAGCGGCATCTATGATGGGCGAAAGCTGGTGGAGAAGCAGAATGTGATTCTGGTGAATATCAACTACAGGCTGTCGAATCGAAAAAAGCTGGGTGTTTGGATTTGTGTACACCCCGGAAGATTAACATAGCCCCTAAAGAAGTGATTATTTCAGTAGGGAATACATCTTCCAACCATCATTTTTCAGGTTCCATGTTAAATTTCTGAGGTGTATACATTTTTGTAGGGGACTTTGTCTTCTACCATAGATTTGTCATCACCAAATTCTTAAAGTCCCAAACCTTTCACCGAATCATTTGCCACTGGTGAATTGGGGGCCTGGGGGCTCGGAAACGGCCAGGGTTTTTCTTGGGGCCCACCGGTTATCATGTTCCCTAATATCATTGGGGTTGCTTCACCCCAACAAAACCACCAAAAAAACTGACATGTGCAGCTTAAAAACTCCAGCATGGCTAGTTTGAATGGAATCCCTCTCAACTTGACCACTCGGAACTGCTGATGGTTTTTCCAAAGCTTTTCCCATTTGATCAGGTTATTGCTGTGTCAACTCGTCGCTAAAATTAACATGGTGGTCATGCTTCGAACATATTTTTTTGCAACTGGCTGGCTGGCCCAAAACAAGCCACCACCAAAACAAAGAAATCGTAGTCATTTTGTTTTTCCAACCTATCAATTGATGTTTCAAGTTTATGGAAACGGCACAGTGGCACGAAACTGCAGCGAAAAAAACGAAAAAAACATATCCAAAACACCCTTCCTTCGGTCACGTGGGGGAACCGGGAACCTCCTAGTCACACCTGTGAGGCTCGGAGTCTTGGGATTCTTAAACCATCCATTTCTCACAGACAAGGAGCCACTGGAAACCGATAAATGGAGATGCTGGGGTACGCGTCATGTAGCGCGTCATGACGTTACACCTGGATTTTTTTTTTGGAATTTCTCAGAAAAAAAATCAAGCCTTTTTTTTAAAGAAAATTTCATGGCTGATACATGTTTCATCCTGAATATTTCCAGTCAAAGAAAGCGTCATCTATATTCATCTGGGATTTTTTAGGCCAGTCATGTTCGTTGACAAAAAAAGTTGGTTGGTTATCAATCGCCAAACGAATAACAGCCAGTTCTAGGACTTATTAGTCAACCGTTTTACGGTCAAAAACAGATGGGACAGATATCAACAGCTATGTTGTCAAAAAGTCCCAACAAAACAAACCAATATTATTTTTTTGTTTGGGAGGAAGCTGCTAATGATCTTGGTAAGTGTTTCTGTCAATTCCTTCTCTTCCGGTTCTATTCTTAATGTTGGGCCTCTTCGGGTAGATGTTGTTAACTTACAAGTACATCTACCACGAAAGCCACAAAAACCAACCATTCATGTAGGTAACTATACCAGTCCCATGGATCGTCAGGGAAGGATTGATTCGCGTTCCGCCAACAAAAACATGTCATCGCAAAAAAATACCAACGTGTGTTGCTTGGGATTTTCGTGTAGCTTGGAAGTCTGCAAGATGCACAGAGGCACTCAAGAAGGAGTATTCGGCCGCCAAGCAAATGCAGAGAGATTGCAACAAGTTTTTGGCCAAGCTTTCGGACAACAACAAAGAAGCCAAAGAGATGACCTTTGCCCATGACGTAGAGACAGCCAAGGAATTGGCCAAGCAACTTGACACTAGGAAAAAGGCAGTGGAACAGCTGGAGCAGATTATGCAGGGCATGGATGAGGATGAGATGGAGCAGGCCTTCAACCAGTGCCGTGAAGCCCTGGAGATGTGAAGTTGTGACAGTTTATATCCACTAGACTTGTACCAACTTCTGGGGGATGTGTCGTTGGAAGTTAGGATCAATGGTTAGGATTAATGGGTTAGTTATAACCTACTTATAAATGGGGTATATTGGGGCTATAGCCCATTTACTAACCATCTATCCTAAGTTCCAAGAGGACATCCAAGTAGGACGATGAATGTGGGGCCCCCTTGTTGAAGTGATCAAGCGACTATGTACGCCACATCTTGTGAGATTGGCGGCCTTCAATTTTGTATTTCAGAATCCTGTTGATGGTTTAGAAATCCTGCCCAGTTGACATGTAGAATTTCCCATGTTTTTTTCAGGTTTCATATATCACAGGTTGGGTTGATAATTAGTTTTTATCCCATGATTTACTGGATATATCCGAATTTATCCATCCTTTCAAATTTCGATTTCGTGTGAATTCACGTTCCACCGGATTTTGAGAAAACTCACAACAGTAAGCTGGATTTCCGATAATGTGGGTCCCAAGATGACCTATTTTTTCAAGTTGACGAATCCATCGTTTTCAGATAGGTTGAAAACATTCCTGGCACACAGGGCTTTTGTTGTCATGGGAAATCTATATAAGGCAACTCCACTCTCCACCAAGACACCCTGGCAACTTCATGAACTCTATAATCCCTCACCTGGCAGAGTGAACTTGAGTGCGCCATGGGTACCCAACCCCATCCCTAAATACTAACAGCAAAGTTCCGCCCCTGAGTTTTCAGGCCGAAATTGCCCCCCAAAAAACCAAATTATCCAAATTTATCTTGCAACCTTCCATTCTCAATTAAACTCACTGTTGGTTTCAGGGAGGGGTATATTCAGAAATGAAGTTGTAAAACCTCAACATCTGAATGCTAAAAACCAACTTCCCGCAAAAACCAAAAACGAGCTTCAACTTGTTGTCCCCAAATTTTCTTGGATTTGTTTTTTTTTGCAGACACCATTCTCGACATACTACTTACCCTCCCGAAGTTTAACATAGAACCTGAAAAGGATGTTTTTCCTTTCGGAATTTCCTTTTTCCAGGGGTTGATTTTCAGGTTCCATGTTCAAATTTCAGGGATGTACTGTGAAAACAAGTGTTTTTTACCGAAAGGAGAAGAAGTCAACACTATAGTATCTATTTAGTAACAGCTCTATGTAGATACTAGCCATGATAACTATATACTAACAACCATGGGCCTCCAAGTAACGAATGGGACACCTCCCTTTTTTTTTTCAAAAAAAAAACACACTCCCTTGACAATCCAGGAGTCGGATGAACAGTTGATGAATTTTGGCTTGCGAGATCAACTGGAGGCTTTACGTTGGATCCAAGAGATGCTTGGATTTGGAAGGTTGGACAAACATGGAAGGCTTTTTCCGGAAAAAACTGAATCTACATTGGGTTGATTGTGACTGAGGATTTACTAGGAATTTGTGGTTCCTTTTTTCAGGGATGAAAAATGTTGATGGACATGTATTACATCTCCGCATTTTTCGGGGATTTCATCCCCGGTCTCGTGTTGGACTAGCGAGGTCACCCGCCGAATGGAGTAGTTTTTCATGGACTACGTACCCCCCCCCCAGAAATAGTCGGCCGAAAATGAATAGGGCTTATGAAAACCCATTGGTTTCCCGTAAGAAGGCTGGCAAGAAAAAGCCCACTGGTTTCCCTTACGGGGGGGTTCCCCACAGGGGGGAGGGTCGACCGGTAGATCCAGAAGAAGAAATGAACATGTTTACCTTAGATGTCAGGTCCAACAAAAATGGTGTTTAGGTATTTTTTGTGCCATGGTCTAAACTTCCTTAATATTGGGGATGGTCATCCCACCTTTAGTGACGGAAATCCCTACAATGGGTGTATTCCAACCTCTTATATGGAAAGAATGGGAGTTTAGACCCGACCGCACATATCCCAGAAGCGCTTCGAGAATGTTTACCAACACTTCCCGGAAAGTTCATTTTTTGGCCATTTTTCACCTGACTCATGTAGGTTTTCATGAAATCCATACACTCCAAACATCTGGGTTTTGGTGGTGGGGTGAACTTCCCTCCCCCCGTTGTAACCAACCAACCCCCAACCCAGCGAACCCGCACCTCGAGGAACATCGCGAGCTTCGGTGGTGATCCCAATCAAGTGACCTTGACGGGGCAGTCGGCAGGGGCCATGTCCATTTGTGCCCACTTGGCCTCTCCGGTCCCTTGGGATTCATTTTTCTGAAAAAAACCTCCCGTTGGGTTTGGAACGGAAGATATTTGAAGGATTTTTCAAATGGTAGATCAGGCATAAGAAATGGAAGATTTTCGAAACGTTTCCACCAACAAAAAAACAAGATGCTAAAAGAAAACTATAGTATTTTCCTTTCTTAATTTTGAAAAAATTGTGCGATTTTTCAGGGACATTTTGACATTCATTGGTTTTCGGGAAACACACGCTGGGATCAACGAGGGTGACACCGGAAGGGGTCGCAAAAAATGGGATGGAAGGGATCGATGAACGGAGGCGAGGTTTTCCCTCAAAAATCCCTAAGGCCCTAAGAAGCCCAAAAATCACTGGTGTCACTGGTGGAAACTGGAGATCCAAAAGAACCCAAAGGAACCCTGCGAAGTCAAGCAGGGTCAAACCCTAGGTGGTGGCAACTCAAACATTTTTTATTTTCATCCCTACCTTGGGAAATGATTCAGTTTGACTAATATTTTTCAAATGGGTTGAAACCACCAACTAGAACCCTTCTTTCTTTCCGGAGGGTCCAATGATTCTTAGGCAGATTCGGTCGAGTTTTTCGGGGGAAGCGAAAGGAGAAAGGACGATTTTCTTCCATTTTTTTTTATGGGGGAGGAAAGTCATGACATGTTTCACCAACACTTTTTTTTAAAAGTTGGTCATCCAAATTTCCTGTCCCTAGACATCCAGGGCGCCACCTCTTGAGGTTCGGTATTTGGGCACCCTTTTCAACATACCTCAAACACCAAACCTCAGGGTGTTTGGATGTCTAGGAGGTGTGTTTTTTTTTGGGAGTGGCAGGGTATTTCCATGCGAGAAAACCGAAGAAACCAACGTTTTTGTGTTTGTGTTTTTGAGAAACAAGCCGAGGTGGCTCGTCAATTCTTCTCCAGCGTGATTTTGGATTCAACGACACTTGGATGAGAGATGGAATTTCTTTTTGAAAAACACACGTTTTCACAACATGAAGGCCAGGGGTCCCGGGTATCATGAGTCCTAAGTTTGGTCGGGGCATGGTGGGTTTGTATATTTTGAATGAATAGTCAAACATCATTTTTTGACCTGGAACAAGGACTGACAATTTTGATTAGAAATGCCCCTGTTTTGAATGCTGGTGAAACACAAATATTCAGTACCTTCACAGGTTCCCAGCATCCAAGAGAAGTGACTCTGACCATTCCGGTAAACGAAGATGGCAAGATTTGTTCGCCAGGAATGCGGTCGATTTCTTCCCCAGAAAACTAACAAAAGAACCTGAACATGGACCCCGTCACCAGTTATAAATGGGTCGGGTGTGGCCCCCTCCCAGTAACTGTGGCAAATGAAGGTTTATAAGTGGTGGTGACTGGTAATGGACAATGGCCATGTTAAAGGACAAAATTGTGCACTTTGAAATCTTCAGTAGTTTATCTTATCATTTACTATCTATCTAGAAGGTTTTGGTACATTTTGGGTGCAGGATTTCTTCCATCAACGACGTAGATTAGGATGGGGAGAATGAATTTGTGAGTTGGGTGGATCATCTCAGAAGAGCACCGAAAAAAAGACCTCTTACTTTTCATGATACTGGTTGGTTTAGGGATCCTTATAATGGCTTCATATAATCCCCACATACCTGGGTAGTATAATCTCCTTTTTTTCCACCCAACCAACTGTTTTTTTATTGCTCAGATGTTTCTGTGGGGTTTTATACCCTGATCTTTCAATTTGCTTTGTATTTGGAACCAGGATGGTTGCCTGAAAAAACTGGCATACCTGGGATTTTGCTTCCAGAAGAAAAGGGAATTGGAATATGAGAGTATAGAAAAGGAAGATTCTCCCTGGAAGTCAACCACCATTTTGAAAATGGTGGTTCCTTTTGGAGGATGATCCCCCCTACTAAAATATTTTGGTGGTTGGGGTTTCCACCAACCGGACTGAATAATGGTGGTTGGACTTCCAGGGTTCTGGTGCTAACAGCTGAAGAAACTCCCTCGTTTTCCCAGAAGGGCATCCTGTAAATTGCGGAAATTGCGGTGACCTACCTATAACTTCGCCATGAAAGCTCCAGCATTCATGGTGGGTTAAATGTACCAGTTTGATGGATGCTATTGAAAAAAAAATTGGTTGTGTCTGCCTAGACTTTCCCGTCCCGGTTTTTGTCGACAGGAATTGCGATGGCTTCTTCATTTGGCAACCACACAGTTTTGCCCAGGAGAGTGATTGTTTTTGTTGACTCCTTTGGGATTCGTTTTTTTTTGGGTGGAAAAAAGCAGCTGGTCCGGGGCTTGACTCAAGGTGATGGGTTTTATCCAGCTGGTTTGTGATGCATAAATATCGATTCATGAAACAGACCCTGTACTAGGATGTATTTGCTATAGAAAATGGGAGATATCCAGCAACCACCTTGTTTGTGAACTGGATTGTATCATTGCTTTAGGTGCCTTACTCTATATTTCCTGACATTGTCAACCGATCCAATGTTCCCCCCTGAACAGAAAGATTTGTTCATAGGGAGCAGCTGGCAGTGAATATCCTCTGAATCCAACAAATACCAGCCGAAATACACACTGAAGCTGGAGAATCATCCCAAGAAAAAAACGATTCATCAAACTCGCATTACCCGTGCCTCCAAAAATTACTGCCCAAGAAAAGAATCCGCAATCTGAAACATGTAGTGTGAAAAAGCATCTGAAACACGTGGTCGTCGTTTTTACAAAAACATCTGAGCCCCATGCACTTCCAGGCGGCTTGGAACAAAAAAACAGCCCATCGCAACATTCCGTATGAGCTTTCCGATTCAATCAGTTTCGCAAAAAATGACTGGTGGTAATATACAGATACTAGGTGGTGGTTTCAAATATTTTTCATTTTCACCCCTATTTGGGGAAGATTTCCAATTTGACTAATATTTTTCAAAGGGGTTGAAACCACCAACTAGGATATCGTTTGGTCGAAGATTGAACGCGGGAAAAAAATCTACAGTAATGATTCGTGCTGTTTGATGTGCAATGGCGCATGATGTGACCATCTCTTTTTTACAAGAAGTCGGGACTTCGACTCTATATTCGCTATTCCGAAGATGTGACGATCTTTTTTTCAAAATGATTCCAAACGCATCAATGGATGGATCTTTTTTGTCTATCCCTCCAGGAAACGATCGATCACAGATTTTACTGGAAGTTCGGAAAAGGAACATCAACTCAACAGTGCCTTCTTTAAAGGTAGAGGATATGTGAGGAATTTCCCTGGAGGAAAAATTCATTTCAAGGGTGTTTTCTAAGTCTAAGATGCGTTTCCCTCGCCCTAAAAAAAAACCCAGAGAGTTCAACTTGGAGATGTCTCCGTGGACCGTCATTTTGGAGCTTGGATTTTGTTTTCTTCTTGGTGACTTTTTTCGTTGTACCTCTGGTAAATTACCATGAAACCACCGGATTTTGTTTTTTTTTGGGTGACCTTTTTTAACTGTGTAATCATGGTAAAGCACCATTTTTACATCACCATTTGGGGCGGTTAAGAATTCTTGAGCACTTTTTTTCCCCGGAAACCCAAACTTCAATAAAGCAAATCCAAGGGGAAGTTGGGGTGGGGTCCAATGCTTGGAAAAAGGGTATGTTTTTCACCATTTTTTCACCACAAGATGCGTCGGAGATTTCTTGGAGTCGAGTCAGTTCACTTCATCGAATTTCAAAAAAAAACACCTCCAGCTTGACCCAAAAATCGCTTGGCTGTTTGGCATGTTTTTTTCTGGGGGATGAAGTGCTGCATACTACTCAGTTACACCTAGGGATTAACTTGTATATGATAGTCAACTAAATTACAAGGATGAACCGGAACCTGAAGCCATCAGGACCCGTGACTCTTGGAAGGTCATAACGAAAAAAACCTGAAGCCATTCAGCCGTTGTGGTGTTGCAACAAAATTTCCTCATGATTTTCGAATCTGGCAGTGAATATCATATCCTCTGAATTTTTGCAGAGCCCCCATCTTTTTTGGCAAAATTCTTCTGGCCCCTGACTCTTGGTGTTGCTCTTCCCTGGAACTAGTGGTTTATGCAAGGGTTTTTGGTTGCCCATGTCTGGTGTTCAAGGTTATCTAGGGGGACGTTAAACGGCTTGAAGCCAGGACTGGGGCATTCGTTACATCCGAGGGGTGATGGGTCGTATTCGTGGCTGTGGCACTTTGCCTGAAAAGCAGTTGAAGGTCTATAAGGCACCGCACCGAAAGTGTCCTTGGGAAGGGAGCTACTGTTGATGGTTCAGAAATCCCATGCCCAACCCACCGTTTGGATGTATTAAAATTCCCTGTAAAACAATGAAAAAATTCAACTACCAACCTACCAACCTCAACTGGTGAGTTTGCCAGATTTCTTGAACCATCAACAGTATTACTGGATCTGGGGGGTGGGTATCTAAATTCCTTCAATTTTTTTGGGAGTTATTTATTTGGCGCGACTTACCAAAAACCCAGGTTTCCATCACATCTTCAAACGCATCGCACCTTTGATGAAAGAAAATGATGAAAAAATAGGTTCCCCGTGGGATTTGGTCGATGACGGTCAGGTGACGTTGATGTTTACCCTGGGAGTCCAAGACCAAACAAAGAATGGTCTTTAGGGTGATCCATGTAAAGGATTCCCTACTACCAATGGGCAAGGTTTGGTCTTTGGACTTCCTGGGATTTATGGTTTCTATTCTAAAATATACCAGTCCCATTGATTGTATAGGTAAAGGAATCTGCCACCCCAACAAAAAAATTCTTAAGTCAGGTTTGGAAATTTCCAAATCATTTGCCTAGACCGACCAACTGCTCATGGTTCAGAAATCCGGCGAACCAGTTGATATGGTTTTTATATCCCATGATTTGCAGGGTTTCATACATTTTTGGGGTGGTTGGCCTTGGGGACTCTTTCCATCAACAGTATGATTCCATGTAGCCTAAGATCCTTGAAAATTCAAGCAAGACCTACGGGAGCCAGGAATTCATTATTTCTCAGGAGCATTTTGAGAATCATTGTCGACTTCCGAACTTTTGGATCAACATCGGCGGGATTTTCCCAAAGTTGTTTTTTTAATATACACCGTAGTGAATTAGTGAAAGTAGATGGCGCATCGCCATCCGCCAAAATGGGTGGCGATTTGTTTTCGGGGCCCTGATAAACCAAGACATACATGGGAGTGGCTGGGGGCTAGCAATCGATTCTCGATCTACCTTCCAGGTTTTCGAACGAATTTTTCAGTGAGTTTTGCCCAGCAAAGAACAGCAAAGCAGTCTCTCAAAAAATTGGGGTGCCAGGTGATTCTTTCGCGGTGACCTAACTTTATCCCCGATCGTTGGAGGTCACCTTTCCAACCTTTGAAGGGGTCACGTTTTCATTCACCATCCCAAAAAGGTCACCAGCAGAATTGCCAGGAAGGTGTTTTTTTTTTTGGTTTCTTTGGAAAATTTTGGTTTGGAGGATGATGAAATAATAAAAACCATTACAAGGTGGGGGGGTTTCGTGGAGGATGGGCTCCCATGACGAACGCAAGTGCTTAATAACCATGGTGATTGTAAGTCCCCTAAGTAGGGTTGTGGGACCCTTTCCAACTGGCCTTTCCATGGCTTATAAATGGGGGTTACTAGCCACTCCCTAACTGGGATGATCCTCCATGTTGGGGGTTGGGGAAGACCAGATCATGTTACTATGTTTCCTTTCTGTGGAAAGGGGGGTGATTTCAAAGCACCAGAAATTGCAACAAGGGTTTTCAGGTGCAAGTTTTTTTTTGTTTTGGATTTTTTCAGTTCTAGTGTAAATTTTTGGCTGACCCAGACATAGTTTTGCAGAAAGTTGGTGAAACTATCATCAGCTGATCGATCGGATATAAGGCCTGGAGATTTTTTTGAGAGTCGCCGGCTGCCTTGAACCTCTACTAGTTACAAATGCAGTTGGCCCCTATAAATGACCTGAAATAAATGGTTTTGCCTGGGGTAATTTCACCCTACTTATAGGGGCAGACCCCCATGTCACTCCATTTCTAACGGCACAGCAGGAAAGTCAGAATGGTTGCAGTCCAAGCGACACTGCCTCCTTGGAAAGCTTGTTTGACCGGCACCTCGATATGAAGCGCAGCAAGATAGTTCATTCACCGTTTTGGGAGGACTGGCAATACTGTTGACGGTTCAGAAATCCCATTCCCAACCACCGTTTGGATGTAAAATTGCCTGCAGGATTTCTTCCATCAACAGCATGTTTACCTACATTTATATTATGATTATATGATTATATGGTTGATCTTTATGTTAAATGTAGGCAAATTTACCTTATTGAATGTATTACTTAGATCTACACCCCCACTAAGAGCCACAAATGAAGGTTCAGGTTGGGATTCCCAAAACCTACCAAATGTAATGTGACCCTCCTTGGGTGGTTGGCCTGGGTGGAGTACAAATAACATGTGGAGACTACAATGACGTGTGAAGTATCACACACACACAAATCATACCACTTGGTGGTGGTTTCAAATATTTTTTTTTTGATTTGGGGAAATGATCCAATTTTGACTAATATTGTTCAGATGGGTTGAAACTGCCAACTAGATACCATGTTGCTGAAGTTTGTTGGTTTTTGTGTTTCCTGCCAGGGCGACCTTGCAGGGGTGGTGAAATGATTTTTTTATTTTGGTTTTGTAAAAAAAGCATCAAGGGTTGGTAGAATATAAAAAATCATTCATCCACATATATAAATTGACATACTATTCAGTAGTGAATATCTAGCAGCTTCCCTCACGAAAAAAAACCCTCAAGTGACACAATCCACACCTGAAAACCCTCCATCGAAGGAACTGAGAGGTTCCAAAAACGAATCCAGAAAATGGCAATGAACTTCAAACAGGGACCCCGGGATCATGAAATGCCCGCCATTTTTTTTGGGGATCAAATTTGATGCTAAAATGTATGGTAGTTTTGAATGAATTGTCCCCTTGATTGTGTTTTTGTGCATGACGTTCGGGTTGGTGTCATATTGTATGACCCTTACCAGTTGTAAGTAGGGGCCCGTAACTCCACTGATAGGGATTGCAAAACAAGCAGTTAGCCATGTATTTCAGGCCATTTACAGGGTCACTATAACTCCATTTAGAATGATCGTCCCGGGGTACATCTTGTCAACCGCCCAAGGTGCTTCGATCTCTTTTTGGGGTTGGACGTTGACACCAACGCAGTGAACATGAGCTATTTTGCGTGGGAGCCTGGTGGAGGAGTGCAAGGTTTGTTTGCATTGCTTCTGGAATGGCTGGGTTTTGGAAGGAAAAACATATGGAAAAAATTAACACTTTTGCTGTTGAAAACTCCTTGTAAAAAGGGAATCCTCCCTGAAAACGCCAATCTACCGTTGGCTGAAGTGCGTAATTATCCTTCAAGTGGCAGTTTGTGGGAGGAGGAGATCATCATGAACATTTCAGTAGACCCCTCCCTGAAACTCTCAGCACAAGCACCTGGCAAGATTGACATCCCCAAAGAGATTTTCCAACCCCTGAACTTTGAAGAATGGAGTGCATGCACTTTTGTAAAGCTAACAGAATCAGCTTCTGAAAATAAGCTGAAATTGCACCTAAAAAAGGAAGCCGCATCGGAATCCTCTCCCTTTGCCACCATTTTTGAGGGGTATTCCCTCGCAGGAATTGTTTTAGGGAACGGTTTCACCCTCTAAAAAACTAAGGGACCTGGAGGGTCCCCAAAGATGACTAGGTGGTGGTTTCAAAGATTTTTCATTTTCACCCCTATTTGGGGAAGATTCCCATTTTGACTAATATTTTTCAAAGGGGTTGAAACCACCAACCAGATGACGATGGGACTTTTGAAAGGGGATGATAACAATAACATCATCTCTTCAAGCAACTCGGGGGGAGTTTTTTTCTAATGTCCTCTTAGGCAAGACTAAGAGCCAAAAACCATCTGAAAAATTAGACCGTTTGCCTACAACATTTGGAAATTCGGAAAGTCTTCCTTCCGTGGGCGACTTTATCGCTGTCATACGCTTTTGGGGGAGTGGAATTTGTAGGGGATTTTTTGTTGTTCTTTGCCCTGAAAAGTATCAATTTTTGGGGAGGGAAGTATTCATTGGGAGAAATTTTTGCCCCGAAGAGAGGCTGGGTGGTGTTTTTTGATGCGTCAATTTGGAGCGATTTGGAGCGACTTACTCGGGTTTCCAGGCACATTTTGGGATGGCCTTTTTGTTGTAGCTTCCAACTTGATATATATACCTGGAACGCAAACGACCTCTATTTTTGAAGGTCAACCCCCCAAAACAAGCAAGGCCTTTTCCAATCAAAGCAAGGGTCATTTAGGTTCTAGGTATATATATATATATATACACATAACTTTTGATATTTGGATGTCCAATTTGGAATTATCATAAAAATGCCTAAGATGATCATTGGCGGATATCTTGAACCCAGCCTGTGTTTTTGGTCATTACACTCCCAAAAATCTAACAGTTGGCCACTACAAATACGTCGAGACCCAAAAAGAAAGGATCGTCTCCCAACCATCCATTTTTCAAGGGCAAACTTGCTGTTAGTTTCAGCAAGGGTAGCTGATGATAGCTGATGATAGAAAACAACTATATGCAAATTAGACTATATCAAGAATCTGGGTGATTTCTTTTTGGTCATTACGGGTCTTGATGGGGTGTTTTTCCATATACCAAAACCCGATCCTATCACCAGCTCCTCATAAAAACCCCAAGGCTGAAATGCTTCCACTCGAATGGGACGGAGGCACAACATCAGGGGGACGACACACCGCACCAGCCTTCCACCCACGGGTCTGGACAAACGATGTGATTTTCAAAACTAGTTAAGAGGTGGTTGAAAAAATGCGGGCATTTAGAATTTCTCGAAAATTCATCTTTCTCGAATTTGATATCTTCCTAGATAGTAGCAATCTGTACGATGTCTGAGTGATATACTGATATGACTGATATGCTGTAGATCAATTTAAGGAATGTCTAGTTTTGTTTTTTGTGCTCAAATAGCTGTGTTTCTTTCCGTCATTTCCTTCCACAACAAAGCGACCTGGGGGGGTGGCAAGGGCATTTTTGTCGGAACCGTTGCCGAATTGGTAAAGAAACAAAGCCAAATCCAAGCAAATCAAACGAAAGAAGTTGGAAGATTTAAGATTGGGCTATGAATAAGGATATGACCCGGTACCCCCAAAAGCCACAGTTACCATTTGCATCATGCATTTTTGGTGTTCATCATTTTGTCAATGGAGTGAAACCTGGTTCCCTTAATAGGTGGTAGGTGATATATAATCCCCCAATTAGCAGTATATACCACTTATATATTGCCTATTGGGTGATTATATATCACCTACCACCTATTAAGGGAACCAGAAACAGCTGTTGATTTTGAAAAGGGTTTCGGTGTGTGTTTGACAGCACTTCCATCTCCAGTAAACAAATTCCCCAAAACTCTTATCTGACAAAGGTTTGCAAAATGGATGCACAGACAATAGATTTTTGTAACCACCCAAAGCATCCTAATAGAAGATTGGCTAGCGGCTAAAGATATCCTGCCAAGCCACTTAAACAATGGTACTTCATCCCATTATTGCAACCTTTCTTTAAATATATGTTTCAATCACTTCATTTTACCATCAGGCAGGAGCGCAGGTTTGAAAAGCCAGCAGGTTGTAATCTTTGGAATCCCGAAGTCAACCAAGGGCCTTCTCAAGAAAGAACTGCATCTTCCTAGTGGATCGGACGTTCATGTTCGGTGGTTTTGTTTCACTGTACAGGTTTGCTGGTGTTGTCACAACAGGAGGCAATGCCAAGCGTTGAGCAAGGTATCAAAGCAATGAAAAAAACCCTGGTTGTTCAGGGTATATATATATATAGGATTACACTACCCAGTTATGTGGGGATTACAATAAACTAAACCATTATAAGGATCCGTATTAAATAAGCACTATAATGGAAAGTAAGAGGGTTCTTTTAGTGCCTCAGTTGATTTCATCCAGGCTTTGGCTTGAGGAGAAAACAATATGTTGAGTGAAAATCTCTTGCGAGCCCTGGATGAAACAAGTGCTTTGTATAAATTGATGCTGAATACAGTAGTGCTTGTAGTGATTCGTAATTAACAAATCAAATTTCAGCATCAATTTTCATCAACAGATGATTCAATATCATGATTTATAACTGACTTTTCCTTTCGTTTTTTTTTTAACCAGCTTCCATCAACAGTACAAGGTAGCTACTCAGCCAATGATTCCAGTGATTAATGGGTGGTGTTTCAGCTTATTGTAGGAAACTCGATTCCAAAAAGCAAGGGATGCAGGGATGCGGACAAATGCACACCTGCAAATGTAACGGCGAAAGGTTCGCCTAAAAATCACCCAATTGACATCCGGAAAATCATCGAAAAAATCTCAACCACACCTAAAACCTCCATGACTTTGGGTTCAAAATCTTAATTTTCCGGGGGGGTACTTGGAGGATCATCCCATGACGGACGCAAGTGGTTGATAACCATGGTGATCGGGTTCGTCCCCTAAGGATCGGATTAGTCTAGTTCTAAATGGCGGAAGTAAACCCCCTTAACTAACCACGTATCCTAAGTGGCGTGACCCTCCAAGTATGGATGGGCTTCACCAGCAACTGCCAACGTTTTTTTTTGGAGGTTGTGATGGCACCTACCGCGGATGCACGCCAAGGACGCGTTGATAAACCGAATCCAAAAAAATCGTGTCAGATCGGGGGGTGGCAAGGCAAAAGGTCCTAGACATCCAAATAGTTCTCCTGAGTTTTGGTGTTTTACACTCCGGTAATCTAACATAGCAATGGAAAATGGACCCGGATTGAAGATGTATTTCCTGTTATCTACTGGGATATTTCAGCCAGCTATGTTTGTTTACTGGAGGGTAGTTTGATCGGCATGTTTTGGGGACCTGGTCCCAAACAAAAAAAACAACACCCTTCACCTCGAAACTCTCGGTGTTTTCACTGGGATATCTACACAGGGTGGGTCCGTTGGATTGGATGTTTCGAACGAAAAAATTCACCTCTAGGGAGCCAAAAAGGTCCTCCAATTGGGGCCCCGGAGGACCCCCAGGTCCGGGCTAAAGACAGCAGGAACGCTTCAGAAATTTCGGAACGAAAAATCACCAGTTGAGGTTGGTAGCTTATTATCCCATGGGCTTGAAAAAGGGCAAAAAAAGGGTGAAAAACCAGTAAGACACTTTGAAGTTCAAACAAGTATGACACTTTGAAGTTCAAAAACATCGGTGAATCACGCATTCGCGGGAATCATCATCCAGCAGGCTGCTCTCGGTGGAAATGAGAACCTTCAGCAACAACGTGGCACGAAAAGGCCACGGGCACGGAAGACGCTGAGCTTTAGCGAGTTCACTGACTATATCATCGAGCACAAGTGTCGTTGCGAAAAGGATCTGTGGCTCCTAGCACGCACTCTGAAGACAGGCGGCGAGGACTTGCTGTGGAACCATTTGGAAACCAAAGACGCCAACAAGATGATTCCAATTTATCAACAACTTTTGACAAGGATCAGATTTTCCACCTCCCACCGTTGGTGGCAAAAATGCCCCGAAGTTTCTTGACATCTATGACTAGTTTTTTGTTTTTTTCCAGATTTCTGAACCGAAATCAACTAACATACCCATGACGGATCAGATGTGCATATAATATAGATATGTTTTTAAAGCCAATTCATCATGTAGTTTCATCTTTTTGATGGATGTTAGTTATGTGAACATTCATTCGGCATGTATTGAAAATTACATCCAACGAAGAAACATTGATTCGTAGGCTAAGGCTAACGCCTGGCTGATTTCAACCAACATACAAAGTGGGCCCCCTACCAGATATAACTTGGGTTATAACTCCTATAACTAGGGTTATAACCCCAGTTACCTAATTATAAGGCCATTTATAGGGGTTATAACTCCATTTATAACTGGCAGGGGCCCATCTTGTAGGGAAGCCTTAAAAAAACCAATGACTTGCGGAAGCGAAACCCACCATTTTGGCTTATTTTTTTTCGATGGGTGGCTTCCTCCGATAATCATGGATTGTACATACCTGTTTTTCAACTGGGAACAAAAAAAGCCCATCATTTTATCACCAACCACGGGGATCTCCATTATTATGAGATAATCTTATGGAAAAATGGAGATAATGGTATCTACTAAATTGGTTCAGGGAAAAATGGGTCTATCTCCAACTTAGTAAGTTACCTGTAGTAGTTACCTTTCCTAATTTAACCGTTAGTGGCTTACAATTCCTCCCGAAAATCATGGAAGTGGAAAATGAGTGCCAAACGGGAAGATGAGTGGCTGGTCTCCCAAAATGGTTATTTTCCACTGAACTTTGGTGATGGGAGAAAGAGTAGTTGCCTTGACCAAATGATATGATTTCATGACTGGTCAACCTATCACCCCCCGAACGTACCCCACTGAGAACTGAGAAACAAGGGTTTAATAGCCAGCCTTATTAAGGGAAACGACTGGGTTTTCATAAGCCCTGATCATAAGGCTGGCTATTTCTGAGGGGAAGTAGGTTGACTAGCCATTATGATTTTCAGATGCTGAGTTTTGTATCTCCCCAAAAAACCCCAGGTGAGCAATGAAAAGGGGAACATGATCCAATTCGACTTGCGCAATATGTTTCAAATAGATTGGTGAAAAACCACCAACTGAGGTTCGTCATCAAAACCCTGGTGTTGGTTGGGTTTTTTTTGTGGGGATCATTTCATAAACCATGATATGCGGATTGAATGGAAAGTAAGGCCGTTTTGTGTTTTTTTCGTGGCCCAGGTGCGATTCCAGACGCTAGTCTTCCAAAATCCTCCCTACCTTGGGACATCGATATGATGGTTTGTGGAGAAATCATTATCTGGAGACGACAAGAACAACAAAGAACAAACAGCAAGCAGCAAACAACAACCAGCAACCAGCAGCAACAACAACAACAACAACAACAACAACAACAACAACAACTACAACAACAACAACAACAACAACAACAACAACAACAACAACAACAACAACAACAACAACAGCGAAAGCAACATATAACATATTGGTTTTTTAGGAATTATCATGGCAACAACAAGATTCTAGTAATGATTCCTTCTTCAGCATTCTTCTTCAGCCAAGTTGCCGAAAACAAAAGGACCCTACCATCTGGACATATTTGGGATGATGCCTTGTTACGCTGCGCTTTCCGTGCCTTGGATGGAAGGAAGGCTAAGGAAGGCTGCGGCGGGGTAGACACGTAAGACACAGGTTGTGCCAACAACACCCGAATTGAACTGTTGGTGCTTACCCTCCCTACAACTAACAGTTCACACCTGAAAATAGGCCGAAAATTGGTCTAAAAGAAAACTATCCAAGCCCATTCAAAATCTTGAAGTGTTTTTTTTGCTTGAGTCTTGATTTTGATCATGGTGCATTATCGTCTAGAAGAATTCGTTGGAACCACGTTTTCCAGCCTGTTTCAAGCTTATGCGAGCAATGTTTCAGTCATCGTGGGAATATAAGGGCACACCCCCCAGGAAATAAGGTAACTTATTTATTTATATAGCTTGGATTTGTTGAAGGTGATGTTTTACTTTCTGCCATGGGAAATCCCCATGAAACCACCATTTGGGAGAGTTTGTGGATGGAACTTTTTCCATCCGCATCGAAGGATCGCAAATCCAAGTTTTGGGCGTGTATCAATCATTGACATGTTACACTTATAGGCCCTGAAAACAGGCCATCCCAAAAGGAAACGAGCGTCTTCCAACCACCCATTTTCAGGTGCATTTGCTGTTAGTTTCAGGGAGGGTAATGTTGAGATTCCTACCAGGGTTATTTTTCAGATGGGTTGGTGAAAGACCACCAACCAGATTGACATGTTAATTTTCCAGGTTTTTGTGAGACAATTTGGTGCTCAAGCAATTTCTTTGTTTGGCCCTAAAGTGACCTTGGAAATACATCCCCAAATCTTGAGGAGCGCCATTTTTATTCTTTGAATCAGGTGTATGAACAAGCGAAATTAGAAGACTGATTCCCCCAAATATACTCCAGAATCATTTTTATAATATGTAAACATCATGTTTTTTTTAAAAGGCCTACTGCTTGAGAAACAACTAGATGAAGAAAGGTCGGACCTACGTACAGCTGGAGGAAAAAAGACACATCCATTTTGCAGCGTTGGGGCATTTGATTCACCCGGCTTCTCACTTCGAGCGATATTCCATGTAGTACTAGTGTTTTTTTTCCTAGATTTCATGGCTTATGAGAGGAATCCCCCCCAAAAAAACTCTGCTGGTGCCGTATTTCATGAACATCCCCCGAAGAAATTGATTGAAATTCAACTCGGGTCTGGTTGATTCAACAAACAAGATCACTGGACTTGCATGAGCAATGAAAAAACCCTGGTTGTTTAGGGTATAAAGGGGATTATACTACCCAATTATATAGGGATTATAATGAACCATTATAAGGATCCTGATTAACCAACCAGTATAATGGAAAGTAGTAAGGTTTTTTGTTTTCGTGGACTTACATGAAAACGGACCTCGCCATTGAGACACGTCCCGAGACGTGTGACAAGTGAGCGCCCTGGAGGTTTAGACGTGGGCCATGTTTGGGTGAATCAATTCGGTATCACCACGCGTCATCAGCACCTTCGCACGCAGAGTTTTTTTTTCCCAAGGATGGAAGTTTTTCAATGTGGATGATTGGGTTGTGGGATAAGTATAGCTAATAAATGTCACCTTGTGCTTTGTGTGGGTGTTTTTCAAAGGGTGCTGATAGTTTGATATTCGGATTTCTTTTATTACTTAAGGATGATTTCACTGCATCTTACCACATCCTAGTAGTACTTGTTGCGCGTTCACCCACCATGTGTTTAAAGTCTTTTTGAAAATGTGACGACCTTTGGTTTTCCCCAATTTCCTGCTCCGTTGGTGGTTTCGGATTTGGGGGTTGTTCTTCCCAAAATGATCTGCAAATTCAATTTTAGAAATTGTTGGTAATCTGGGTGGTGGTTTCAAATATTTCTATTTTCCCCCCTATTTGGGGAAGATTTCCCATTTGACTAATATTTTTCAAATGGGTTGAAACCACCAACTAGTAATGGTAAGCCAGAAAGAATGTCAAACCCGGATTGCTGTTGTAGCTTGTGTCTTTTTACGAAAGCGTTTGGAATTTCACTTTCGTAACCCAACCAACAGGGTTGACATTCATTTAGGGTTAAGTATTGCCCTTCCGCAGGTTATCTAACCATCTAAAGCTCAGCTAGCCGTTAGCCATGGTGCTACTATTATCCGAAAGGATTAGTATGGGCCCTGTAGTGAATTATTTGTTGATGACCATTCTGAAGTTGGAAGTTGAAGGTGATAAAAAAAAACGCCCCTTGATTGTGGAACCACAGAAATCCGGCACTTGAGATATAACAACAACTAGGTGGTGGTTTCAAAGATTTTTTATTTTGACCCCTACCTGGGGAAGATTCCCATGGGGTTGAAACCACCAACTAGACGAACTCTGAAATCCATGGGAAAAAACGTACGACCAATAGTATGTCGTTCCATTCAACTAGGGCCCCAAGGCTTTCAGAAAGAAGAATTCATTTATGCTTACATCGCAACCAGTCCCTTAAAGATGGTTCCTTTTCAGGGGAACCTTCGTTCATCTTCGGGCGGTTACCTCTGGAGAATGTTTCATCACGAACCAAAGACCCAACCTCAAAACACACAAAAAAGCAAAAAATCCTCCTGTAAAAAAATCGTGACAATTTCAGCTTGTAAAAAACGTGAAAATTCTTGCATCCTCAATTTAGAATCCCCTTAAAAAAGAGGGAGGGGATTCCCTTAAAAGTAGTAAGCAAAAGCACGAAAAATCCACCGAAAAAAATCCCAAGGAATGCGAATCTATGAAGCTCAAGTCATGTTTGAATTCATCCAGAGAAGATGTGTATATGGGTGTTTCCAAAAATAGTGGTACCCCCAAATCATCCATTTTAATAGGGTTTTCCATTATTTTCACCATCCATTTTGGGGGAAACACCCCTATTTTAGGAAACACCCATATGTTCTCTACTTGGAGGATCATCCCATGAAACGTAAGTATTTAGGATCACCCCTATTTCTTTACGATCACCATGGTTATTAACCGCTTACGTCCGTCATGGGATGATCCTCCAAGTAGACATCTGGTTTCAGAAGTTTTTTCAGGACACTTTGCATATTTCATCAACTTGACATGTCTATCCAAATGTCATCTCCTGAGGTGTTTTCGGTGTTTGATCGGTAGCCATGTTGGGGGTCCAGTTATACCGTTCACCTCGGTTTCGGTGGCATGAAATGTTGGATCTATCCCCACCGCCGGTGGCAGAGATTCCAGAGCCTATAAATGGTAATGTCATCTTGCGCTCATGACGGCTCGCCCACGTCCTGAATTGGGGGGTGAAACCAAATATATATGTTATATATACGTACCTCCGAAATTTAGCATAGATATCGAACATAGCGATATTTGAAGCCGGAGATATATGTCAAACCGGTCGTTTTGGGTATCCACCATGTGAGATTTCGGGGTGTAGATGCGGTCTGGTTCGTTTCTTACTTTTGAATGTCGGATTTCGTCCTTTACACTTTTCACAAAATTTCAATCCCCTGAAAGATACCTCAAACAGCTGTATCTAAAGGGTCATTGCCCTTTATAAACCCCAGAATGCTCCATGTATGGAACATTTACCTACGTTTGGCTTAAGACGATGGTAAATATATATATATATATATGTTCCATACATGGAGCATGTGAGAACCGCGTCATTTTTCTGGGGTGAAAATTCGTCAAACATTTCCAGGGTTGGTAGGTCAAACTGCCGGGGTGTTTTTTTGCACACCCACTTGGAGGATCATCCCAGTTAGTAAGTGGTTAATAACCATGGTTAGTAAGTCCCCTAACTGAGGTTATTCCCCTTGCAAATGACCTGTCCTAAATGGCTTATAAATAGGGGTTACTAACCACTTACTAACTGGGATGATCCTCCAAGCACTTTGCTCGGCTACGAAAAAAACATCACCTCTACGCTGGACAGGACAGAGAAGGCCAGTGTGATAGAGGACGGCCAGAGATGCTGCTTTTCTTCCAAGGGATTTTTTGGCCGCCCCAAATTTGGATTCCACCTGTTTTTTTGTGAAACATTCTGGAGGACCTTAAGACCCTTAAGAACAATCACAAAAAACGTCGGATACAAAAACCACCTAAACCAATCAAAACCAGCTGGGTCAACAGAAGGGTTTCCAGGTGGTTTTTATACTAATCGGTAGTTTGTTTTGTTTCAAAGATTTTCGTGAAGTTTTTTCCAGAGGTAGGGGGGAGGGTTAGATCCGAGATGTCACTCATTAAAGGGTAGAGACAACCCTTGGTTTAGCGGCTTTTAGGGACGGGTCAGTTTTACAAAAGCATGTTGCACCAAAATGCTTGATGAAATTGAAAGATGGATACAGAAAAATACATAAAATGGGACCTCCAAGATCGATGATGAAGGAAATATGGCCGAAGCAAAAATCAGTTGTATATATATAAAGGGTATTTAGCATCTTACTTTTTTAAATATTTTCTTGTAGCTGCAAACACACCCAGGCACCTGCAGCAGACGGACCATAACTTGATACCACTTGCCGGGAGAAGAAGCCCATTGCCATCCGCCTTGGAAGCTTGATGGAATTGAAATTTCCGAGACAGCACGGCCCTTGGGCCCGTGTTGGATGCCACTGGATGCGTGGCAGAATTGGCTTTTTGTCCTTACAAACAGCTGGTGTCTCCACGAGCGATTCACAGTTGACTGCTAGGAAGCAAGTGGGAAGGCACCGTTGCCTTTTGGTGACTGTGGAAGCAAAGGAAGTGGTGCACCTCTATGGTGAAGAGTGTACATTGATGGACTCACATGGCAAGTAGTTTTTTTTTCACAGGTTGTTTTCATTAGCAAATGCCTGCATTTGATAAGAGTAAATATTTACGATACATACTTCAAAATAGATTATAATACTACCTAGCAATCATTTCTGGCCATCCCAGCCCCAACCAATCACACATGCTCCCGTGCACGTTGTGTCGTTATCCAGGAGTTGATGGGCATGGCTTTCTCTGGAATGCCATTGCCACCGCACCTACCATGGGCTCCGGTGGTGATGCCGAGAGGCGACTTGTTCCCTGTGCCACTTGGAGGATCATCCCAGTTAGTAAGTGGTTAGTAACCCCTAATTATAAGCCATTTAGGTCATTTGGAAGGGGAATAACCTCAGTTAGGGGACTTACTAACCATGGTTATTAACCACTTACGAGTCCTGGGATGATCCTCCAAGCAACGTGTTGAAGTTTCATTGGTTCACTTCAGTGTCACCTCCACCAACAGTGCAATGATCCCGGACGTCCACTTTAAAAAAAAAGACGTCCCTGAAAGTTGACGTTCACCTTCAATTCACCCTGAAGGGTTTCAGGGGTTCATGCCATTCAGTTTCCACTAGAATCTTGGGGTGGGGGGTAGATCCAATTTTGATAGCATACGTGAAGGAAATGGAAGGCCCCCGGTATATGAGCACTGATGTGCAAACCATTGGGCGATACTAAGCAGCTGATTATTCTTGGAGTACTACATTCCAAGGTGCACCTACAACAGTTTATTTTGGTGTCCCCAAAGAGTTTTAGTGCTTTATCTCTTCCGTGCAGTTTACAGTTTCGCTCATGATTTTCCGGGAATTTATTTTCATCGCCAATTCCAGCCGGTAGTACTGGAGTAATACTTTGTAGTACGGAGTAGTTTGGTTTTGGGGGTGTTCTGTTCATTTGCCAGGCCCCAAAGAGATGCATTACGCCAGCGGTGGTGGTATCATGACATTGCCAGAGAAAGCGATCATGGAGGTCCTGGGCCCAGTTTTTGTCATCATTGGTTCTTCATGGTACAACTGGGTAACCACCACCTAGCTACTCCGGGGATCATAAGATATCACCCATTTTTTTCCACACACTTACCTAATTACTTCCAAATAAATTAAGCCTTAAAGGCCGTATTCACGAGAGATACGGATGGACGAAATCCTGCACCAGCTGATATAGTAAAGATCCAATTATTTACAGGGTGTTATACATCCCAGGTGGTGCAGGATTTCTTCCACCAACAGTATGATTCGGTGAAATTCACTCCTTTAGGGCTGTTTTTTTTCTGGTCAGAAAATTTATGGTGTTTTTTTACGAGGTTTTCAGTTTGGATTCCCGAGACTTTCCAGCCATGGGACTGGGGGGGTTTGCCTTGGAAGACGAATCACCGGTGATTCTCAAGTGGGTGTGTCACACAAAAGTCACCCCCGACAAAAATTGGATCACCAATTTGAGGCTGGCTGAACAAAAAAATGTGAAAAAAGGGTATGTGTCTCCAAAAATTGCACCCCAAAAAAAGTCGATAAATTGGTTTCCTAATCCAGGTGAAAACAAGTAACTGACTCAGCGAAGTGGGAAAAAACTAAGCTGGCTAAATTTTTTTGGGATGATGAATACTTTGAGGATCATTCCGGTTTGTAAGTGGTGAACAACCATGATTAGTAAGTCCCCTACTTGGGGTTGTTCCCCTTCCAAATGGCCAAAAATGGGTTATAAATGGGGGTTGCTGACTACTTACTAACTGGGATGATCCTAAAAGTATTCAAGAGAAAAAGTAGAGTTTGAACTTCTATTTCATGGCCCCGCATGGCCGAGTAAGACAAAGTGTTATGGTCAACCATCGTTTTGCCTTAGTTTTTTCCTTCTTCACCCTTCTTGTTAACCCAAAAACGGTTCTACGAGAAAACCGGCGACCCTGACAGGACACGAGTGAATTGAATTTGCACAGCATTACTGCTGGTTTCAATCGAGACGATGCTTTTTCATGCAAGCTTCAGGATGGATGGATTTTCTCCCACAAATCGATCCCAAAGTGGGTGTTCACAACATGTGTTTTTTGTTGGTAACGAAGAAAGACTTCAATTTCAACAAATCGATCCAAAGTGGGGAAGTTTTCCTGGAAGACTGGGGAGACTTTTTTGGCTGATGGAGTGATGGGTAAAACCTCCCTTTGCTTCTTTTCTACAAGTTTTGCATGAATGAGTCCCTTGTTTTGGGGGTTTGTTGTGTTACGCAGCCACATTGACCTCTTAGCTGCCTTTCCTGGCAATGTGACCTGTGACCTTTCTTGGGATGGTGAGTGAGTTCACGTGACCCTTTTAAGAAGGGCGAGTCGTGACCTCCAACGATCCGGGGATAAGCCTGGGTTTTACGATATACCTGCCCCAAATGGCAGATTTACACAGATCTTGGGGGAGCAAAATTTCACCAGGTGAAAACCCCGCAGAGTTTAAACCTCATGGATGCAGCTACTGGACTTTCCAGGAACCTGCTAAAGGTATGATGATTTTTTAAGGGTGAAGGAATAGTCCCTTAGATAAGGCTGGCCTTATTTTTTTTTCAAAGTGTAGGTATTTTTTCGGTTTTTTTTAGTATTGCCATTGGATGGCTCAACAAAAATGATGCTTTGTGAACAACCCTTTTGTACTCAACATGGATATCATCCTGCATGGAACCATATCCCCTCCCACTTTTTGAAGATGATTTTTCCTTTTCCAAGGCGGGAGATATTAGTTCCCTGAAGGTTATATGATATATGGGGGACAAGTAGCTCACGGAGCTTGCTATTCATGGCACCAATGTCACGAAGTACTAGATTGATAAATCAGGTGATCGTGATCAGTGGTGATCTTTTTAGGTGGGTTGGGCTTTCGCAAAAAACCGTCATAGTCATAAACAAAAAATATATATATATATGTATATATATATCCTGGATCTTCCAAGTGTGTAAAGTTTGTGAACTTTTTTGCCAAAAAAAACCTACCAAAAGGCAGAACATTTTACATATCTGAAGGATCCACATATATGCTTAGTGATGAGCAAAAAAAAATGAGTCTAAGAACACCCCAACATACCCTTGGAGCATATCCCAGGAATCCCTAAACCCCCAAATCCATAAACCGTTGGTTGGGGGTCGTTTTGGTATGTTCCAGGGGTATGTTGGAAAATTCTTAGAAATGGAGCCGCAGCCTGGGACTTTTCATTTTCCCAAACTGTTTATCAAGGTGAGGGTTGGTGTCCACTGAGCACCAGATACTTTTGCTACCTGTATCTTGAAATGGCATGACCATTTTCCATCCAAAAAAATATGTCAGTCACCGGAAAATCGCATCATTATACCCCCTGGAAGTTTAGTATAGCCCCTGATAATATACCTTCCCAATGGGAAAGTAGTCTTCCAACCATCATTTTTCAGGGGCTATGTTAAACTTCTGGGGTGTAATCTTTTTTGGGGAGATTTTTGTTTGGGGACATGCTGGTGACTGTCAGACTTTCAAATTGGTCAACTGGAAGGGGTCGTCGTAAACTCGCAAAAAATCCCACGACCACTACTGGTTCACGATCACCTCCGGACTGTTCCGATTTTTTTCTGCGAAAAATTGTTGCGAGGAAGGGACTCTGTTTGCTCTTCTGGTGCCGCATTTCTTGGGAGACTGGCCGCCAAAGATGTGGGTGGAACAGGGGGGATGTTTTGATGATTTATGGGTTGCGTCTGCCATTTTTTAACCTGCACGGACTCCGACTGGTGTTTTCAAGTGTTTGGGAAGGACACCCCCAAAAAAATCCCGTTTGCTACCCAACGAGTTTTCTTTTTTCAAATCAGGTTGGATCCCCCGATGACAAGGTTGAACATGAATTTATATAAGGTCATTCAGATGGCATTTTTTTCCACGTTGCAAATTGATTGAAATAGCCTCCAAGAAACTGACACTAGAAAATTTTTGGAATTCCTGAAAGATCATTGGAGGCTCTTATGTGAATTGTATGAGATGATTGTCAGGAACCCCCCAAAGTACTTGGAGGATAAGTGGTTAATAACCATGGTGATCGGTTGCGTCCCCTAGGCTTGTTCCCCTTCCAAATGGCCTTTTACTTCATGGCGGTAATAAATGGGGGGTGATCCGATCACCACTTACGGGTCACGTCCTGGGAGCCCATCCTCCAAGTATGGGTTTCCAAGGGACTTCCTTCAGGTAATGTGTTCTTTTTGGGGTTCAAAAAAACAAACAAAATTTCAACCCCAAATTTGATTTTTTTGAACCCCATTTTTTTAAAATGACAAACCTTGGACTTCCTCAAACACACCGATCCTCCCGTGATTTTTTTTAGATGACTGGTCACGTTCACATGAGGAAGCTTTTGAGGTAAGCTGGCGGCAACTTGGGGGTTTGCTATCGATGAATATATCCACCAGCTTCCATCGGGAGGGAAAGAACGGGTATTATCCGGTTTATGTTTTTTGAAAAGCATCCAGAAAAGCAGGGTTTGCTATATTTATGTACCTTCTTTCGAGAGGTTGGCTACTAAAGATCACCCTACAACGGTGCTTGAAATGATGAATTCATTCATTTGTTTCCAAGTGATGTTGGTGCGGGGGACATGCAAATCTCAAGGGAAAATGAGGTGTGTGTGGGAGAGTACCCTAATGTATGCCATCACGTAGCTACTATATATATATATATATATGTATACATGGATTATAAAGGGCAATGCTGTTGATTCAAGAATTCCCGCACCAGTTGATATGGTAAATATCCCATTATTTACAGGGTTTCATACATCCCAGCTGGTTGGGAATGGGATTTCTGAACCATCAACCGTATGGGTGAACATTTAAAAACTTCACAAGCGCGACCGGGTTTAAATCCCAAGGAATTTTCACATCTTCTTTTACATGGATAGACCCAAAATGACGCCATATTGAGATTTTGAAGCTTGAGATGCATTTCTAAAGACCCATCATTTTGAGAAAAACAATCGTTCCATTTTGGGGGGTGTAGCCCGAAAGGTGCAAACGGTGTAAACGCCAAAGGATTGGGGTTGGCATTCTGAAACCCGCAGAAACTTGAAACTTGCGAATGACGGGATCCAATTTGACGAAGATATTCGTCTACAAATGAGTGGCGATTACCCCCACCATATTGTAATTTAATGTATATAATTTAGCCGGATATAAGTTAAGGTATTCTATTTGATGAAAATGGAATAAAGCCACGGAACTAGTTTGGATATAAGGCAAGACACCATGTGAATTGCCACATCCAGGGAAATCTCATACCGCCCAAGTTCATCTTTAAGTTCCTAGATTCTGGAACCCCACGCTCCTAGTGAAGCCAATAGATCAGGTAACCCAAGATACCACCCTAGTTCCAAACAAGCGTACACCCTGGAAGATTAACATGGTTCACCTAAAAATCACCCTATGAAAAGAAAGGAAAAATGGATCTGAACCAAACCCCAAACCTCCAGGGAATTATCTTCCAGGGTGTGACTGGAAGCTGCAGGTGACCAGTGTGGTACAGTAACCCCTTTTCCGTTTTTTCCGCCCGCACCAAAACTGCCTGCCCCAAGGAGATGTCCCCAAATTCACCAAGAACCCCGGCACCGTGGAGCTGAACAACAAAAAACGAAACCGGGAACGGGGAACACCATGTGAACACCGGGCCGAGTCGAGTCGACAAGGGGCGGACGAAGAAAGAAGGGATTTAGTCACAGACCCTGAAACTAAACATACCTGGACCTTCCAGTTTGGGTGCCAAATGGTTCCGTTACAGGTGTCAATTTACCATCCCTTAGGCTTTAAGGACGGCACCCTTTGGAAGCTGCTGGTAGATGATTTTTTGCACAGATTTTTTGGAATTTTCACCCCGAACAAATTGGGGGAAGATGAACCAACCCATTTTGACTCTGTTTTTTTCCAAAGGGGGTTGGTTCAACCACCAACTTGGATGTCCCAGGAAGTTAGTAAATGGTTAGTAAATGGGTTATAACCTACTTATAAATGGGGTATATTGGGGTTATAACCCACTTACTAACCATTTACTAAGTTCCTGGGACATCCAAGAAGTAGAAACTGTCAATGCCTCCTGAAAATAGGCCGACATTGGCTCCGAAAGGCAAAAATAAAAACCTTTTATTGAGGGTGGAGCTGCTAGTTTCAGCGAAGGTTTGTTTGGACTGGTTATGATGGCTTCCTGGAACCCCAAACAACCATTTATAAATGGTTGTTTCATTGGGATGATTCCAAATCTTTATATAGAAAATGGTTGTTTCACCAAACATCCATTTATAAATGGTTGTTTGGGGTTCCAGGTTGTTAATACATGTTAATATCCATATCCAGAAGATCCATGGGACGACGATTTTTTTGAGGCAGGGACGGAGATCAAAACCATCAAAATCAACCATTCATCGATTGGTTTATATTAGAGGGCCATATGGGTTCCAGGTACATGTGTATACTGGATGCTCCCGCTAGCAGTGGCAAGTGAAGGTTGAGATCCTTGCTAAAAAAAATGCAGTATTACCTGCAGAGCGTCTCGTCCTCACGTCCTCCACGTCCCGCGTACACGTCCTCCATGTCCCTCACGTCCCCCACGTCCTTCACGTCCCTCGGAATTCGAGTTCCGGACGGTGGGCAGCGGAACAAGCTGAACTTGCCGCCCTCATCCTGTTCCATGCTGCTTTGTGGCGCAGTTTTGGGTCCACTGCTTTCATAGGAGCTTGCAGTTTTCTGCGCTTTTCCACGTCTCCCACGTCCCTTACAGGTCTCCCGTGCACCACCTTGTGCGGTACCATTGGTATATCTACGTACTAGATTTGAAAATGTATATGTCTGTGACGCGCAAAGAACATGTTGCTTGTGTCTAAGGTGGGTGCCGCCGGCATGCCAGGGACCATAAAATGGAGATCAGAGAAATCAAAATGTGTCATGACACACCTGAGATTGCTGCATGCCTCATGCATCTAGCATGAGTTGCGTCAGGGCGCTCAAGGCGCAGCATTCTTGGCCCGAGATGTGCTGCTCGGTGCAAAATTATGCATAGAACTGCTGCGCTGGAAGGGCTTGACTTCGGAACTTAGGCTTCTGTGCCACAGCTGCTCTGGAAACAGCCGCTCTGCAATCGGCAGCACTTGAAGGCTCTTCTCTTAGCAACTTCTTGAAAGACTGGTTTGTCTTTGTTGCTGTGATGCTGTCCCGCTTAACTTCGAACCCCCTAGAAAGCCTTACGGAACCAACTCGTATCTTTCTCAAGTTTCAGAAACACGTGCCGCGTCCCCACGTCCCTCACGTTCCCCCATGCATGTCCCGCGTCCACGTCCTCCACGTCCTCCACGTCCCTCACGTCCCGCCACATCCTTCACCTCCGTCACATCCTCGAAATATAAGGTACTTTTGTGTGACAAACTAAACCTCAAACATCTTCTAAGGATTAGTTTTTTGAAGAAGGCACAATTAATAGGGCGGTCCTACAGAACTTGTTTTCGTGTACAACTTTTGAAATCACCGCAGCTTCCCTGTAAGCGGTTTCCTCCCTTATACAGAGGGTCCTCACGGGCAATAGCCGAAAAAGGGAAGGGCAAGGGAAGCATTTGCATAGAGAGATACACGGGAGAATGATCATAGATGATCAAAGCAGGCGAAACTCCCAAGTAGGGCCTAGTTTTTTGTAATTTGGTTGAGATTCCAGGAAAAGTCGTACCGTTATTTTCAGGCAATAGACATGGAACAATTCAATGGGAATAGCGGCATTACTAGATTACAGATCCTCTTTAGTGGAATGGCTTCAGTCAGAGATTTGACAATGTCACATTTGCACTTCGTTTACAGGCTTCGCATGTTAGTTGGAACTTCAATCCAGCAGGCTTCAAACTTGGGATTTTTTTCCAAAGAAATCATGTTGACATGTAATGGATTTCGCCCACATCCCGCCACGTCCTGTCGTCCACGCCCTCCACGTCTACAAAGTAATGCAAAAAGTCATACAAAAAGCAATACTTCGTGCCACAAAGCAGTCCTACTCCGCACTACAAAGTATCACAGGGAACTACGAAGTACTACTCCGTACATCAAATCGCAGTTCCGGAATGCAGAGTATTACACAAAGTATTACAAAGTATTGCAAACTACTACACAGTACTAGTCTGTACAACCAAGTGTTATTGCAAAGTACTACAACGTACTAGAACGTACGACAATCTAGAACAACATACTAGTACAAAGTACTACAACGTACACTCCGTACTACAAAATATTACACAGTACTTGTATTATGCGCAACAAAGTGTGACAAGGAACTACAAAGTACTACTCCGTACATCAACGCTTTAATCCGCAATACAAAGTACTGCACGAAGTACTACAAACTACTACACAGTACCATTCTGCACAACCAGTATTACAGAGTACTTCAACGTTCAGCGAACGACAACGTAAGACAACCAACGACAAAGTACAACAAAGTACTACTCCGTACTACAAAGTCTTTCACAGAACCACTGCTTCCTACAAAGTGTTACAAAGTATTCCACAAAGTACTACACAGTCTACTATACTTCGGATTAGCACGTACTACAACGTACTACGACGTGCCACGTCCTGAGTCCACGTCCTGAGTCCCGAGTCCTAGATTTGCACTGTTAGATCCCTGTAATAGGGGTCATGTAACCATCCTTGTGCCTTCTTCTTTTTTCCTGTACTTGTCAGTCTGGACAGTGATTTGTCATGTCAGTCGGGACAGGTTTCTCCTCTTCCAGCGGTTTGTTGTTAGAGTTATGTTCGGTTTGGTTGGAGACTCGTATCGTTTCGGGTGAGATCTGTTTCGGTTGCATTTATGCTCAAGGTATCTTGGTTTGGGGTGAACCGGCTTTATCGTGAATACATGCTAGCTGAAGGAAAGCATTCAGGAATTTTCCTTTAACAAAAATCCTTGTTTTGCCTTGTTTGGGGGGCTTGAAAAAACAAGTGTTGTCACTTTCCATTTTGTATGACACTTTGCATTTAACATAAGTCCATTTTCGACACCAGCCTCCTTGCGCAATGGTGGTGGTTCGTGGGAGTTCAGGGATCACAACGCAAGAGATGTTGCAACTACTCCTTGGTGAAGTTTTTTTGGATGGATCAAGTCAACAGCAGAAGATTTCGATGTGTACGCTAAATTTGATTGGCTGGAACAGTTGCGTGAGAATCTACGAAACCTTACAGAATGCCTGGGGTACAGATCGATAACCCTGTTGTGGCAATCTCTTACGGCAGCCAAGATTTATTTTGAACGTCACTGGATCCCCAAAGAGGTTCCCTTGATTGTTGATCACCCCTACATTCTTGTGGATTTGGATGGCATGGGACTTATCACCACCACTCAGGCAGCCTGGCTTTAGTCGTGGATATCTTCTACTTCTCCGAAGGTTTTTTTCCAATGTGATTTGGATGGAAGACATGTGGCAAGAACAGACCACCAAGAATTTCAGGATCCTCGGGATCCTCCCTTTTTGTGTAAAAGGCAACTCTGTCCAAAACTCTGTCAGACCTTCACGCGCTTTTCACCTCATTGCGCTATATCCTTGCCACCTGAGCAAGTGTCCCAAAGGCTGGACTCCTTTCGAAGCTTCAACCCGTTAGCGGTAGAGTTTTGCCTGTCCGATTTTTCCAGTGAGTAAACGCCGTGCTGCCCACTTACCCATTTGTAATTTTCAATTTGGCAATGAGCATGATTTCATATTCAAACCACAACTTTGTGGGCGACAAGCGCAAGGTGTTGTCGATCATGTTTGCTGCTATTTTGCGAGTCCACGTCCTTCACGTCCGCCACGTCCCGCGTCCACGTCCCCCACGTCCTGCGTCCACGTCCTTCACATCCCGCTTCACGTCCCCATGTCCCTCACGTCCCCCACGTCCCTCACGTCCACGTCCCCCACGTCCACGTCCTGCGAAAAAAGCCCCTGCTTGTTTAGGTCATCGTTTTGGGGGGTTATACTTTGGGATGCTCGCCAACCCATAACGCCAGTCATTGCCGGAATTAATGCAAACCTTGGGTATACCCCCCTACAAATAGGGATCCTTATGGAGTATTCCACCTATATACCGTGAACAACCAGGACCCCCTACTCTGGAAGACAGGCAATAAGTGCTTAGGAAGTGGGTTCTTTAGTCCGCACTTCGCACAAAAGCTCTTTCTTTACAAAATTATGGGGTATACGCAGGCTTGTTTTTTCTTCTCAGCAACAGTGAACACTTGCCCATCATCACTTGTTTTGTGATACCTTTTCCCTTTACTTACTGACTATTGCTGGAAAAGGGGAGCATGGCAAGGTATTTGATGCAATCGACGACCTCAAACTTTTTTTACCTTGGGAATCCCAAGCTAAACCTTCATTTGCCATTGGTCAAGTGGGTGGGGATATCAATCAATTTGCAACTTCGAAAAAAATACCACCTGGAAAATCTATCTGAGTAAGGAAGTCCATGTTCAATATATAAAAACTAATATTCACGAGACGTTTCAGGCAAAGTTGTTGATTCATACATCAAAAAAACACTTTTCCTTTACAAACTTTGTGTTTGGGGTATATGCCCACTTTACCATTTTCCCTCTGTCCTCAAAGATCTAAGATGGTTTCCATCTTGACGGAGGGTTTTCCTGGGCTGCTGAGGCATGGAAGATCAGGAGTACCGAGCTATCTTAGAACAATTGGTATGTCCAGACTACGGTGTCTTGGCGTCCTTACGTCCTTACTGTTTGCCAAGAAAAAAAATCTCAGGATTTTGCGAGGTTTTTTCAGATGAACATTTGGAGCAAAGTGATGAATGAATCGGACAAAGCTTGGTTTGTGTATGCTGTATTTAAGGAATGAAGTAAATACTACCCATATATATTTCAGAATCATCGATTTCAGAATTCATTATTTTAGGGATCCCGTCGTGAACCCACCAGAATTTAGGAAAACATCATTGACGGGCCGTTTTTTTCTTGACGGTGTTGATTTGGGTTTGAAGTTCGCGGTGAGAAACACGCAAATTTTTTCAGAACCCGAAAAAAGGTGCAAATGGAATCCGCAAGGATATAGATTCCTTGACAAATCAATATATCACATATCTACATGGGTCACTTATCCGATATTATTTCATGACTTCTTGATGTATGATATAAATGGCTAAGAATGACACATGGCAAACTTATACTACATGACATATTGCAAAAACTGCATTTTTTTTACTGAAATGAACTGGTACTGTCCGAGAGGCAGCTTTGCAGGAATGAGATCAAAACGGCCATGTTTGTGTGAACATTCGCCTTCCAAATGCTTCGAGAACAAGATTCATCCCTAAAATCACAGGGAGTGTTTGACGCCTCATACGCTTCCTAAAACTAGCATTTTTCCTGGAAATAGGCCTTCCTAAATGGAGATGGACAAATATCATGGAAATGGCCACTGTGTTATTTGCTTGTTTGTTTGTTTCTTTGTTTGGTTTTTGTTTTTTAAACCCCATGACATGGAAGAGGGTTTTTGCCTTGATCGACTCAGGTCCCGCTTGCACCAAAGATGGATGTCATACAGATCCAGATTGTCACCTGAGCCGCAAGAAATCCCTGCCAGGTGATTCTGCTGGCGACGTTTTTGGGATGGTTTTCAGTGACGCATTCACGGGTTGTTGGTGATTTCCAACGAAAAGATCAAAAGATCACTCCGCGGCTTGAATCGGAGATACATTTTTCTACCAAAATTCTTCACATAACTCAGGCCATGTCATGCCATGTTTAGATTTTGATTGGGATTTGTATTTTTGAATGTGCCCCCGGGCCCCCGGAACAGTGACCCACCAGAATTTTGAGATTTTGGATCGCTCGTTTAGGGATCCGGAGCTTAACTTTCACTCATCCCACTGGCTGTTCCTGGGTGTTGTTTCGCATCCCAAAGTATAGTGGGGTTAGGATCATCCCCATTTATAAGAAATGGACAGTTGGAAAGGGAACTACACCATCCTTAGGGGCTTTATTAACCATGGTTATCTAAGGTGGTTTCAAACATTTTTTATTTCTCGTCTGTAGTTGGGGAAATGATGCAATAGGGTCTGAAACCACCACGTAACAAAATGGGCCCCTGCTAGTTTTAAATGGGGTTATGGGGCCCCTATAAATGGCCTTGTCAATAGTAGGCTGGGGTTATAAGTTATACTGTGTCTCTTGATACTGTTAATCCCAGTATAACCCTATAGGTGTAGATTACAATCATACTTATACCTGGTAGGGGCCCACTTTCCAGCTGAACAGGTTAAACAAATCCTGCAGGGTTTTTGAGGCATGGGAATTTTCGCATCCAAACCCTGGAGAAGTCCTTGGAACCAGCATTTTTGATAGGTGACTTTCCAAACCCACCATTTTTTATTGGTTCAGGGTTGACTCCCTTGTAGGAAAGAATGGGAGCATTTTCTGGGATGACATTCAGGAGAGAAACCCCTTCAAAGGTTGTCATGGTGACCTTGCAACAACAGAGGTTGAATCACCTACCACTTTAGAGTGGCACGCCACACTCAGAAATTGTTGGATATTTGAAGAGGTTTTCTAGGTGGTGGTTTCACATATCTTATATTTTCATCCCTACTTGGGGAAGATTTCCAATTTGACTAGTATTTTCCAAATGGGTTGAAACCACCAACCAGTTTTGTTTTCGTCTATGATTTCCTAGTAAGTAGAAGTGTTTTTCTTGACCGGAAGGGTGAACCACTGTGATTTCTTACGGATTGCAAGGTTCACGTTCCCGAAAAAAAAAAACATCACGAAAGATACCCCCCGAAAACTAACGAATGACAATGGAGTTCCGCCACCAACTGAAGATGGAACATTTCCTATTCAAAATTTGGACATTTTCCAATGTCATGTTAAATTTTTGGGGGTGTATTATAATTGGATCATCATCATTTTAAGCCCTTTAAGATGATTTGGAAAAAACTCTCTTCCAAAGTTCCCGGAAAAACCATCACAAAAAGAAAGGGGGATGAATCCATCGTTTCAGGATCCATGAAAAAAACAACGCAGCACCACCTACAAGGTGTGCCTTGAACCGATTGTTTTACAAATGAACTTATACTGTACCCCTTATTTTCATGGCCGAAAATACATGGGTTTGCCTGGGTTTAGATATATAACCCATATATAAGTGGACTTACAACCCTATAAATGGTTTTCCGGAACCAACCTTGTACAGTTCTTCAACATTTTTCCCATCATTGAGGCCATTCGAGGTTGGAACGAATTCTGATCCTTGGTGCCAGAGGTGTTACGGAACCCCGGAAAACGTGTCCGCTGAAAATCAGTGATTGGAAGATGCACTTATATATTTCGTATTGAACTAGTTCCTCTCGGGGGACGTGTTCGTTTTCAGGGGTGTACTCTACCAAAAAGTGAGCCGCGGAATCTTTTAAAGTCGCCCCATTGTTTTTTTCCAAATGCAAAGTGTTAGTTTCATGGAGAGTATGTGTGTGTAATCGAAATGGTTCTTTTGAAAGGGTTTTTACACCATAGTGAAAAGTAGATAGCGCAAACCCCAAAAGGTGGCTTAGTAAGGGGCCATGATAAACCCATACATGAGAGTTGCTCCATCTACTTTCCAGGTGGTATCATTTTTTTTTCACCCCGATGCCTCTGCTTGGATGTACCAGGAACTTAGTAAATGGTTAGGATCAGTGGGTTATAACCCCAATATACCCCATTTCAAGGAGACCTGGACCTTGTCGACGGGGGGTCCACTTGGATGTCCCGTTGGAAGTTAGGATATAAATGGTTTGTACATGGGTTTTTTCAAAATGGGGTTTTTGTTGGGTATATATCCCACTGATCCTAACCATTGATCCTAGCTTCTACTTGGACATCCAAGCACCATTTCCACACCGAAAGTTGGTTACCATGGGGAAAATTTTCACAGGTAAAGATTGACAGGTCCCTTGCAGGGGGCTTCTCCAATTTTTGAGGGAAATTTCTCAAGTGATTATGGCAAACCCTCCTAGGAGTCATTCAATGGCACCCTTTTTTTTGGCGGGAAAAATCAAAGCAGCAGCAAATGTATCCCTGGAAGTCCAACCGGCCACCATGCTTGTTTTCATTGTGATCCGAAGTGGCAATCAATATCAATCAATGGCTTATTGAAATGAAGCTTGTGGCTTGTGAAGCATTTTGTGAAGCCCTCTGTTCGATTGAATCAACAGATTCAGATTCAGATCAATAGATTTAAGATGTAAGTGGATGACGACGCGGTGACACAGTGACAAAAAATCTTGATTATATAAGCTAGCAGCTAGCTAGGTAGCGAAGTGAGACAGCTATATGCACTGTCGATTCAAACTGCAGACTGCAGACTGAAACTCATTGTCTTTTGCCTTATTCCATGTCTTAGCTGAGCTGTACTAGTCGTTGTACAGGGTGGCAGCACAGTTGGTTCGAAACGTTTCTCCAAGTGTCCAAACTCACAGATTCAAACTTGTCGGGGATCAACACTTTGAGTGTGTATATATCAAGCTTAAGATATACCATCAGTTATAATCACCATCGAGCGAAGCCAACCATTTTGAAATCATCATCCAAACTTTTCCCACCTGGGAACTAACATATTTGCTGAAAAGTCAATTTTGAAGATTATTTTCCTTTTCCCAAGGTGGGATAAGTTAGTTCCATAGAGGTTACTCACCATCCGGGCAGGTTACCCAGCAACACTTGGTTTCGGGCCAACGTGGGAATGTCATCCGAGGAAGGAATATGATGGTGATTCCCGACCATCCCTGGCGCGAGGATCTTGTTGTTCCAAGGAGCGCAATGACATGAAGGGGAAGAAATGACCAAATTACATCCACATTCCCCTGTGATGTTCCCAAGGTCATCTTAGATTTTTGGGGATACATATCCCTTACCAAGGTCCACTTTTGCGGACGATTTTTCTTTTCCTCAGGTGAAACGATGTTAATTACTTCCTGCATTTTTGCTTATAGGTAAGCCTGGTAAACATAACAAAAAACATAGTGAATTTCCAAAAAAAACTGCGGATTTTCAGAGTTGCTTTGAGACATTTTTTGTTTTTGTTTGATTTTAACGAAGCTGGTTCTGACCCACTGAAAGCACGTAGACCTGCTTAGAAAAGACCCAGGACCCAGCCAAGGGGCATTCACAACCGCGAAAGCCAATGGGTTGGAATTGAAGGATGGAGAATTCCAGACCCAAGAGCAAATAGGGCAACACCAGCAGTGGGAACCCGGGAGTGACCAGGGAGGACCTCGTACGTTTCCCAGCAAACTAGAAGCCGAACCTACGGCACCATTAGCGTTTGCTATTGCTTTTAAACCAACCATTCCCCCGTGTCAACCTCATGAAGTTGAAACAACCATCTAGAAATAGATGTTTCAAGTTCCAGGCAAAAACATGTATATATATATATATTATTTATATACACACACCTAAATTATCAGTTTCCTGCATGCTAGGTTTTTGTGGGATACAGATTATGAGATTTTTCCAACCAGCTACAAAGCATCCACATTTGCGAAGTCGCAGGATCCCAATACCATGCGCCTGCAGCGGATCTTAACAGATTACCTGCTCCTCGGAACGATTTTTCCAGAGATACTTCTTGGATGATCATCCCAGGACTTGTAAGTGGTTGGTTTCATGAACATATTTTTGGGGGACCAGCAAAAAAGATATAAAGTAGGGGTGCTGGGCTATACTTGGAGGATGGGAAGTCGGTTGAGGATCGGGTTCTGGGAGCCCCCCTTCCAAATGGCCGAACTTCATGGCTTGTAAATGGAGGTGAATCCTAACTACTTACTAACCGGGGATGATCCTCCAAGTACCCCCCACCCAGGAATTCTAGTCACAAAATGAAGGTTAATAGGATTCCCGAGCCTAAAAAATGGGATGTCATCCTTGGTGGTGACTGTGTCATGGGAAGCCACGGTTTCCTTCATTTTTGGATGTAATTTTCACCCATAATTCTGCCCGAATTATAGCGACGTCGACGTCAACCGACGTCAACCCAAATTACGACCTAAGTTCTGAAAATTTTTGGGAGTGATTTTGGAGTTTATTTTTTCGTTCAGGTTTGGGAATTAGATGTAATTAGTGGATCACCCATCATTGAGGGCATAAAAACACTTCATTTTTGAATGGTTTTTATTTGGATCCTTGTCAGGTGGGACCCCGTCAGGATCGTTTTTCAATGGGGCGATATTTCACCCCTTTTTTTCCGTAGGGAAATATCCACCCCAGGCATTTCCCCATTTATTTCAGGCCAGTTTTTTTGGGGGGCCCGATAACTCCATTTATAACGATCGGTTCGGGGCCCACCTGTAGTAGGATAAGATCATTTCATGGGATTTTTTTAAAATGTAAAATCTCTTAAGGTCAAGCCAAAATGAAAGTTTATGCACTAATTTTTGTTTATTTTTGTAACTAACGGTTTGCACAGGAAAAAATCATGAGACAACTTAATAAATGTCTTGTCCAAATTGAAGTGAACATGTATGCAAGCGTTTTGTGTTGAGTATATATACATAGTTTGCAAGATAAAATCATTCGGAGGTTGAATCCTCTTAGCCAATATGAACATTTAGGCACGCGTCTTTTGTTATATTTTTTCTGAAGACATATGTCAAAATTCATGGAAACGTCGCCGGACGAACCAATAGTTTACTAGAATATGTATTCTAGAAAATAATCCAAAAAATGCAAACATATTAGAAACACAGAAAGTAAAAGCTGGGGGTTGCCAAAACCCTGTAACAGTGGGTGAATTTTCTGTTCACTCGTACGAAGGGAACCCTATTAGCCTTCATTTCCCACTTTTACAGTGTTTCGGCAGGGCCCACGTATAAGATGAGTAAATCAAAATGAACATAGAACATAGAATATCTGGAACCTTTGAACAAACCTACTGTTTTTAAAAACAATTGCATTTACCCTCCCTGAAACTAACAGCAAACGCACCTCAAATTAGGCCGGCCTTCCCAAAAGGAAAGGATCGTCTTCCAACCATCAAATTTCAGGTGTGAACTGTTAGTTTCAGGGATGGTAATATTGAGATTCCTACTGTTGATGGAAGACATCCTGCACCACCTGGGATGCTTAAAACCCTATAGATAATGGGATAGTCATCATCCTTGGTGGTGCAGGATTTCAGCCATCAACTGAGATTCCTACTAGCGGATGAAATTGCGGCTCCGAACTGCGGAATACCTTTGGAACCATCCAAACCTCCAAGAAAATCTTTTCCGAGTCGAAAAAATATCATAATCTGTATCCAACAAAATCCAAGCATGGAGGAACCTTACATTTTAGATATAGATATTTGCAATATATGCATATACCCTTATACCTGGAACCTGAAGAATCTATTTATGATTTGTTGTTTAATTTCATGATTCAAAACGATTACATAGAAAATATTTGTTTAACCAGACATCCATTTAAAACTGGTTGCTTTGACTTCCAGGTAGATTTCATTTTCGCTTTTTCCAAGAGCTTCCTTTTTTTTAAAGACAAACCTTCCAGATGATTTAAGGCAGAAATAAAGACAACTTCCAAAGAAGCATCTTAAATTCCTACAAGATGGGCCCCTACGATCATTATACCAATGGAGTGATGGGGCCCCCCAAAAATGGCCTGAAACACATGAGTTTTCACAGTTTTTTTTTCTTCACCCCTTTTTGGTGGAGTCATATATATGTTATATTATATGTTATTAAGTCTACCCTCCTGGGCACCAATCACCATGTCCCCTCCATACTTTTGAGTCCATGAATTTTCCGGCTTTCCATTTCGGTGGGGATATGTTTTCTCCTTCCCTTTCCGGGCCTTCCAACTGGTGACAAACCCCCGGTGGCTTCGCCACGTTTTTTCGCCTTTCAAAGCTGAGGTTTGTGTGTCCTACCTTGCGGTTCCTGGATACCATGAAGCAACGAACTCCAAAGAGTGCCTTGAGATTGTATGAGCACCTTGGTAGAATCCATCAAAAATGGGTTGAAATGGGTTGAAACCACCAACTAGTGTTGTTTAATGAGGGATGATTCATTCCATCAACAATTTTTCATGGGACTTCTCATCCCAATGGACCCCTAACTAAAAGTAAGTTGCGATTTTAGCTACTAAAGAACCCGGTTTTTTTGGGGTCCATTCAGTAACGTTCCTGTTGGAGATTTCTTGGATACTTGGAGGATAATCCCAGTTCGTAAGTGGTTAGTAACCCCTATTTATAAGCCATTTAGCCCATTTGGAAGGGGAATAACCTCAGTTAGGGGATTTACTAACCATGGTTGTTAACAACTGGGATGATCCTCCAAGTATAAATTCGGTCTAGCCCTCGGGGTCGGGGTGGAGGGATCCGATATATGGGACCGAAGACCTCAACTTCAAAGGGGTTACCCGGGGTATCCTACCTTTTCCACCACCCAAAGCACCGGGCCCCAAACCACCCAAACTTACCATTAGTTGAAGTTAATACACCGTGGAAAATGATGTTTTTGTTGCCCAAAGTCAGGTGGATTAAATCAGATTCGATTTTCCTGGATTCAAGACTGGGGTTGATTTATGGGTGAAGACTCGACTTATGGTAAATCTGGGAAATATACAAAAAAGTCCCATGGATCCTATAGGGTATCAATCAGGGGTCATTGAATTACCTGTTTGGGGGGGGATCAAACTTGATGCTAAAATGTATGGTGATTTCGATGGATTTCCCCTATAAATACTGCATTGTTTGGTAATACAATGACCCATGTAAATTCGGTCTACTTGGAGGATCATATTTGAAGACGGACGTAAGTGGTTAATAACCATGGTGATCGTAACTCCCCTAAGGATCGGGTTATGGGACCCCTTCCAAATGGCCGAAACTTCATAGCTTGCAAACGGGGAGTAAATCTTAATTACTTGCAAGTCCTGGGATGATCAAACCCAAGTAACCCCCCCACACCCTAGGAATTCTAACCCCCAAAAATGAAGGTTTACAGAATTCCCGAGCCTAAAATAAGTGACACAGTCATCCTTGGTGACTGACATCCGACATCCTGGATGGGTGAGTTGGTTATTTCCGAGGTATGAACTTGACATTGTGCAGAAATGATATGGTAATTCGGCCCCTCTAAATGTAGTAAGTTGTGAGTGGATGAAAAATTTTCTTGATTTGTACCTAGTTATACCGTTATACCGTTATACCCTATGGAGGATCATTCATTCCACTTAGTAAGTGGTCAAACATCCATGATGGTTAATAAGTCCGATAAGTAGGGTTGTTCCACTTGCAAGTGGCATAAATGGCTTACAAATGGGGAGTTACTAACCACTTACAGGTCCTGGCATGATCCTCCAACAAGGGATGAAACATCCCCTTACTGTGCTGGAAAAAAGTGCTTGACTTTTCCAACTATTTTTTTGGGATGAACCGCAGAACGCCTATGTGATTGATGGGGCTTACCACTACCAACCTCAACTGCCAATCGTTGGACCCCTCGGACTATTGAATCGATGATTTGGCTCCTCCTGCCATGCTGTTCGGTCTGATATCTAGATGTTCTTGGAAGGGTACCCAAAATGATCCAAAAGTGACGATGTTTTGTTAGATTTTGGTTAGATTTCTTCGTTTCCTACAACGAACAGTTGTTTTTTTTCCCACTTTGTTTTTTAGGTCGACCTGACATGAATGGATGACTTGATTTTTTAAGAATTTGCCAGAAATTTCAAAAAAGGACTGGTATTATTTTCTTCCATGCATGCATGGGTATAGTCTAGTGAGTAACTAGGTGGTGGTTTCGAATATTTTTTATTTTCACCCCTACTTGGGGAAGATTCCCATTTTGATTAATATTTTTCAAATGGGTTGAAACCACCAACCAGTCGAAAAATACTCACATAGATTGGAGTGTTTGGGATCATCATTGAAGCAAACAGTCTCCTATTTCGTCTCCTTGCTTTTGTCAGCGCCGCATTCATAAACCCAAAATGATTCGTTTAATTGCACATTTTTGTTTGTGGGGTACCCTACTTCCCACACTCATGGAAGTGAAAAATGGATCCTTTCAACATAGTTAGCCTAGTTAGCTTTCAAATACAGCCATTTTCCACTTCCATGAGTATTGGAGAAAGGGTACTTGGATGTCCCAGGAAGTTAGTAAATGGTTAGTAAGTGGGTTATAACCTACTTATAAATGGAGTATATTGGGGTTATAACCCACTTACTAACCATTTACTAAGTTCCTGGGACATCCAAGTACAGCGTACATGCATTTCATTTTGGGGCAAATCACCCCACGAGTCTCACTGTAGGTTTGACGCCGACGATGAGCTTCCCAGCAGGCCCATTTTTTTGCAAAGGGGGGTACTCGTACGTAAGAATGGGTTTTTTGGAGAAGTTTGAAGCATAGATATATGGGTGTTTCCTTAAATGGTGGGTTTTCCCCCCAAATCATCCAATTTCATAGGGATTTCCATTATTTTCACCATCCATTTTGGGGGAAACACCCCTATTTTTGGAAACAGCCATATGAGGAACATGGAGGAACTATATGTAAAAAACATACGGTTGATGGACAAGATCCTGCATCCTCTGGGGGTGTATGAAAATTTGGTCTTATCCCAGTAACAAACATTTTGGTACATCTCCAGGTGGTGCAGGATTTTGTCGATGAACCGTATCATATTTATATAGATATATGTTTAGCAGAAATTGTTCATACTTCATGGAATTATTGTGAGTTCGTGTCAAGTCATGCGTCGTCACACCAGCAACTATCTTTTTACATGAGAAACGAACTTGAATGAATTCGAGAATTCTTTTAAGGTTTGTGGTATCTGCTTTGCGTTGAATGAATTTCATGGTATTTCACTGCCAATCATCCAGGTGCCTTTGAGCCAAGAAAAAACGCTTGGATACGTTCGATGATTACTGGTTGGTTAGTAGGGATCCTTATAATGGCCTTTTTTGGTAATCCCCACATAACTGGGTCCCGTATTTATTTCATCCCCAAGAAATCCCCTGAAATGAAAGGTCTTGGAGACGGGAATTTACAGTCACAAATAGAATTATGGAGAAAACAAACACGTGGTAAACAAAAACTCATGGGTAATACTGAGGGTAACTCCGCAAATCCGAGAAAACAACAAAACATGTGAGGATTCTTCGGTGCCCTACTTGGAGGATCATCCCAGTTAGTAAGTGGTTAGTAACCCCTATTTATAAGCCATTTAGGTCATTTGGAAGGGGAATATCCCTACTTAGGGGACATACTAACCATGGTTATTAACCACTTACTAACTGGGATGATCCTCCAAGTAGGTATTTTATCATGCCCGGGTTGTTACATGTTTTTTTTTCTGGGGTCTCTGAGGCGTTCAAGACCAGGATCCTTACACATGTAGTGACGTGGGGTCCTTTATGAATGGCATGAAATCAATGGGTAACCGGGGTGAAATAACGCTACTTACAGGGGTTGTGGCTCCATTTATAATGATCGTAGGGGCCCACCTTGTACAGTCTTTCAACAAGCCTGGAAAAAGAACGGGATGTTGCGAATGTTGATTTTCCCACGCCCAGGATTCCAGATTTGAAGAATACCTTGGGTGCTTTCCACTTTTCAGAGCTTTTCTTTCTCTTTGGCAATGAGGCGTGGATTTTTTTTTGAAAAAGGTGAGAATCAAAGGTTAGAAAGCCTGGAGAGTCGAAGGATATGACGGTTAGTGGGGCCCTATGGTTATAAATGGAGTTATGGGGCCCCTAGAAGTAGGGTTATTTCACCCCAGGCAAACCCATTGCTTTCAGGCCATTTATTTCGGGGCCCCATAACTCCATCCATAACAATCGTAGGGGCTCATCTTGTATAGGTTGTTAGAACTATGCTCCTCTGAAGTTGGACAGCTCCCCATGAAAAATGATGGTCCAAAGATTGGAAGAGTACTTTCTGTTTGGGGCCCCGGTCATTCTTTAGGAGCGAACTGTTAAACTTCTGGGGGGTGTCTTGGTGAAGAAATTTCGGGGGAACATGTGCTGAATCTAGATCCTCCTTTCAGCAGAACAGAATTACCTCAGTTGCTAGGTTTATTTTTTAAAGTGCTCCGAACATATCTAAGCAGATTCAATAGATTCACCAGCCTCCCTGAAGAAATCTCTGAATCTGAAGGCCAGCAATAGAGGCCTACTATATATTTCACTATATATTATTCTTTCGGAATTATGAAATCACCCCAAATGGGAATCCCCAAAGAAACCACCAGTATATACTTGCTTAAACGAGCAGATTCATACACTACAAGAATGGGGTCAAATCCAAAATTTGGGTTTCTTCAGACCCGAGACTTGTTCTCTCAATATTGCCCAATCATTTCCCCTTATAGAAAACTCCAAGTGTGTTGTATAGTTTACTCTCTTTTGAAGAACTTTAGGGTATAAGGTGGGCCGCTGGCTAAATGGACGACAAGTCCATTTACAACGATTTTACCAGGCCCACCTGGCCACCTGGTAGTTTTTTGTAAAACCAAACTTTGACAACTTTTTTTTTCTTTCCTAACATTGCTCCCCTTCAGACTTGTTACATGTTTCAGCCCGAACAATGGTTAATCAAATGAGCAGTGACCAGCGGGTTCCCTCGTTCCTTGCTGCTGTCATAGAGGGTATTGTACTACCAAAAACTACCCAGTTTTTTTGGGGATTCAATACGCCATGATTTTTGGATCCCGTCATCAACCAATCAGTATTTCATGGTTCATGTCAGCCAAGGGCTTTGTTGCGGTTGCTCAAATGGTTCTTGAGGATGGTTGATCAGAATCTTCGGTAGCTGGATCTCAACAGTAGAAACCTTCTCTTCAGGTTTGCCATTAGAAGGATAACATCCTCAGTGCGGTTATCATAGGAATCTCTGAAAACCCCAGGATCCTCTCAGTATCTGGTTGATCTTCAGCCTTTTGACATTACTTAAGGTGAAATTGACATATCTAATATATTAATATATGAAAAATAAGCAGTCCATCATCTTTTTCACCCCTTATGAAATTTACCTAACGTGACATCTATACATCCACCTGGAACTCCAAACAACCAGTTTTTTATGGTTGTTTCAACTGGATGATTCCAAATCATTACATAAAAAATCGTTGTTTCACCAAACATCCATTAAAAAATGGTTGTTTAGGGTACCAGGCAGTGCATACTCTTTACACCCGGAGAATCATCCCTTCATGGGGGAATTTCCAACCCTTCGTGACTTTTCCCCGATTTCGCATAAAGGAAGGTCCTGGTGGAAATCTACCGATGCAAGGGGGTGCCCTGGGATTTGGCCTTGGCTTTAGCAAGCAGGACGGTCACGACTTTTTGTTACGGGAAGAAAAATCCCACTTGGATGTCGCGTTGCAAGTTAGTAAATGGTTAGGATAAATGGGTTATTTCACCTACTAAAAAATGGAGAAAATTGGGGTTATAACCCACTTACTAACCATTTACTAAGTTCCTGGGACATCCAAGCAGGAACTTCCGAAAACCGTAAAAAAATGGGAGGTTTTCCCAAGGGAATGAGATGGGATTTTTGGCCAACAAAAAGGACCAAAAAAAGTTGCGGCATGATTTTTGATTGTAAGTGAAGGTAAATATACCATAATACATGGATCCTATGGGGGTTGAAGCTAGCACAAAGTGGGCCTTTACTAGTAGTGATAAGTAGAAGCTAAAAACATCCCAGTTACACGTTTATTTCAGGCCATTTATAGGGGTTATAACTCTATTTCCAACTAGTAGGAGCCCGTCTTGTGCGGTTTGTTTGTTGCTCCCCCGAAAATTAATGGCTCACCCCTGAAAAATGAGAGTTGCAAGAGTCCTTTCCTATTCGGATGGTCCCCTTTTTGTGGCTATGTTAAACTTCAGGAGGTGTAGTGAACTCGACCTGGCTTTTTTTTGGCGACTTTCAAAGGAGAAATGGTCTGGCCTTGGCTTTTTTGGGCTCAACGACATTCACTTGAAATCTTTGAAGGAAACAACAACCTGCCATGAAAATCCTGGAAGCATCAGGTTTAGGGAGTCCAAAAATCCTCCCTGAAAACTAACAGTTGGGAGGTCTCAAGTCATTCCGAAAGGTGGTGGCGGTTTCAAATATTTTTGGCATTTTCACCCCGAAAATTGGGGAAGATGAACCCAATTTGATGTTCATAGTTTTCAAAGGGGGTTGAAACCACCAACTAGTTCCATTTTGGGGGACTACGTTTTGCCCATTTTGAGGGGTGTTGTTCCTTTTAAGGTTTGGCTTGTTGTTTCGAACACATAGTCCTGTGATATCCTTGTGCTTGAGAAGTTTAACAAGCTGCTCTTGTTAGGGCTTGACATTTTTTCAAAGAAACATCACCGGTAAATCCCCATGACTCTGCAGGACGTGGTGATCTCCAAAAAAATGTCTGAAAGTTGGGGACATCTCCTTCGTCACGAGGCGATTTTTTTTTTGACGAAAAGAGGAAAGGAAGACGTTCAACCTTCGGAGTGGGTGAGAGGTTGGTGAAAACCCCAAAGTTGGCTAAGCATCTTTCCCCAAGTTGGCTGGCTTTCTGAAGTATTTTTCATTAAAATCTACAACACCTTGGAACATAAAAACATTGGAGGTATACCCCCCCCCAACATGAACCAAAGTGGTTCAAGTGAAAGTTTTGAGGTTTTTGTATCCTTAAAAAAACTCGCCTCAAAATTTTTGGGAAAATTTTTCATGTCATCCAACCGTGGTGACGAGGTTATTCTGGATGCATCCTGGGGGGCCTTTCGGAGGGGGGTAGGTAGGATCGATCCGGGTTGCGGAGCCAAGGTTCTTGGGGGAACAAGAGCTACCTCCCCGTAGCTTTCGATCAGACAGGGCCAGGTTGTTTGGGAGATACTACCCAGTTATGTGGGATTTATAAGTTTTTTTGCCATTATACGGATCATTTGAATCATTTGGGTCCTTGCTTGAGGGTGAGAGGATTTTGAAAGACTAGGGATATAGTGAGATGTGATATGTTTTGAGTTTGAGGGCTCATGTGAGTCAGCATCAAACTACCGGGTGGTTACTGTGCATAGTGGCTAATCCATCCTCAAGTCTCCTCCTTTGACGCCCCAAGGGTGTCATTACGGGGTTTGGTGTTTCCATAGGGGGGTCAGGATTCTTAGGGTGGATGAATATTTTGAAGATCTCAACATCGACACCGATTGTTGGACGAATATTTTTCAAGTGGGTCGAATCAGCTAATGATAAATTGGTGATTTGGATTGATGGGTTGGATTGCGATTGGATTGCCAAAAATGAAAGGGATTGTTACTTTGGGGTACGCCTTGAACCCCTAGAATTCCCAAAGCACCGGGCCCCAAACCACCAATTTACAATTAAATTATATAGTTGATTGAAGCCACAAAGTGGGCCCCTACCAGTTTAAAATGGAGTCATAACCCCTACACATGACATGGTCTGAAATAGATGGGTTTGCCTGGGGTGAAATGACCCGTATAAATGGAGATATGGGCCCCTACTGATAACTGGTATAGGGGCACACGTTGCACCACCTACAAAATCATTGAATATTTCAAGCCTACTCCAATGACGGGCGCAACTTCTCGCGATCCGAAGTAGACATCGCGACAAGTGTATCTTGTTGACCTGTCCCGGAGTTGTGTTTTTTGGGGAAGGCTTTTCACTCAATCCCAGGAAATACTGGTTGGTGAAAAACTGGAACCTGTAATTACTGATGGCTTATAATAATCAATCATTCATAATTCTTATAAACCCACCACTCCTAAAACAACTTGCATGGGTTGTATCTCTAAATTCTGAGTTACCCTTCCTGAAACTAACAGGTCGCACCTGAAAATAGGGTGAAACCGAAAAGGAAATGAGAAAGTATTCCAACCATCCATGACTTCAGGTGCGAACTGTTAGTTTCAGGGAGGGTATAATTATATTATAACTCCCCCTAATATAAATTGGCTAGTATTTCATCCCCACGAACGCCCGCCAAAGTCCACATCGAATCGTTTTCCGTGGCTGGCAGGAGGTGCCGGAGTGGCCTAACCTCACCTCGACGCTGGTGAGTCATTTTTTTCGAAGGTTTTTTTTTTGTTTCCCTGAGGATCCATGGGACTGGTATATTTACCCAGATTTGTCCCATTTGGTTGATTTTTATGATAAATGTAGGTAAATATACCAGTCCCATGGATCCTATGGTTTTTTTTCGACGGTGGTTTTCCTTCCGGCCCTTGGATCATCCAAACCGTTTTCCTAGAGTTGAGGGTTCCAATGCCATCCTTAGAATAAGAATGGATCGGTGCAAATCCTGGATTCTTAGGACATACAAAAGGATTCTTACAAAGGTATTATGCTGAAAGTTGTTGCCAGCATTAAGGGAAAGATACGGTGGTTCAAAAACCAATCTACAAGCGGTCGGTTTAAGTCGTATCGCTCTGTGCGCAATGTCGCGGCTAGATTTGGTTACTTTTTGGTTTTCTGTTGGATGCCGCTGTGCCATTGGGATTGTCACAAAATGATGTGACTTCCCGCCGTGTGATGTGACTTTCCTCCATCTTGCATTTCCATTGGGTGATGTGACTTTCCTCCGCCTGATGTGACTTAAGCCCGGCGCTAGTAGTAACCATTGTGCTTGGATTTTGAAGGGTTAAGTGGAGTTTCCAAGGTTTTTGTTGATTTTTTTCGTGCAAAATCAGGGTTTGGTAGATGCACCGTGCCCCTTTTTTTGGGGTATGGGGGGGTTGGCTAAACATTACCCCAAGGGCGGTTTTAGCTAGTGGTACGTGATTTTTTTGTGATGTTTATAGGGTGTATTCATATATGTTATGCCTTGGGTTGCCCAGTTCCCACTAAAAGTGGCAAATGAAGGCTTAGGTTGGGATCCCTTCCTAAAAATGTAAACATCCTAACCCGAGTTATACCTGGAACCTATGAAAGTTTGGTGTTCTCTTTTGAAGAGCTTGCTTTTTGAGTCCAAAAGACGGCAGAAGCGTCCAATGAAAAAATGAGGGTGATACGGCTTCCAAGTGTAAAGGGTTTATTCACCTAACATGGCCTTAAACACATCTGTGTTTTGATTTTCAAGTACAATACCCAGAGAAGAGTACGGGTTTAGAGATATGTCCCCCCAGAAAACATCGACTCAAAAACAAAAGCCACCCAGAGAGCAAACGCTGGGGCAGCTGGGATTTTCGCAAATCAGCGATGGTAATTTCACGTTTCACGACGAGCAATAGGGTTGCAACTGGCAGGTTGAGTACTTCCAGAGTCATCTACAGCCCCCTACAGGCCGAACAACCCACCCATTAGACAGGCCGAGAGATATTGACAACGAGGGAAACTCTGGGGTGCGATTGTGGCGTTCTATTGACAACGAAAAAACATGAAGACTATCCCCCCTCTACGTTTCCATTGCAAAATGCACCCCCTGAAAAATAACGTGTAACCGCAATATACCCTCCTCGGAACGGGCGAAACATCTATGTACAAACCGCCAGTTTCGAGGTTCCATGGTAGTTTTCGGGGGTTGTAAACTAGAAAGGTGTTGAACATGTTCAGTAATTACCTTGGGCAAATGATGAAACCATCTATAGTAGCATATATGGTCATGTTTCATTGGTGGTTACAGGCATGAATTGAAATATAAGATGGTGGTTTCCACGATTTTTCGAAACTGCACACCCCGAAACTGTGGGAAATGAAAAACCCACCAACTAGAAATGAAGTGCATTTACCAGGATCACCTGTTTTTCAAAATTGTGCTGCCAAAAAGCATAAAGTGCAAAAACCGTGGGAGTCCAACCAATTTCGTCCAACCACCATTTTTATAGGTTGGTTAGTGAACCACCATTGTTTTATAGTAAAGATTATAATCATCATCAAAAAGGATTTCAAAAACGTCTAAGGAATCTCGCCACGCGATTTGCCCTCAACGTTCCTGGCAATGCTTCTTGACGATCCAAGGGGTCTTGCGTGGGTTTGCTTTGGGAGAGGGAACTTTTTACCACCAAGGCTGCATACCTGGACCTTCCCCTTTGGGTGCCAAGTCTGTTGCGTCATAGACTTGTTCAATTCACCATCCCTTAGGGTTTTTTTTCGGACGGGCACCCCGAAAGGGGAAGGTGCTGCATTCATCAGAAACATTCACGTTTCAGAACCCCCTTTGACCATGGAAGGCCTTCAGGCAGTTGGGGAGTAGTTAGCAACCTTTATTTATAAGCCATGTAGGCCATTTAGAAAGAGAACACACACAGGTCTTGGGGACAAACGCTAATCAAATCATAGTTGCCAACTACTGGGATGATCCTCCAAGTACCCCCTCCCCCCCCAACTTACCTTATTAAACCCTTATTAACTATTGGTTTCCCTTAATAAGGAAGGAGATTAGACCCTTATGATACAAAACACATCTTTTTTGCTGCACTTTTGAGTCATCACCATTTGACGAAAAACAACGGCTGCTTGCCAACTAACCGAGGTTGATCATCTTTCGAAAGGAATGATCCACAGGTTGCATCATTGCGGCTTGGCTTGATATGATATGCTTGAAAAAACCCACCCCCTTGAAATTTAAGGAATAGATAAACCCAAATAGGCAGGGTTTGAAAGGAGATAAACATTTTCCAAACCATTATTTTGGGTCCGTTTTCAAATCCAGACTTAAAAGAAGCCAATTTATAGTGCCCAAGTCCTGAGTCCTGCTGTTTCGGATAGCATTAATAATGGCGAACTTGTCGGAAAATAGCCTCACACTCCGGAAAACTGCACTCCCTAAAACTAACATAGCCCCCAAAAATGATGGTTTCCAATAGGAATCTCCTTTTCCAGGGGTCTATGTTTGTTTCAGGGAGAGTAAAGGCAAGATCCTAAAAATCCATGGGATTTTCAAACGTGGACTTTCCTTTTCAACGAGGGGACCAGCCGTTCGTTTTTCGGGGAGAGGGAGTAAGGATTCTTTTGAAATATGTAGATGATCCAATCGATTCCACTCATTCTTTGGAGGACTTGTTGGAAAATAGCTTTAGATTTGAGGTTTGCATTTTTGAATGGGCAGTAAATTTCGCAGAAATGATTGATGGTTGAGTAAGATGGTTGTCATCCGCCCAGAATGGTGTGAACATTCGGGTGAAGGAAAAACATTACCGTCTCTTGTGCAGTGATCTCATGTATTTGACAAAAAGCACTGGTCTAGCGGTCTAGCTACTCGAAAATGATGGCAACTACAGTAAGCGGCCCATACTTAAGACTTAACTGCTGTAAGTGGAATTTATCCCAGTTGGACCCAATTACAGTTGGATTAAGTAGGTGTTGTTGAGTAGGGAAGCTACCTGAAAAGTAGTGGGACCAAACCCGCTGGAGGTTAGGTTTATATTAAAGAACTGGAATCTCAGGGATTCACCAAAAGTTTCAGGTAACATCCAATGGAGTAGTTGGCTATTTTGGGGGGTGGGGAAACTTCCCTTACATACCCCGTATCCACACACAGCTTTTTTTTAGCTGAGGATTCCTCTATTTTAGGTACGTGAAATGTTTGGTGAATTTTGGGTAACACCTTTTCCAGCTGCAACCTGATGGACCATCCATTGGTCCAAAAACCCTCCCGAAAAAACCCAGAATTCCAAGCTGAAAAAGATGCGTGGACCCTCCTTTCAACGGGAAGGAAGTAGTCTTCCAATCCTCAATTTTCAGGTGGTTATATGTTAGCTTCAGCGAGGTGTAGTTGCTTCAATTGGTCAATGGAGTTTCCTTGTTCCCTTATATAATAGCTGGTAGGTACCATATAATCACCCAATTGGCAATATATAAGTGGTATATACTGCCAATTGGGGGATTATATGGTACCTACCACCTATTAAGGGAACCAGAAACAACCATTGAATTGGATGATGGTTTGTCAAATCTTTGGACGAAATGGAAAATGCTCGGAAAAAATCACCTTTTTTGTGCCATCCATCTGGTCAAATCATGCTGAGGTTTAGGGAAATGGGAGCCCTTTTTTTAAGGACATCTAGGTTGGTGAAATATTATATACTAGATGACTAGCACATAGAATATTCAAAATTTGAAAATTTGGGCAGATAGAATATTCCTAAAAATCGCTCCGTAGCCCCCTTGAAATCCTGCAGATAGAATATTCACAAATAGTCAAATTCCATGTCCCATATAAACGTTGGATGATCCAACAAAAACTCGCTCCGTCGCGCGTTGGAATCCTCTAAGGGTACCTCTCCCCCCACAAGAAATAAGGCCGTAATAAGGCCAGGTTATGGGACAAGCGGGTGGGCGTCCTAATTAGTACACCCCTGAAATTTAACGTAGATATCAAAAACACCCATATTCGAAAGGAGATATACATCTGGAAAAAACCATCATGTTTGGTATCTATATTAGATTTCGGGGGTGTAGTTTTTTTATGGCTGGATATTTTGTGGGTGTGGCAGGGGAAAAAACTTCTGGGATTTGGCGAAAACTGGGCGGATCGAGGCGAGTTTTTCGATGCATTGAAGTTGGATATTGAGAAGGATCTCAAGCCTTTCTGAGTGAGAAATGACCTCCCGTTCTTTTTTTTGGGGATGTCGGGGCCCCACTTTGCGCGGACAAAAAATTGGTTGTGGTGTTCTTTGCAAACCTTGGTGATGTTTTTTTTCCAGGAGGGTTTGAAAGTAGTGTATTATATACCCCGGACCATCCATGGGACTGGTATATTTACCTACATTTGGTTGATTTTTAGGGGTTTTCATCTAGGTATATAAATATACCATATATGGATCCTATGGGTACTTTAAATGTCTTCACCCAAAAACAAGTGTCCCCCTTTTTTGGGGGGCATGCGTGAACTCGATGACCTGGGTGTTTTTTGTTAGTCATCAGACTGAGTCATCTTTCCGGGCAAAAAAAGCTGGTGAACAACTCACAATTATGCCGTCATGTCCAAGAAGCGGTGTTTCATGAAATATCAGAAACTAGCCAGTTGTTGAATAGGGGGTGGTTTCAAATATTTTGTATTTTCACCCCTACTTGGGGAAGATTTCCAATTTAACTAGCATTTTACAGAGGGGTTGAAACCACCAACTAGAGAAACTAGCCAGTTGTTGATCCTGGAGAATAAGATGGTCAGAGCCCTCCTAGCGGTCCTAGCCGAGCAGTGATCACTGACCATCATAGTTGACAGAGTTGATTTTTTCATGAGTATATACTGTATACCCACCTAAAGTTTAACATAGCCCCTGAAGAGTTACCTTCTCAATAGGGAAGTAGTCTTCCAACCATCATTTTTCAGGGGCTATGTTAAACTTCGGGGGTGTAATGAAAAACCCTGGTTGTTTAGGGTATATGAGGGATTATACTACCCAGTCATAAAGGGATGAGAAAAAGCCGGTATAAGGATCCCTATTAAACAACCAGTATAATGTAAAGTAAGAGGTTTTTTTTGGGGGTTCAAATGACAGGTGTAAAGAATCACTCAGTTGTATCCAGTTGTATCGTAAGGATTAATGTTAAAGTTTTATAAGGATTGAAATGACATGAACTTGTGATCTTCAGTCAAATTTGAAGGACTTTTCACGACCTTTCATGATTTCACCTAGGTTCATTATGTATAAGGGTCCTACAATCCTATATATGTATGTTCTTTCACCCCCGGTTCATGATTTCATGCTATTGTACATGTGTCATTACTAAAAGGGTCACGGTCACTGGAATTTTTGCGTTTGCGACATGAGCTCCACAACGTCAGTGGTATTTTCAGGGACCCCCCATAATGGGACCACTTTATGGCAAGTTTTCCATACTATTCCCATACCACTCCCATAAGAATCCCTAAACATATGGGAGTAGTATAGGAAACTTACCATAAAGTGGTCCCATTCTTGGGGGTCCCTGAAAATACCGTTTTTGTTGAGCAATGACAAAAAAGACCCTGGCTATTTTTTTGCATTGGCGATAATTTCAGCTAATGGTTAGTCGGTGGTTTGGCTTGGTTTGGGATTCGAATCGGGATACCCCTAAGTAACAAATCCCTGAAACATAAGGGGATCCTAGAAATCCAAACCACCAATTGACCATTAGTTGATAATTATAATGAAATGTCTAGCTCCACCATCAACTGTACAATGAACATTCCAATTGTCAAACTGGATGTCAGAAGCGATTTTTTGGCCCGTCGTTTCAACACCTTGCCTGGTTCAAGATTTTGATTTGAACGTATAAAACATAGTTTCAGTGATGGAAAGCCCTTCAAGATATGGATCTTGAAATCTTATCTTGCTTGATGAGAAGAAGCACCACACACATTTTTTGAAGAATCAAACAAAACTCAAAACTTCAGTTTGTGAAAATTCATGCCCATCTCGTATTCTAGGAATTTCTCTCATTGGCTGTTGAGGCTGTTGAGTTTGTCAATCCAGGATCCTAGAAGCAGTCCTTTTTCGGTTCCTAGTGTTGAACCTGAATTAAAAGCTATTCCCTTAGAAGCGATACCATAACCCCTCCACCTGAGTTGATCTTGGGATTCGATTTTTTTTTACATAGTATAATATACACATTAAGTCTGTTAATCAGCTAAAAAGCCAGACTTTTTGGCAGCTAACCCAAGATTTACTTGGGAAGATTTTCTCGCATCAAAAAAAAAGTCACAATGCTTCACCAGCTTGCTGCAATGTCGTCCGTTTGGGTAGCCCAGCGACAACGACTTACAAAGTGGGCTTAAACGCCTGTTAAACGTAGGTTGAATTAATTCCACATGCAAAAGGATGTCCCAGGAAGTTAGGATCAATGGTTTGTAAATGGATTTTAATTCAAAAGCCATGAAAGAAGGATCAAAAAAACACCAGCCAGTATAATATCACTAGATGGTGGCAACTCGAATGTTTATAATTTTCAACCCGATCCGTGGGTTTTCGCGATCCAATTTGACTGGCTTAATTTTTCAACTAGGTTGTTTCAACCACCACCTAGACATGTTTGAGTTTTTTGGCGGAGTTTTTTTTTGATCCGAGCTTATGAGTTTGTCAAAACGGTGGGATGGAAACGGAAAAAAGAAATTCCGCGACATCCGCGATCACTTCCGGCCCTTTTTGAACGTGGAAACATGAAGGAGCAGGAAAGAAACAACAACAGAAGCATGCAGCATGCAACGATCCACACAACACTCACAACGTCAGGAGCCAATGTAAAACAGGTGCTGAAAGTGCTTTCATGATTCTTTATTCGATGAAGACCATTTTATAGAGGTTGTTATGGGGGAGAAATGAATCGAATAGTTATTTGTTTTTCAGAAACCTTTTTTTTAATGGGCACCTTCATTGTAAAGAGATTGTTAAGAGGTGGTCAATTTGTTCTTTTTTTAAACATGCCACCTAAGCGGGGCCAACCGCCACAGCCGGTCCCGTTCCCTGGTGTCGGGCGCGGAGAGAGACCGTTGCGACACCGAGGACGGGGTCCACCATAAGCATCGTGTTACATGGCCACACACGGGGGGCGTGTGAAATTCGAATTTGGCAATGAGCATGATTTCATATTCAAACCTGGCCGCTTTCAGCGAGTCAGGACCGGATGGTGCTGCGACGGTAGGGGGTACTTGAAGATGCCAAGGCGCCTGGGGGAGAAGTACTTCCACAGGCAGCTCTTGGAAGACTTCGGGGTGGCTTACGCGGGTCATGAGATGGTGATTCATCATGAGGATGAGGACATCTGCAACAACTCGTTTGAGAATTTGTCTTTCGTGACTCGTCAAATGCATGCCCAGTTGCATCATTTTGGCGGGGCTCATTGAGAGGCAAGTGCTTATTTCGATTGTTGTGGTCATCTCAGAGGATCTTAGTACTGAATAGAGGCATCTTTTTGGGAAGCGATCTGGATTGTGATGAAGACGGTGATACATTCTTCGGAGCAATGCGGCCTGGAACGCAGCTTAACTCAAAGCTCTCTCTACGACCCCCAAGTCGTGGGAGAAAGGAGCAGAGGCTTTTTTTCCCTTTTGGCCGTAACTCGGCTAATTCTGTAGGCCACACACGGGGGGCGTGTGAAATTCGCTTTCGAACGACAATCTATCTCATTTTTTGAGGCATCATTCCATTTTTGTGCCAGGAAGCTCGACACTTTCATAATGAACGAAAAAAACTTTCTACCCGACAGGACAGCTCGAGCAACGAGGAGGACTCCTCCTTGTCGACCGACTCGAGCTCCTCGACGAAGCCCGGGGTGGCAGAGCGGCTGTTACAAAGAGAGAAGAGGCGCAAAGAGTTGGCCAAGAAAAAGGCCGCGGCAGCGAAGCGCAAGGCACAGAGGCCTGCCCCTCCAGGCCGGGGCCAGAGTGAAAGCGTTCACCAATAACCTGCAAGAATTCGAACACGTTGACAAGACGAAAACTGACAACCACGATACATGGAACGTTGGCGCAAATGGACCAGGTCTCCGGCGGCAGACAACTGTTGCGTGGCCTGCTGTCCACTCCACGTTGGAGGGCTTGGACCTCAGAATATGTCGATGCACTTCACAGTGGGATATGCCAGAGATGGCCAAGACAATGAACATTTCATGCATTTACATTTCGAAAATCGTTTGCCGTCCATCCCAGAAACTATTAAAATGCAACACCCAAACAGAAAAAGATTTATACAGTACTCAGTCTTCATCAAACAGTCTTTAAGAAAGACATCGCCATGAGCCGCCCAGACTTCTTCAATTGGCAACTTCTCGAAACGGAGAACCCTGCTGAAGAACTACCACCCTGGTGGTAAACTTTCGCTTTCCAGCAGAGGCCAGGCCACCGACAACTTTTGTTTTGCGTAATTACAGCCTTTGCAGCCTGATTTTTGCACCAGGACGCGGAGCAGTTTGCCGACCGTGTCAAGCACCTCGAGAAAAAGGAGGCGGAGGCTAAAAAGCTGCAGAGGGTAGCGAAGAAGGAAAGCAAGCGCGTCGAGAAGGTTCGGAAGGCCAGGAAACAATTGACAAACCCAAGCAACCCAAATCCCGGGGAGAATGTCACATCATCATGAAATTGGTTTTGATTACAAAAAGAGGGTTTGTTAGAGATGCGATTTTTTCATATTTTTTCCGTGTTGGACGTAACTAATTATGTATGTCATACAAAGGGGGCATGTGAAATTCGAACCAACCCAAACCCCGGGGAGAATTTCACATGATGATGAAACTGCTTATGAGTAATACCCAGGGTGTCCGAACTTATTTAGGGTTGTTTCAAGTCATTGTGGCAAACGTTGCAGGAAAAGATGGACGAAGAACACTTGTTGGGGTCTGGAGGAGGGTAGGTTTCAAACAGAAAGTAAACTTTCGCGGTGTTGAAACAGATCCGGAGCAACCCCCTACGAGTGAGGTTCCTGGCCGCTTTCAGCGAGTCAGGACCGGATGGTGCTGCGACGGTAGGGGGTACTTGAAGATGCCAAGGCGCCTGGGGGAGAAGTACTTCCACAGGCAGCTCTTGGAAGACTTCGGAGTGGCTTACGCGGGTCATGAGATGGTGATTCATCATGAGGATGAGGACATCTGCAACAACTCGTTTGAGAATTTGTCTTTCGTGACTCGTCAAATGCATGCCCAGTTGCATCATTTTGGCGGGGCTCATTGAGAGGCAAGTGCTTATTTCGATTGTTGTGGTCATCTCAGAGGATCTTAGTACTGAATAGAGGGATCTTTTTGGGAAGCGATCTGGATTGTGATGAAGACGGTGATACATTCTTCGGAGCAATGCGGCCTGGAACGCAGCTTAACTCAAAGCTCTCTCTACGACCCCCAAGTCGTGGGAGAAAGGAGCAGAGGCTTTTTTTCCCTTTTGGCCGTAACTCGGCTAATTCTGTAGGCCACACACGGGGGGCGTGTGAAATTCGAAGCAACCCAAATCCCGGGGATCATGTCACATCATGATGAAATTGGTTTTGGTTTTAAAAAGAGGGGTTGTTAGTGAAGTTTTTTTTTGTCCTTTTTGGACGTAACTACTTATGTATGCCAAACCAGGGGGGCATGTGAAATTCGAACCAACCCAAACCCCGGGGAGAATTTCACATGATGATGAAACTGCTTATGAATAATACCCACGGTTTGTTCGTCTCTTTGGATGATCTTTGAAGATTTTTGAGGGATGTTGGGAGGATGTGAGGATGATCTTTACATGAGCTTTGGATGATGCTNGAGGAAACCCTTTAATTCAAAAGCCATGAAAGAAGGATCAAAAAACACCAGCCAGTACAATATCATTAGATGGTGGCAACTCGAATATTTATAATTTTTAACCCGATCCGTGGGTTTTCGCAATCCAATTTGACTGGCTTAATTTTTCAACTAGGTTGTTTCAACCACCACCCTAGACATGTTTGAGTTTTTTGGCGGAGTTTTTTTTTGATCCGAGCTTATGAGTTTGTCAAAACGGTGGGATGGAAACGGAAAAAGAAATTCCGCGACATCCGCGATCACTTCCGGCCCTGTTTGAACGTAGAAACATGAAGGAGCAGGAAAGAAACAACAACAGAAGCATGCAACGATCCACTCAACACTCACAACGTCAGGAGCCAATGTCCAACAAAAAACAGGTGCTGAAAGTGCTTTCATGATTCTTTATTCGACGAAGACCATTTTATAGAGGTTGTTATGGGGGAGAAATGAATCGAATAGTTATTTGTTTTTCAGAAACCCTTTTTTTAAATGGGCACCTTCATTGTAAAGAGATTGTTAAGAGGTGGTCAATTTATTCTTTTTTTAAACATGCCACCTAAGCGGGGCCGACCGCCACAGCCGGTCCCGTTCCCTGGTGTCGGGTGCACAGAGAGACCGTTGCGACACCGAGGACGGGGTCCACCATAAGCATCGTGTTACATGGCCACACACGGGGGGCGTGTGAAATTCGAACCAACCCAAATCCCGGGGAGAATGTCACATCGTGATGAAATTGGTTTTGATTACAAAAGAGGGTTTGTTAGAGATGCGACTTTTTTCCGTCTTGGACGTAACTAATTATGTATGTCATACAAACCAACCCAAACCGCGGGGAGAATTTCACATGATGATGAAACTGGTTTTGAGTAATACCCAGGGTGTCCGAACTTATTTAGGGTTGTTTCAAGTCATTATGGCAAACGTTGCAGGAAGAGATGGACGAGGAAGACTTGTTGGGGTCTGGAGGAGGGTAGGTTTCAAACAGAAAGTAAACTTTGAGTCAGGACCGGATGGTGCTGCGACGGTAGGGGGTACTTGAAGATGCCAAGGCGCCTGGGGGAGAAGTACTTCCACAGGCAGCTCTTGGAAGACTCTGGGGTTGCACACGCGGGTCATGAGATGGTGACTCGTCATGAGGATGGGGATATCTGCAACAACTCGTTTGAGAATTTGTCTTTCGTGATTCGTCGAATGCATGCCCAGTTGCATCATTTTGGCGGGGCTCATTGAGAGGCAAGTGCGTATTTCGATTGTTGTGGTCATCTCAGAGGATCTTAGTACTGAATAGAGGGATCTATTTGGGAAGCGATCTGGATTGTGATGAAGACGGTGATACGTTCTTCGGAGCAATGCGGCCTGGAACGCAGCCCCAAGTCGTGGGAGAAAGGAGCAGAGGCTTTTTTTCCCTTGTGGCAGTAACATGCTAATTCTGTAGGCCACACACGGGGGCCGTGTGTAATTCGAAGCAACCCAAATCCTGGGGAGAATTTCACATCATGATGAAATTGGTTTTGATTTAAAAAAGGGTTTGTTAAAGAAGGTTTTTTCTTGTCCTTTTTGGACGTAACTACTTATGTATGCCAAACCAGGGGGGCATGTGAAATTCGAACCAACCCAAACCCTCGGGAGAATTTCACACGATGATGAAACTGCTTATGAATAATACCCACGGTTTCTTCGTCTCTTTGGATGATCTTTGAAGATCTTTGAGGGATGTTGGGAGGATGTGAGGATGATCTTTACATGAGCTTTGGATGATGCTTTTATAATTAGATTAGTCTGATCTTTGGACGATATGGGTATGAATTCTATTTTATTGAAATAATATGTAGATGATATTGGGATGATACTGCCATCTTCTTTTTCCATGATACTGGGATGAAATGTGGTTGGTATGAAGATGATCAGGAGGTGATATTGAAATGAAATGTAGATGATATTTGGAAGATATTTGGATACTATGTAAAAATGACTTGTTTCTTCATTCAAATACAGACGTAGGCCATTTGGACCCCGGTTTAACAAGAAGAGTACGCCAGACAACAACAACAAACGAGAAGAAACAAAAACAACCAACAACAAACAACCAGCAATCAACAACAATACAAACCCATTGATCCTAACCAGTGATCCTAACTTCCTGGGACATCCAAGTAGGCGATACACGTTGAAGTATTTCACCCCAGGCAGCTATCCATTTACGTGGCTACCCAGAAGTCCCTAAATTTTTTATCACGATCGGCTCAGTCATGGCTCGCTTTGTAGGGTCAAATTTGGGTTCAAGTTTTAGGTTAGCTTCCCCGGTCGCCCAACAATTTTTTGGGGAACATTTCCTGGTGGTTACAAGGAAGGAATCCACATCGTAGGAGGGTATCTATCACCAGGAATGAAATCAATACATATCCAATGGTTGCTGCTGGGCCCATAATTACTGTAGGTGGTGGTGGCTTCATGATTTATTTTATGACCTTCTTCCCTCCAAAATATGGGGAAGATGATTTTTCCACCACTTTGACAGATGGGCGGTTGAAACAGCAAAGCAATGAGAAGATGGATTTGTTTTTGTTGTCAGTGTTTTCGATTTTGTTTCAACGGATTTTACCATGGTATATTTCTCATTGTCAAATCACCATTCGAAGAAAATAGGGTATGATAGGGTATATACAGAAATAGTTTCACACCCGCTAATGTTTATTTGACTGACATACACTCCGGTAAACTAACATGGCAATGGAAAAAATCCCCATCTTCAATAGGAAATACATCTTCAAATGGCCCATTTTCCATTGTCATGTTAGTTTACCAGAGGGTAAGCCTTTTCATGTTTTTTGATTGAAAAAAAATCATATTTTTTGCCGGTAGGTTTTCAAAAAGATGAACGCTGTGCAACTTCGGCATCCGGTTTTTGTGTAGCCAGCTTTGGGGTATCTAAAAACTCCCTCATAAACAGGGAGGGATTTGGAGCAAATCCACCCAGGTTTACTGGGTGGTGGTTTCAAACATTTTTTATTTTCATCCCTGCCTGGGGAAATGGTTAAATTTGACTAATATTTTTCAGATGGGTTGAACCCCCCAACTAGTTTATGATTAAGCACATCTTAGCCACATCCAAGCCTCCCTCAACACACTTTGAGAAGGATTTTCTGAAAAAAAACTGCGAGTTTACAGTTGCCACAGTTGCGCTGTGGCTCCAAAAAGAACACTCATTTCTTAAAGCCATATTATTTTTTCACATGCAAACAGAGAGGGTCTGTATAATATGTATATGAATGTCATCTAACTGGTGGTTGCAAGGATGGTTTTTGTTTCTTACCGCGAAAATAGGCCGGACATGATCCAATTTGACTTGCGCATATAAAGGTCTTAGAACTTGCAGGTGCTTCCACCAGCCAGGATGATGCCATCCCAAGTTGAAACTTCCTTGCCTTGGAACCCTTTAAACCCTGCATTTTTAAATGGTTGTTATTTTTTGGTGATTTCCAAACATCTTCCATGCGTAAAGATGAAGGGAAATTTTGATCGAATCCACTTGAAAGCAATCATCTAAAAAAACAGGGATGTTTCCATCAGGTTCCAAGAGGATATTGACATGGCCTGTTGAAAGTTGTTTTTACCACATGAGCAGTGATCAAGCGGCTTGTGGTTGGGCCAGGGTTACATAGGGGTTGAAATGCTACCCAGTTATATAGGGATTTTTTTATGAGCCATGAAATAAGGATCCAAAAATTAACCAACCTTGGTATTTCATGGTTCATGTCATTTTTCGGGTTTTGTGAAGGTTGCTCGACATGTTTTTTTCTCCACCACCACTACTTGGAGGATCACTCCAATTAGGATACGTGGTTAGTTAAGGGGGTAAACCTTCCGCCATTTATTATCGGACTAACCCAATCCTTAAGGGGACGAAACCGATCACCAATGGTCCTTAACCACTTGCGTCCGTCATGGGATGATCTTCCAAGATCTTCCTGGCCTCAACGGTGTGCCGTTGCCGCGGCGTGCCGTGACGAAAATCTTCAGGTCGGTGTGAGCATCCGGAGCGTAGGTGGCGCAGGCGCAGATGGGTTTCGATGTGAGGTTTTTGGGTGGACGTTTTTTTTTTCCACAAGAATTGAAGGTGTGATTTTTTTTGTAGAAAAATAGAGGAAAATTGGTGGATTTCCATTAAACATGGAACACTTCAATGGTGGATTTGGAGGGAAATTCAGCGATCAAACCTTCCAGTGATGAAAATTAGAATGAAACCCTTGAGTCGGAAGCAATCTACCCTCCTGCAAAGTAGCATATTTCTTTCTCAATGCAATTTTGAGTCGATGATTTTCCCTTTTTCAAGGTGGGATATTCTAGTTCTCAGGAGGGTATGTTGGTTGTTTCCCTACCCAAAAACTTGGATCTTTTCTGCCTTTTTGGGTGATGATTATTTACGGATTCATGGGATTCATCCGAAAAAACCACTTGGGGTCCAAAACCCCATCAGGGGCGAAAAACCACCCCAAAATCCCAAGTTGCCTTGGAGTTCCCGTGATGTTTTCAACTTCGTGGCCTGGAAAACCCCAAAACTCCACTCCAAAAAAGGTCACACTCGGTGACTGTCAAGGATTTCAAGTATACTTATTGGTTTGCAAAAAAGTGTGCGGTTTGTCCTTTGGGGTTTGTCAGGCTTGCATAAGTGCTGAATTGTGTGGCACAAATGTCTTTGTTGGAGTTTTTTGACTTGGTTTTTGGCGCCAACAAAAAAACAACAGGAAGATTACATCACGCTGAAAAAAGTGGGGGAAGATTTCACCGGAAAGTGGTTTTCCTTCCATGTCGACGTTGCCGACGTAGGTCACTGCCTTGGGGAAGATTCCCCCCGTTGACCGTTGTTGCCAGGCCGACCAGTGACCCATCCACGGAACCCGTTGGACCGTACTCTAAGTCGATGGCGCGGAATGGTGTCTTGACACGGCCTTGCGAAAAGGAGGATCATCCCCAGGTCTCGTAGATGGTGATCGGAGGGGATCACCCCCAATGAAAACAAGCCATTTGAATTTTTAGGCCATTTGGAAGGGGTGTTTAACCACCCGATCCTTAGGAGACTTAGGAAAACCATGGTTTTTTCTCCCACGGTATCCGTCCGTCCTGGGATGGATCCTTCAAGTGGAATGCAAGGCCTCAAAATGAATAGGAGCACTGCCATCACAAAATACTGATGCATGATAAGCCATGTTAGGTCCAAGGCGTTTCTTACCAAGCCCTTGATGGGATCCATGGACGGACGGTGCATTTACCTATCATAGCAGTGCCAACAAAAATCCAACGGCTGCTTATTTTCCAGTCACGAAACCAACCGGGAAGCACCTCCAAAGATCGACATTTTTTTCCCATCCAACATGATCATTTCCAAAGGGAATCTCCTTTTTCAGCTCATGTTCAGCTTGCATGTTTTTAAGTTTCCGGATAACTTATTAGGGTGTATTTAGCATTGAACAATCTGTTGTTGTTGTTTGTTTGTTTGTTTGTTTGTTTGTTTGTTTGTTTGTTTGTTTGTTTGTTTGTTTGTTTGTTTGTTTGTTTGTTTGTTTGTTTTTTTTACTGCTACTTCAGCATATCAACATATCGCAAATTCCCGAGGTTGCCAGCTGCGAGAGTGCTGGAAGATCAGAGAGATCCAGGAAGTTTTCAAGCTTAGGCGCGGCTGAAAAACAACAACAATCACCTGGAAATCGGGTTTCACTGCCCCTATTGGTAACAGAATAGTACTGGAGTAGTATAGAGTAGTTCAGAGAGTTGTACTGCACAGAGTAGTACTGGAGTAGCACTTTGTAGTACAGAGGAGTACTGGAGCAGCACTTTGTAGTACAGAGTAGTACTGGAGCAGCACTTTGTCGTATACGGCGCCCGGCTCCCAGCGGTCGGCTGCACACAATGAATGCGGCCACCTGGGAATTGAACCCAGGGTCTCTCCTACAAACGGAAGGCCGCCCACAGCGCTGCTTCCAAGGAGCGTGCTCGACCACTACACCATTGCCGCTTGTTTTCCTCCATAGTTCCTCTAGGTACTATGGAGGCTTTGTGGTTTCACAGTGTGGTAGCTCATGCTGTTGCTCCTACCACCTGGGTGGCTGCTTTCTCCACTTTGCACGCTTTGAGTTTTGTGCCGAGAGGCAAACGGAGCAACCTGCGCCACAGCAGTCGGCTACACTGCCTTTGCTGGACAGGGGATGAGGCTTGGTGATGAGAGCAGTGGCATCGTGAGTGAAATCAGCACTGATGAGGACAAGGTGGAAGTGACCCCTTTGCCTGTTGCTGATGAGGCAGATGGCTCTTGGGAAACAGAGCGCGGTAAGCCACTCCCAAAAGGTGGCGATTAGTTTTCGGGGCCATGATTCAAACCAATACATGGGAGTTGCGCCATCTACTTTCCAGGTGGATAGCTAAGAAGGAATTTACACCTGAAAAATTGAGAATGGAACAACAGCAATTTAAAGATGTATCTTCCAGCAAATGATTTTGCATTGCCATGTTTGTTTACCGGAATTTGTTTACCGGAGGGTAAGCAAAAACACACGCCCACACCTTTTCCCAAACAAACTCAGGTACTAGTTACAGTATTGAAACCCAATTATATTTCTGGAAAAAGGCAAACAAAACGTGCATTGGACGAGAGGTCAGTATACTGTATACTGTTGAAGAACCATGATGAAATCTACCCCCTCAGAAACAAACATAGCACCTGGAACTGGATGGTTGGAATACTTTCTCGTTTCCTTTGGGGAGTGGCCTTATTTTCAGGCGAACTGTTAGTTTCAGGGAGTGTAGGTGGTGGTGTCAAAGTGGTTCAAATATTTTGAAAATTTTCATCCGATTTCTGGAGAAATAATCCAGACGAACATATTAGTTCAAATGTTTTTTTTCAACCAGCCACCTCGAAAATCAGTTTTTGATTTCTCCGTGGGTCTTATTGGTAAATGGCCTTTTTACATGAATTGTCCTTTTTTTCTGCACCGTACTTATAGGAGTATTTCACCCTATGTATAACTGTTTTTTTTCGCCCACTTTGCACAAGGGTTTTGTACCCTTGGAATGCAGGTCTGGCCGCTTTGGCTGCCTATGGAGGAGCGTTGCGCAACCAAAATCAAGGGGTGTGTTGTCTCCGAAACACTTTTTTTTCATGGATGTAAAGCTGCAAAAGAAGTGATTGTCTAGGTGGTGGTTTCAACAATTTTTCATGTTCATCCCAAACCTTGGGGAAATGCTCCAATTTTGACTAATATTTGTCAAGTGGGTTGAAACCACCAAGCAGTTGTTTTGTTTTGGTAAATGCATACCCTCCCTGAAACTAACAGCAAAAGCACCTGAAGTCATGGATGGTTGGAATACTTTCTCGTTTCCTTTTCGGTTTCACCCTATTTTCAGGTGCTTTTGCTGCTAGTTTCAGGGAGGGTAGATTTTTACCAAAAAAAATGGAACTTGAAAAATTCACCATAAGGTCCTAAGGTCCCAAGGTCCCAAGGCCCCAAGGTTTGTATCATTTTTTTATGATTTTTCTTCAAATTTCAAAACCTCCGGCCTCCCTGGGAGCCATCGGACGAACGGTATATATTTACCTACATTGTTTCGTTGATTTTTTCTGGTTTTCATGTAGCTGAATATACCATCGTCCCATGGATGCCATGGGTTTTCGGGAATCCCGGCCCCAAAATGCCAAACTAAAAAACATTCAGGTTTAGGAATTATTTATATATATATATGATTACCTGGAACCCTTTGATGACCCTTGTTTTGATTGAAAAAAGGCTTTGTTTTGGGGGATTCACCTTCAAAAATAGAGGTCATTGAAGGTATATAATATGTATATATATTTATATAGAAAAATCTGCCCCTGAGTTGGGGTACAGCAGGGGGGTCCCTCCATCCATGCATCCTATGGGATTGTTTTGGATTCCAGGACTTCGTCGTGGTGCCCGACGAAGTCCGGCAAGGACCGGAGGCCTCCGGGCGACGGCCACTGCCGAGGTGCCCAAGGGGGGTGGATTTTCATCAACGGACTCAGCTAATGGCCGACCTTCATGTTAAATTAGCCCCAAAATGACCTCAAGGTCTATGTTAAGTTAGCCTAGTGTAGACCCTGGCACATTTGCAGGTCCAATCCCCCCCAAACAAAAAAAACGGTCCAGCAGCTAGCTGGGTGGTGGTTTCAAATATTTTTTATTTTCATCCCTATTTGGGGGAAACGATCCACATTGAATGATATTTTTCAGATGGGTTGAAACCACCAACTAGACTCAGCTTAATGGCTGACCTTTAAACTACTGTTGATGGTTCAGAAATCCCAAACAACCACCTGGAATGTATAAACCTTGTCAATATTGGGATAAACTACCTACGGATTGGTGCAGGATTTCTTCCATCAACAGTAGGTGGTGGTTTCAAATACTCTTTTTTTCACCCCGAAAATTGGGGAAATGCCATTTTGAGGAGCATGTTTTTCAAATGGATTGAAACAAGTAACTAGTGAAACTTTTTGTGGATTACATATTTAGTACCCTAACTATCAGCTGGGACCCTCCTGGAGGGGTTTGACTTTTTTTTTCAGGGTTCTTTTGGATCTCCAAACCACCAGTGACTTGAGATCCCGGGTGATTCTTAGGGAATGAAACAAATAAATCCCTAAATCGCCTAAAATGATGGGTAACTAGGTGATTTCACCTTACTTATAGGGGTCCCATGTCCCTCCATTTATAAGGATTGTGACGGGGCCCACCTTGTATTTAGTAGCAAAAATGCAAGCTTTCATTTCGTGATCCCGCGAGTAAATGAACGATGCCTCAGAATTACACATTTTCGGAAAAATGGAAAGGGAAAATAATCCTCACTATTTTAAGAACGGACCTTTACCACTGACCAAAAATCCACAGTTACAGTGTTTGGGCAGGATCCCACATATCTTTATCGCTGTCAACTTACCCCCCTAATGTACACCGCCCCAGAAATAAGGCCTTGGCCTTATGATCAGGGCTTATTAACCATTGGTTTCCCTCAATATGACCTTATTAAACCCTTATTTCTGAGAGGGGGTAGGTTGACTAGCCATGATATTAATGATAGCTATAAATATAACTGATAATTCTGCTGATTCTGCTGGTGACCTTTTTAGGATGGTGAAGCTCTAACTCTTTCACTCCAACTAGGGGAATTTGGGTCACGGGCTTGAATCGTCTAGTATGTCATTAGGTATGTTAAAACTATATGTAAGCCTTCATATTCACCCCAAACATTGCTGATTTTTCGGCCTAAATATCATTTTGATGTAGTTCTCTCAAGGCAAGCAATCTGGTGAAGTCTCTTCACAATGGGTTCATTTGGTTAGCTACCGAAGAGATCGTGGGTCTTACCGTCTTATCCCAGTTGATTGGATTTTTTTAGGGTATGTTTTTCCAGGTATACAAAAGTCCCATGGATCCGTCATGGGAAGAAGTTGCCAGGTCGCAGAAAAGTGGTTTGAAGAACAAGCTGAGCGCAGCAGGTCATTTGCGGGGTGACGGGGTGAGAGGTTGATCTGGCGTTTTTTTTTGTTGATGGGATGTGTTGAAAGGGAATTTAGGATCACTTGCATGTAGTAACAAGACGTTTATCAGATTTTCTTTTGAAATAAAACATATCCCCGAAAATGAAACATCCCCGAAAGACCCTGAATGACAAACATTTCATGGACAAATTCCTGAATCATTTAAATGTTTTCGAGAATTCTCTACTACCCATGGGCAAAGTTTGGTCTTTGGACTTTCCGGATATATGTAAGACCTATATTCAATGCTGATGGCATTTTCAATATTTTTTGTTATAATCATACTTCATGATAGTTTTCCACTACGTTTAACAGACTGAGGTTTGTAGTTTCTTTAATTATATTGAATTTTTGATTTGCACACATGACGCCCATGATATAACTAGAATTTTGCATATATGAATATATGTCCATGCAGGCGTACCAAGAGGTGAGTTTTACCACTGACGGCAAACCTCATTCTCTGGCCCAAAAAAAACGACTTCAGAGCAGTGGAAATACTCGATTTTGCTTGCTGAGCAATACGCAGAACTAAAGACTTGACAAAGCTGTATTCATGGAGAAGCATGGATAATAAGCCTTTGTTGTCCATGATTGCTACATTATTTTTTTTTCTGGGGTGGAGTACTTCAAGAAAGGATTGGCTATATTGGTTGCTCTTGCTATATTATACATGCATATTATTAACGAATATATGTTCATCATACATAAGCATGTTTAAAGAAATGATGCCCCAATATGCTTGCCATCTAATTTATCTACTTGACATCACCCTTTAGCGGGGTTTTTCACATGATGAGCAAAGCCACCATCGGGGGGCAACCTTTAATCGCTGCGATGGTTCACAGAACTGATTGGAAAAAAATGGGGATTCTTGTAGTGGCTCATGGAAAGATCCCGGAATGCACTTGGGGCTAGTTTTCATATATATTATCCCTGTAAAAAAGATGACAAAAAATCCCAGGGTTTTTTGATCATTCAAAAAACCGCCTGTTCTTTTGTTGATGTCCCTGAACCGGGGGACACGAAAACTTGGAGGATCAGGAACCAGGACTTGTTGTAAGTAGTGATCGGATTTACCCCCATTTAGTAGTGAACGGATCACCCCCTAAGGACTTGTTCCAAGCCCTCATTTTGTGACTAGAATTCCTGGGTAAAAAGGTACTTGGAGGATCATCCCAGTTTAGCAAGTAATGAGGATTCACCCCCATTTATTGCCACCATGAAGTAAAAGGCCATTTGGAAGGGAAATAACCCGATCCTTAGGGGACGCAACCGATCACCAAGGTTATATTAACACGTATCCATCCGTCCTGGGAGCCCATCCTCCAAGAGCCCACCAACCACCGGGGCCCCCGACCCTCCTACCACCTGCCCACCAGTTCGTCAAAGTTCGCTGAGTCTCTTGGCCATGGAAACGATTGAAACGGATGTGGACACCGGAAACACCAAAAATCGTCCTACGAGATGGGCCGTGACTCACCAGTTATAAATGGGGTGAAATAACCACTATAAGTAGGCTTACCCTCCAGAAGGTTAACAGCAAAAGCCACTGAAAAGTTACCGGGCCCCAAGAGGAAAGGCGAACGTCTTCCAACCACCATTTTTCAGGGGCGAGCTGTTAAACTTCAGGGGTGTTTACCAGTTACCTTTTTTTTTTTTCGGCCATTTATAGGGGCTAGCCATGTCACTCCATTTCCAACGATTGGCTGGGGACCCATTTTGCGGAAGTCACGGAAACGACCGTTAAAACCGAAGAGTCACCTGAAACTATTACTTGGAGGATGATCCCCTGACTTGTAAGTGGTTTGTAACCATGGTTAATTTTCAGTCCCCTAAAAGTTCGGGTTGTGGGACCCTTTCCAAATGGCATGACTCCATGACTTATAAATGGGGGTGATCCTAACCACCTACGAGACCTGGCATGATCCTCCAAGTGCTAGCTTTCTGAGTTGGAACGAATCGAAACGCCAAATCTTCGTTAGCAGATTGTTTTTTCGACCCAATATTTACTGGCCTCAGAAAGCAAAATGGTAGAAACTATGTAAAAGTTGTACAATATACGCGCACTACCTGACCGTGTCACAGAAGCAGGCAAGAAAACTAGTTCTTGACAAACAGGTGCTAGCTCGCACGAAGGAAACCTTTCAATGCTGGGAGTGTGGCTTCCCTATGACTGGAGATGACACCTTGCGTTGTTCCAATGGTTACATGCAAGAAGAGACCCCGTCTTCACGATGTTGAATTGGCATACACCCCCTTGTCCAGATATGCTAAAGGTGGAGGTTCCGAGCCCGACCACAAGGAGTTTCTTTGCATTTGTTTCTGCTTGGGGGCAAAAATTCCGCAAGATAGTGCCATTCAACTTGTGCGTTCGAAGGCTGCAAGTTTAGGCACAACCAGGCATCGTGTGGACTCGATCTATGGAGAGCTGCGTGTCGCCCTCGCATGGAAAGAGCATCTTCTGCCGTTTCGATGGATTTTAAGCAAATGGTGAGGCATGGATGCATGAACAGATAGCATCTAATTGAGGCGCAGCCATATGTGCACAACAATTTGATTCTGTGATAACCTGGCAGCTGTCGAACTACGGTAGCTCACAGAATTGGTGCGTCCGGTGTACCCACACGGTCCCAGGTGCACTGCTAACAGCCTTGTACTAAGTCCTCGAGGTCAGAGAGTACCCGCTTGGATGGAAAAACTTCCAAAAAGCTCCTTTTGGATCATTAAAAGTAAGCCCCTTCTACTTCGCTACTTGGAAGGTCAGTTTTTTCGTATGTGGTGATCGGATCACCCCCCATTAAGAAACCCGCCATGATGAGTAAGTCGGCCAATTTGGAAGTCGTGGTGTTTTTTTTCCAACCCCAAGGTCTTGAGGACGACGAAACCGATTCAACATGGTTACGAATTAGCAGCATCCGTGAGTTCCCAGAAAATCCCAAGCACTCAATGTATGGTTTTTTCGAGGAATATCTGCAAGATACATTTACCATAAAGATCAACCATAAATGTTTTCACCAGCACCGGTCCAAGGGGTGGTGTTTGAACCCTGACGGGTTGCTTAATGGCACCCTTTACCATCCATTTGGCACCCTTTGGAAGGTCCAGGTAGGTAAATATATACCAGTCCCATTTGAGTACCTCAGGGCAATGGCTTCCAAAAAAAAGAACAACCAACGATGCTCCCGTCGCGAACTCCCAACTCGGGGTGCCACCATCGGCCGCGGCCTCGGCTGGAATTCCTCCCAAGGCGAGGCTTGAAAACCTTGAAGGAGCTTGAAGCGCCAAAGCGTAACCAGGACAAATTCACCACAACGATTGGAAGATGTATCCCCTGTTAAAGATGGTGATGTTCCACCGTCATGTTTTTTTTTGCTAGGGGGTAGGTGTTGGAACCTTTACCAAACAAGCATCAGTTATTGTTTTTTTGTTTATCTTGGATTTGTTTTTTTGGTGATTTGTATGGATTCTACCATGGGATTCATCACCATTTTCACCACCAATTAGGCTTTAGGGGAATATGTTTCATTTCTTCCAACCACCTTAAGCAACAAAGGCAGGAAATACGGTGGTGTAGCAAACTGAAGGAAGAGTCATCTGTCCTTTCCATGTTTCGGAAGCGCCTGTTTCATTAGCATATTATTGAAATACTCTGAATAAAATGGGACTTCCGATTTTTTAAATCCAAGCCATCCCGGACAACATAGGGAAGTAGAATTTTTTATTTGTTAGGCCGCTGGATTTTACTGTTTTTAGGGGTTATTAGTTGATGGGAATTCGAGTTGGCAACTCGTGGGTTTTTCGTTTCGGTGTGACTTTGGACCCCCCCTGTACACACACATGCATCCTGACAAAGGTTTTTTTGTTTGGGGGAACCCCAAACAAACAACCTCTTCAGAAAATATTTTTTGAGGATTTTGGAAGACTAAGAACTAGAAGATGTTGAGATTTGTGTGAAACCAACATCCTTGAACGACATCACCATCGCAGGAGCCTTTTCGATACACAGATTTGGATGCTTTGCTCTACAGTCCCTTGGCGGGTGAAAGTTTCTAACTTCTGCTGCAGTTTTGGTGAAGACAACTGTTGAACAAACAACCTGCACAGCGGACGTGTTTCTTTTGTTGCACGGCATTTTGAGTTTTGGCCGTGTTAAATTGATTTAGTTTATGGTTTCGATTATGAAGACAAAAGTTGGTATAAATAACTTTTTTGGTGTCAGAAGAAGTTGGAGAATCACAGGGGCTCATTAATGTGCGCGATGTATGGAATATTTTACACATTTACCATACAGATTTTAGTGGAGCATTTGGGGGGTAAGGACCTTTTCGCTTCTTCCTGAAGGCCGGGTACACCCTCCCCGGGGTGCCACCCCCCCGATTGATTGCCTTTGCTTCATTGAGGGACAAAATTTCGCTTAAATAATCCCTTTTCAGCAGGCCGGCTGCGGCGTCCTTTCCTGGGGAGGTTTTGATTTGTCAAGGACTTCTGGACGCAAGATCTCCATTTTGAAAAAAAATCACTGCCTAGTTGGGCCTAGATGTTGTTTCAGCCGAGGTCCGAAAACGTGTGCCTAAAGACAGTGCGGCAAGTGTTTCTGATTGGATTGGAGGATTTTGTCCTGCTGATTCTTTAATAGTTCGTAGCCATTTTGGCTCAAGTTGCGCTTTGCCTTGAGTTAAGAAGCCCGATCGGTCGCGACAAACCCCGTCCAAACCATCAAAATGGCTACCACCTGCATTGAACAGCAGGTGCTTGACCAACTCATTGGCCACAGTGTGGTTGGTCTTGACATTGTCCGTACTCAGATGCTGGCACACAAGGGTCTACTGGGATTCTTGCGCAAGAACCGCTTAATTGCTGAAATGGAAGAGATGAAGTCTTACGACGTTTCCATCATCAACGCCATGCAATCCTTATCGGCGATCCAAACAACCACTGGCAATTGCCTGCATTGTTTGCAGGATGGTTGCATCGGCCTGTTCAATCCGATCGACCACGAAGATGAGCAAACTTTTCTGGTAGCCACCGAAAATTGCGAGATACACAAATTTCGCGGAGATAACAAGGTGGAGCATGGTTGCAGAAGGATCCGCAAGAGGACGTGCGGTTGCATCGGGAGTAGGGTGTGTGACACTGAAAGGGAGAGGCTCCCATTCGCGTTTGTGACGGCGAATCTTAAATTGCTTGCCAACCGCGAGCAACAATTGATTCGCCAGACGACACGCCCGGATAGTGGAGGGCTAGGAGATTGCTATACATTTGCTGCCCGCACCGTTGACGGCTTACGCAACAGTGCGGACCGGGTATGTTTTGAAGCTCCATATGCTGCTCGCTGCCCGGAGGCTATGGGCGCCTAATACCATCACAAGTGTCCACGGACGGGTGCCAATTCACCCACTCGGACCTGACGGTGTGTACCGTAGGGATGAGTACGACAGACGAGAGGCACTGCCAAAAGATCCTTTCACGACACTGCGGAGAACTTTCCGTCTCGACGATGATATCAATGAAGCTCACATTGGACTGGGTGATTATGCTTATCACCAGGGAGGTGTGTCAGGATTGGGAGGTGTGTATTTCGGGCATGGTGGCACGATGATGACTGGGTTGACCCGGACACGACCCGCCCACTTTCAGCCGCATGGGCCCACGCAACCAAGGTGAGCCTGAGGAGATTGATGATCAGCGTCCAATGGAAAGGCAGATATCGTTTAGCGATGACTCATTTTGCAGTTCGGATGAAGAGGATGCAATTGTTGAGGTCTTGACGGGCAAGCATATCGCCAAGACGGGAGAGATTGTTGCAGCAACAGGTTTAGAAAAGGGTCAATCAGCATTTGTCAGCATTTGTACGCACTTGCTGAAATGGGCAGCATGTACAAGATTCTCGCATCACCCCCTACATGGGAATATAATGGACAGACGTCCTGGGAATCAATGTTGCACGAACACGACCCCACCGAAAGAAAGCTGACGACGGTCGATCTTGATCAAGGGAGACCCGCATCGAAGCTTACGTTGACCAGGTTCAGTGAGATGGTTAGAAAGGCTAGGCAGGTTGAGGACCCTTCGGAGATCGGAAGAGGTGAGCATCGAGACTCACCAGACAATGTACTGATCGGTTTTTCTTGCCACCCTGCGGAAGCAATAAGCTGTTTCGGTTCAAGACTCAAGTACCTGAGATCCACAAACGTGGCCAGGTAAGGGAGTGAGTCAGGTCCGGTCCGCAGTAGGGTGGCCTCCACGGTCTTCAGTTTTTCAAGCTACTTTCAACCTCTTGCGTTGAACTTTTTTCCACTACTTTCTCAAACTTCTCTACTGAACAACCGCCATCTTGGTAGGACTTTTCATGCTTCTGAAATCAACTGTTGTGTCACATCAGGTGGGCACCGGGCCATCCCCAGATAGCACAGGGCACCGGGCATTTTGTAAAAGCGAACCTCCTTTCAGGGAGGGTTTTGTTGAAGGTTAGCTTAGCTGGAGCAAATGGATTTTGTAGCGAGAAAACGAGGGGTTGGGGGCATGTAAAATCCCTTCATAAGGAAGGGAGAGATTTGGAGCTACTCACAGGTTTGAGGCGGCACAACTTAGTAGTGAAACCTGACATGAAATCTTACATCCCCTGGAAGCGACCGTTCAGCACCATGCTGCAAGAATGCTGAAACTCCTGTTGGATGATAATAAACCTCTATTTTTCAGAAAAAAATGGGTGAAACTTGTAACTCAACCAAAAAATAGGGGTGAGTGTTTTTTTTTGGGGGGGGTATACACTATAGTTGATCTATTTGCACTGCCCTCCCTGAAATTTTACCACTTAGTTGCCTCGCCCCCCCCGGGTTTTTTCCAGACAGGCCCCCCAACTGCATAACCAGTTGTTGAGTACATCACTGGGAGTTTGTATAAGTTTTTGGGGTACCGATATTTTGGAGAACCTCCGTTTATGATCCATGGATAACTATAGGCTTTTCAAGCAGCCGGTTCAACCGGACAGGAATTCACAAACCCTGCGGGTATTTAACCTCCCTGCCCAAACCATGCAACCGTGATTTCACATGGCCATTCTTCCTCCCTGTAACCGGCTGAAAACGTGCAAAGTGGTGAATATTTTCGTCCATGTTGCGGAACTTTTTGGAACTTTTGCTATCAAGCGGGCGACTTCTTTTTTTTTGGTACATGTGACCTTTAGTTGGTACATTAGTGACATTTTTGGATATTTTTAGGGTGATTTCGAAATTGGGTGATTGTATATCACCCACATGAAAAATGAAGGTTTAAGCCATAAAGATATGGGTTACAACCGTTATAACCCCTAAAAATGAAGGGTTGTGGTTGTGGGTTCCGATGGTATCAGCTGCTGCCCCCGGATCTTTTCGTGACTTCCTTCCTTCCCCACTTGCTCAGGTGTACCCACCGGAAGCGACAGTAATGAGGCCCAAATGTCGGTCATTTCCGAAATGAGAGATGAATGGGTAGTACTTGGAGGATCGGGACCCATTTTCCGGACGGATACGTGGTTAATAATAAGTCCCCAAGACCTGGGGTTGTGGGACCCTTCCAAATGGCCATTCATGGCTAACAAAACAGGGGTGATCCTAACTTACGAACTGGGAAACCTCCTCCAAGTCAGTGGCATGGTGCGTATAGTGATGACCATTCATTGGGGTTCGCGTGGGTTTTGACGAGGAATTCCATACAAAATGACGCGAGCAAATGATCGTTTGAAGGTGGGTGATTCTTGCACCAACCAAGTTGTTTTTTTTTGTGGCTTACAGTTCTGATTTACGAAAACCATGAATTCTGGATTTCGGAAAATTTTTGGATATCCAATTTCCACCAGAATTTGAGATCCCATGATTCACCGGGGAACTTATTACACCGTGATACAACTGGTGTAGCAGGTGTTTGTGCATCAACAGTGACACCCAAGAAGTTGGCTTCTCAGTACCTTTTCCGACAGTCCAAAAGTGATGGCTGATCCCAGGCTTACTGTATTAATATATGAATATGTATATTCATATATATTTATATTATACATATCAAACTCCCCAGGAATCTTACATTTTCCCGAAAAAACATTTGAAGGAAACCACCATCTTGGGGAAGCAGACAAGTGGAAACCAGTTTTTGTTGCCCTTCGCCATCCTTTAAATTCCGGCGAAGTCAGGTAGATTTGGCCAAAAGCCTTCCAAGCATGTTGGAAGACCTCGGCGCGGAAGTACACCACCTACTACCTGAATCTGAAAAGGCACCCATCGAAGTCACCGGTTTTTTGGACCGTGGGATTTTTGGGGCCCCGAAAATTTTCATTCGCCGTGTCCATGATTTTTTTTCGCTCAGCTGGGGTGAACCCACCTACTTTTGAAAATTCGGGCATATTTTTCCACTGCCATTTGAAAATGGTGTTTGGGCCCATCTTGTAGGATAAATTCCATTTTTACATGGCGAAAAAAAAGTTGAACCCTCAGCATGCAATTCCCTTCCATTGCCACAGGTATATCGTTTAGTTTTTGTGGATGGCCAACTACACTCAGGTGAGGGAAACAGAAAAAAAACGGCGATTCAGTGGTGAGGTGTGGATCTGCAAAGTCTAATGGCTGGTCTACCTGTATAACCATCCCCCGAAGGTGCCCCCACCTTAATAACCCTTGGTTTGTCCCAATTTTTCTCCTATGGCGAATACTAATATCAGAATGGTAGGGTTACCATGGGTTACCATCAGCAAATCCTTAACCAGTGTTGGTTCGCCAGATGCTCATCAGCCAGAATCATTGATATATTACAAGTGGCATTTTGAGAGGTTTGTCACCAAGAATACCGGGAAACCCGAAATTGTGTAAATGTTGTTTTTGTCGAATTTCCTCCTCCTTTCGGGTGGATTTTGTAGGGTTCCCTTCCATTTTAGTAGTGTTTTTGGGTGTAAGTCTACCTTTTCATTTTTATAGGTACTTTTCCAAGTATGTTGTGCTTCTAAGACATTCATTACAAGAATTATTATTTCCAGTTTGTTCTTGGGGGTGTAGTTGGTTCCCTTACTTCGTGTAGGTAGCTTTACCTGGAAAACGGCTGTTGCGATGTTAATTTCCATCAACTTGAAACCGCAAAAAACAGCCGCTTTCGTTACCTCAAAAAATGGTACTTTGCTTTGTTTCCCAGATACTTTCCTATGCTGATGTTACTTTTTTTATGACTCAGATAGTCGGTAAATGCCCAGGCGAATTCTTCTGACTTCGCGTGACGGATGTACTCCACATGGTGGTTTAGTAGAGAAAGATTCCAAAACATTAAATTCACCCAATAGATATGGGATATGGACGAATAATTCTGGTATAATTTGTACACATTTCATTTCAAAGATTTATTTTGCATTTGAAAAGATTTCAGAATAGAATAAAAGATATCATGGCAATTCTTTGTGACCTTTTTGGGATGGTTAAGTGACCCCTTCAAAGGTTAAGTCACCGTGACCTGCAACTAGGGGATTAAAAAACGTCACTTTTGAATCACCGTGATGGTATGATTTATACAAAAATGTCATTTCTAAGCTTCATTTTGGCTTTTGCACAGATTTTCAGAAATAAAGAACAAGACACATATTCTACCTGAAGAATCCACCATAGGAAGGTAGGAAGGCCCCTGGATGGCTGTTTTTTAGGGGGTAAACTCAAGTTGATGGTTCAATGAACGAACAAGCCGTAACGTACCTGAGAATTTCCATATATCGATCCCTTGGTTTCCAAAATCCAAAACGTCTCAGGGAGGATTTTGGCTCCCCATGACGGGTTAAACGGATGACCTGGAACTTCATATGTCATGGTGATCGAAAACACGCCGTCCCCTTGACGGATCGTGTTGGGAACCACTCAATTGACGGATCGCCGGAACTTCACGGCTAGTATCACTCAATGGGAGTGATCCGAATCCTGTACTTACTGAGCCATTGGCTGATCCTCCAAGTTTGGGCTTCCCTTCCAAAGTGTTTCTAACTCATGGATTTGGGCGGGTTCCAGGACTCACCACCCCCAATTTTTTTTACGGGCATCGCCAAAACTGATTCGATGTCATTTTGATGTTTTTTGTTGTTGGGATAATCCAGGATTTGTAAGGGTTTTTCACACAATTTTTTGGGTGTGAAATGTCATCCCAACCCTTCATCAAGGCCACGTTATCGGATGATCCTCCGAGAACGTGATACTTTGCAAACGATCAACGATCGACTTGCCCCAGGCTTTTCGCTTCCGCCTCCCTGGTGGGACCGAACATTTTTCAGGGTGGATGGGTATCATCACTGGTATCGTGACCTGTTTTTTTTGGGTTGCGGGATGCGGCTTAGTGACTGGTGTTTTTGTGTTTTCCTGTGTGCCTGGAAAGCCTAGGAACGTACCATTTTTTTAGGCAACTGTGACTGGTTTCAGGGGTTTCAAGTTGATGGAAATTAACAGCAACTGGTTTTCTAGGTGCTAATTTTTCTTGAAGTTTTTTTTCAATTCGGTGTGGTTAGTTGTTCGTGAGGTCGCTCAATTCCATCTGGAACGGATGTGACTGGAACCATGACAAAACGTTCATGGAAAACGCCAATGGGGATGGAATGCCCCAGTGCAGAATCATGGACTAAATTATTACTTCAGGGATATTGGCGTGGCAGATTCTGAGGAACTTCAGGATTTTGTCAATGTAGGGAGAATCGTGACTGCAGATGGCTGTCCTGCTAGTGTTGAGAAGTGATTAATAACCCCCCCTCCGCCCACAACAATTGAAGGATAGGAAATAAAGTTTTTCAACTGATTATGAAAAGAATCTTTATGTGCGATTAATTCTTTATTGGTAAACGTATTGGTGATTATGTACTGGATTTTGTATTGGTAAATGTATTGGACTCAAGATTCTGGATTGGATCATTGGCTGCACTTGCTTTCTTTTCCTCTTCGTTCACTTCATTTGATTTCCTTTCATTTCCTAATTGCTTCTTTTGAAAAACCTTGGAAATGAAAGGAGCTACAATGAATAGGGAATGAATAGGAATGAATGAGAAATGAATAAGACTTGAATAGGAAACAAATAAGACATGAACAGGACATGGTTAGCCGTCCGGGCCCCAAACTTTATTTACTACCCTTTATTAATCCCTTTTATTGAAAACCTGTGAAAATGAAAGGCACTAAAATGAATAGGAATGAATGGGAGCTGAATAAGAGTTGAATAGGAAATGAATAAGATTTGAATAGGAAATGAATAAGAATTGAATAGGAAATGAATAAGGCATTCAGGCCCCAAACTTTATTTACTACCCCCTTTATTAATCACTATTTTGGGGATTTGTACCCCCTTCCTCACTTGATTTGGGGCTTGAAGTCAATAGTTTTTAAATAAGAGATTGATAAGAAAACATGATCCTCGCTTTTTTGGAATTCTGATAATTTCTCAGGTCAAAGGAAATGAACAGAAATGATTGAACATGAAAAGGGAATGAATAGGCAATGAATAGGGAAACAAATAGGAATGCATAGAAAATGAAAAGAAATTTTCATTAAAAATGAAAAAGAAAATTTCATAGGGCAAAATTTTTGCCTCAAAAAAACATAAGTCAAAAAAAAACCGCCCCTTCCAGCAGTTGGACCACTAAATTCATTCACTTCCCATTTTTACTAATTGCTTCAGGGAGTGGGGCCCACTTTATTCACTACTTGGAGGATCATCCCATGACTTGGATACGTGGTTAATAACCATGGTGATCGTAGGTTCCCTAAGGATCGGGTTATTCCCCTTCCAAATGACCTAAATGGCTTATAAACGAGGGTTACTAACCACTTACTAACTGGGATGATCCTCCAAGTACCTCTTTACTAATTGCTTCTCAACATTATCACTTGACCCAGCTAGTACTTGACCGGCGCTGGTTTGCTGGTTTTTGGGGGGAAGATTGAAGACCCACAATCAACCATGTCCAATCAACCAACCCCCCCCGGCCACTAAAAACCTCCCCCCAAAAAATAAGGCGGGCCTTATGAAACCGTTATCAACCATTGGTTTCCCTTAATAAAGCCTTATTCAACCGTTATTTCTGAGGGGGGTACGTTAGGGGGGTTAGGTTGATTGGCCATAAAAAGAACAACCTGATAAAAAACAAGAGAAGAAAGAAAGAAACAAAGAACAAAAAGAAAGAACAGAAGCAGATAGAACCTATAGATAAGATCATGCAACCCCCCAATAGTCAAAAAACAGGGAAGCCAGCAAATAAAGAAGCCACAGAAAAGGGAGAGAAACGAAACAGTAAATGGAAGATGATGATAGTCTAGGTGGTGGTTTCAAATATTTTTCATTTTCACCCCTATTTGTGGAAAATTTCCAATTTGACTAATATTTCTCAAAGGGGTTGAAACGTGGAAACCACCAACTAGTAGTTGACGATACACCAAAACTTCTCGATGTAAGAGGTCATCAATTTCAATCAAGTAGATGACCGGAGCGCCAAACCTGTGTTCACCCAATCTATGAAGAAACTCTTTTGCAGAATTTTCCAACAGACCCCTGGAGCATACCCCACAACCCCTGTTGCAACAGTTTATGGTTCGGAATTCCTTTCATTTGGGGGGGTTTGGAGATGTCCTGCAGTATGCTGCTCTAGGGGTTCCCGGTAGGGGTTCCCGTACCAAAAAACTGGGTGGGGTGCCATGACCAGGACGCAATGGTGGGAGGTCTAGGGAAGGCACAGGACTGGAGTGTGATGACCCAGCAATGACCCCGCCACCAAAAAGGTGGCTTTTTGGGCAGATTCTATGATGATGAACGGGCAAGACATGGGGCAAAAAAAGCAGTTAAATATGGCACTCCTGTAAACTAATTGTTGGTGAGACAGTTGGTGGTTAGCCACTTCTAGGGGGAAGCATGTCACGTTGGTTGGAGAAATTTAGGCCACCTGGACAGCACATGGCGATCGCCACTCCCATTAGTCTTGGTTTATCATGGCTCCGAAAACCAATCGCCACCTTTTGGGAGTGGCTAGCCATCTTTTTTCACTACTGTGTAAATATGGCACTCCTATAAACTAGCATAGTGACACATCCACTATCTATTTTTTCCTAGCAAATGTCCATAAAGCTGAAATTCATTTTCCAGCCAGCTATGTTTAGTTTACTAAAAGGGTAAACTGCACCTTCAATCAGGGGTGTGTGGATCATATTAGCCGTCCTAGTCCCCAAACAGTTGAAATCATTGGGCAAATCACATACCAAAAATGGCTTATGGAAGATATCCAAAATAGTGACACTCAGGTTCTACCGCTGGGTGGGTATTTGGCTCCCAGTGAAATGTGCAGGAATTATCTGGGTTCACCCCTCACCACCAACATGATAACATGACATTAGCATTTTTAGGCGATCGGGAATCCCAACCTAAACCTTTATTTGCCACTGTTATTGGTGTTGGGGCATTCGAGTATATCCAACCGGTCAACTAGCGTCTCTATGAGATTTTGGATCACCAGCTATATTGATTGTATTCAATACTCCCACGAAAAAACCCTGCTTTTCGTACATGGAAAGATGTTTCGCCCTTTTACCTCCTGCGGTGAGGCACGCGTAGCACTCTTGGTGAGTGGTTGGTGTTGATGGGTCAGATGAGGGTGGCTATGACGGCAATGGGGTCGAAGCTGCCGGCTTTGGCAGTTCTCACTTACTTTTCCAGCAGTCGAAGCTATGGAAAGGGCAGCATGACTTATTACACATTTGGAGTGATCTCTTCGTGATGTTTACAACCAATGGACGAAAAGCGCTACGCTTTAGGCGCTTCAAGCGCTGCGCCTGCTGGAAGAACTGGAACCATTCAGACGAAATCAAATTCATTTTTGCGTTTTTCAGGGATGACATGGGTCCCCTACGAGATTTAAAGAAACACCAAAGTATAGAACAGGATTTGTGATGGATGGCCCCTTTTTGGTGGGTTTTAAACTTTTAAACATCACCCTCAAAGGGACTGATTAAACATGATGATTCTATCCACCTGTTTTCCCCAACAGCAGAATGCTAAGGGTCTTTGCACAATATAGATTTCGGTGTGTTCTGGGCGAGCTGGGGCGGTTCTGGGAAGGAACTGGGTTCCAGGAACCGGTTCCGGGTGACAGGTTTTGCGGTTCCGGGAACCAGTTCCGGGAACCGGCTACGCGTTTCGATGGTTCCGACAGGTTTTGCTGTTCCAAGGTTCCGGGTTCAGTTTTCGGCAAACCGGGTTCCGGACCCGGGGCATTGCCAAGGTTTTGGGTTCAGAAGGTTGCGTGCCCGAGGTTTCGAAGGTTTCGGTGTTCGATGAGTTCCGACGGGTTAGGTTCTGTTCCCAAGGTTTGGACGGAACCGGCTCTGAGAACCGGGTTCCGGGAATCCGAAGTATTAAGAAAGTTCCGGGTTTCGGAGATTCCGTTGCCAAGGTTCCAAAAGTTGCTTTGTACTTACTTTGAAAGTAAGCTTTTGTACTTTGAAAGTATGCTTTTGTACTTTGAAACTATACTTTTGTACTTTGAAAGTCCATTTTTATACTTTGAAGGTATACTTTTGTACTTTGAAAGTATGCTTTTGTACTTTGAAACTATACTTTTGTACTTTGAAAGTCCATTTTTATACTTTGAAGGTATACTTTTGTACTTTGCCACAATGCTTGCTTCAGGTTGCATTGAAAATCAATACAGCAAGGGCAAAGAAAAGGTGGTAATTAATGTCCACTTTATAAATGCAAACCTCCGTGCTGTTGGGGATAACACCTACGTTTTTGTGATGTTTATACCGGGGAACATTCATCATAGCAAAGCCTGTAGAGTCAAATGGGGTTTACCAAATTTTCCCACATAGGTTTCAATGAAAAACATGTAGTCATATTGACAACTTTGAGGATCATCCCAGTTAGTCAGTAGTTAGGATCACCCCCCCCCCCTATAAGCCATGAAATGCGATAGTAACCCTAACAGTTGTTCTCCGAATATTTGCCCCTCCCACTTTCCCCTTCTTTCACCTATAAGGAGTTCAGTGTATCTAGGGAATGACATCCCTGATATACATTCATGTATTCGCATGATTTCATAGGAACACAATTTATGAATCCCATCAAGCAACCACTTGCATGTCCAAGAAGTTAGGATCATTGCAATCACTGTCCGATGAGATTTTCACCGCTTTACATGGGTTATACGCTCAAATACCCCAGCGATCTTCACCATTTATATATATATATATATATGCTAAATTTAGCTAACCAGACCGTTTCAGATCATCCAAGTTGTTGACTGAGATTTCATCGAACTTCTTTTTTACATCCCAATGAAATAAAGATAACCACCAAGCCCAGGTTACATGGGTTCTTTTGAGGGTGATTCATACTGTTGATGGACAAAATCCTGCACCAGGTGATATGGTAGATATCCCATTATTTATAGGGTTTTAACCATCCCAGGTGGTGCAGGATTTTGTCCATCAAAAGTATTTCCACTTTTGGCTTCATTTTTTTGGATCATCCCAGCTGGGATTACTGAGGAGATCCGATAAGAAAGGGGGGTAACTGGGAATTTATCTTAGGGAATTACCTCAGGAAGCATACAAAATCAATGGGGTTTCCTGGTTCCCTTAATAGGTGGTAGGTATCATATAGTCACCCAATTGGCAATATATAAAGTATATAAAGTGGTATATAAATGATATATGCTGCCGATTGGGGGATTATATGGTACCTACGACCTATTAAGGGAACCAGAAACAACCATTGACAAAACCATAAGGAAAATCTAGAGATTAATCCCACCTTGGAATCTCCCGGATGAGTTGTTTCACATACTTTCGGCGTTTAACACCGGGTGGGGTTTTTGGAAACGCCCCAGCTCCAAAAAAATGCGTATGAATTATATCCTTAAAGAAGCCAACCAAAAGAAATGATCACCTTTTTTTGGGATAGACTCCGCCATGGAAGATCCACCATTTTGATAGTACCAGGAAACAATGGGGATGTTCCATGGCTATGTTAGTTTACCGGAGGGTACCTATATTCTCAGGAGATCATGGCTAGTCAACCAACGCTCCAGAAATAAGAGTTTAATAGCCGGACTTATTTGGGGAAACCAATGGTTAATAAAGGTTTTATGAGGACTTATTTCTGGGGGGGGTACGTTAGGGGGGGGTACTTGGAGGATCATCCCATGACTTGTAAGTGGTTATATAATAACCATGGTGATCGGTTGCGTCCCCAAGACCTGTTTTTTTTTCCCTTTCCAAATGGCCTTTTACTTGATGGCTTCGGTGGTAAGTGGTTAGGATCGCACCCCATTTATTACCGGCATGAAGTAATAAAGGCCATTTGGTTTCGGGGTGTTTAACAACCCGATCCCTTAGGAGACTTGGATACGTGGTCAAACAAACCATGGTGATCGTAAATCTCCAAGACCTGAGGTTATGGGACCCCTTCCAAATGACCTAAATGGGGTATAAATAGGGGTTTCTAACCACTTACGTCCGTCCTGGGTTGATCCACCCAAGTAGGTTGACCAGTGTCATTTTCCGGAGAGTTGACCTTCGTCACGCCAAGGTGAAAAGTCTCAAAGTCACCTTGAAACGCTGCTGAAAGAATTGCTTGGAACACCCGTTCGAAAGCCGGGGAAATTTTCTTAACGGACCCGTGATGAGTTTTTGGGTAAAGATGCCTTGGGGTTTTTATGTATGTAAGTATAGGTGGTGGCAACTCAAAGGATTTTTTTGATATGTTTACCCCAAACCCTGGGGAAATGATCCAATTTGGCTGATTCATATTTTTGAAATGAGTTGAAACCACCAACTAATGTTGTTTTATGAGGGATGATTCATTCCATGAAAAATTGAATGGGACCGAATCGCAACGGACCCCGTTCAGTAAGTTGCGATCGAGCTGTTAGATACTCAGGTCTTGGAAAGGGTTCCGTTCAGTGGGTCATGTTGGGGATTTCTTGGATTCATATAGTATCCAGTTATTAGTAGGGATCTATGATACTGTTGGTGGAAGAAATCCCAAACAACCACCTGGGATGTATAACACCCGTCGTAAATAATGGGATATTTACTATATCAGCTGGTTAGCCGGATTTCGGAACCATCAACCGTATGTACAGATCATTTTTATGAAATTTTGGATCCAGGAATCTTTTCACCAATCAGGATGACTCATGCCTGGTACCCTAAACAACCATTTTTTAATGGATGTTTGGTGAAACAACCATTTTTTATGTAATGATTTGGAATCATCCAGTTGAAACAACCATAAAAACCTGGTTGTTTGGAGTTCCAGGTGGTTCATGTCACTGATGTTTTTTTTCACACAAAACCTGAAAAAAGTTTTTTTGTTTCAATCGGTTGACCACGGAGTTTCAATCAAGGTGGTGCGTTGCACCATACGGAAGGCAATATATATATATATATATACCTGAACCTGAACATATACTGTAGTAGCACCCGGGTAAACTAACGTAGCAGTGGAACATGGATTCTCTGAAGATGTATTTCCTATCCAGAACGGGGCTATTCCATTGCGATTTTAGTTTTCCTGAGGTTAAGTGGAAAATCAATTGCCAATTGGGTGATTGTATGCTACAACGGCCAACCAGAAGCCGAAAAATCCATTGATGATAGGAATCCTTATTGTAATCCCTATCACCAGGGGTGGGATTTAACCCAAAAAAAGCAAAACTAGCAACCTGAAAATCGACCGCTTCCCCTGAAACGCGAAAATTCTCAAAAGCCAAACCAAAAAAGACACCATTGATATTATCTTAGTCTTCGTGTCATACCGTGTGGGGACCGGTGTGAAAGGACCCACAAACATCTCCTAAATCTTGGCCTTTATGGGGTCCAAGCACCGATCCTCACAATGTACTTGAAGAATTTTGGAAGACAAGCTAGGTGGTGGTTTCATTTTTTTTACCTGAGGAAATGATCCAATTTGTCAAATATCGTGCAAAGGGGGCTAGGTTACACAACCGCAACCAGGATTTTATGGGATGTAACGCAACTAGACGATGTTTGTTTTCGTCGCTCACTTAAGAAAAAACATAAGTCTCCAGACTCCAAAGGTCTGAAATGTCGAGGGTCATTGAATTACTCATCTTGGGTTGGTGGTGATGTCATGATTGCGCAAGTTTTTGTTGAATCAACCATCAACAGGCATCCTGGAACTAGAACTCTAAACCAAAAACCGTTGGTTAAACCAGGGGACATTAACTTACCCATATCGGGAAGGATCAAACAAATGCAAATCTGTGGTAATTTGGGGGTTGATTTCCCTCAAAAATGGTGCATTGTTTGGGTTGCTAATTCATCATGACCACCCTGGACCCTGACACGTTTTTTTAGCGCCGATGCACCTCTCCGGGAATTTCGTTATCGAGGCCAGAAGTGGATATCTTTCAAAGCAACCAACGCGACCGGTGGGGAAACCCACACCGCGCCCGCGCGGAAAGCGGTCGGATTTTTTGTGGCGGTCGGATAGTTATCAAAGACAAAACGCCGAGGTTCGGAAACACCTTCGGAAAACACTTTCAAGGGGATTTTTTTTTTTCGGAAAAAATGAGCGTTGAAACATGTTTTTTTTTCAATGCAAGAATAACGTGCTTGATATATTTACATGTTTGTTTACATTTTTTTGTTTCAATTTGCATGTTTGTTTAATTCCACGAGCTGCATGTTTAATTCATTAAAATGAAGATTTCCGACAACTGATAACAATGAATTTTCGTCGATAGAATGATACCAACTTCCAACTCCAAAACCCTCAAGACAATGGCTATAGTTTAATAGGAACCTTAGTTTTTTGTTTGTTTGGAGCTGGTAATTAAGAGGTAATTTTGAGAAAAAAGATGCCAAAGAGTCAGGTCGAAACCTCTTCGTTTCTTCCCGGTTTCGGGTCCGGGTGGGCTTTTCTATGATCCCAATTTCATGAAGCCTTTGGAATTTATGAAACCTTCCATTTTGGTTGTAAGGGATTTATGAAACCTTCAATGGTCAGCTCGGGGGTAGATCCAAGTGGGGGCCATATGACTGGATCATTTCATCCTGGTACCCTAAACAACCATTTTTTAATGGATGTTTGGTGAAACAACCATTTTTTATGTAATGATTTGGAATCATCCAGTTGAAACAACCATAAAAAACTGGTTGTTTGGAGTTCCAGGATGCTACCATATGCTAACCATTACCACTGAAACGACCGAAACGACGACCAGAATCGAAGAAAGCTCCAGACACATGACCCCCTTGGCTTTGCTTGACCGAAACGGAAAAAGGAGCATGCAAGTTATAGATGGAGTTATGACCCCTGCAGATGGGTTTTAGATAAATGGGTAACAGGGTTAGAACACCTACTTTTTTCGGGTTATAAGTTTACAACGATCGTAGGTCCCACCTTGTGACTTGACAATCATTCGAAACTGATGACGTTTTCACCCTGGAAGTCTCGCCAAAAACCCAAGGGTTCACACTGACTGGTCGACTTGGATTCCGGGAATCCTCGCAAATGGTCGACTCCGAGGTCTCCTCAAAAAATCGTGGAAAAACGAACTCTTTTTCGACCTAACAACAGCGTGTCACGGAAAGCTTTTGAAAAACCCAGATCTCAGATGTCCTGGTGATTTTTTGGTAGGGCAAGAAGTCCCACCATTTTTTTTTCCTTGCCATCAACCTTTCTGCGGGTGAGCCACAAACAGGGCTCGGAGGTTACTAATATGAGCAGTGACCAGTGACCGACCCTGGTCATGTAGGGCCTGTAGGGGATGAGCCTTACTACTGCAATGCAGTTCAATGGGTGTTTCCTTAAATGGTGGTACCCCCATTTCACACTCCAAGTTTTGATCATTTTTAGTAGGAAAACAAACCAATAGTTGTTGTGTACCAGCATTTTAGGAAACTCCCATATAGGGATTATTTCATAAGACCCTTTTTTCCAGGTTCCCGGAAACTCCAAGCAGTCAGCAGAAATGGAAGCCGTGAGTTTTGGCTTCCGAAGGTGGTTCAACAAAAAATACCTGGGTAAAACTTCCAGCTTTCATGTTTTCAGCTTTCTGCCTTAAAAAATTGGTAGATTTTCTTTTTGTAAATTGGTAGGATACCAACTTTTTTTTGCAGATCCTTGGTTTTGGAAGATCCAGGTTTTTCCGCAAACTTTGGGGATTTGGAAGTTTTTTCATGATGAAGCACTCAGGTTGGGCTGTGGAAAATTGGCGGCACTCAACCAGGCGCATGGAAAAACCATGCCTTTTGGTGGTGGTTTCATAATAATAGGGTTTTTCACTGGTGGTTGGACCTGGATTGACCCGTAGGTTTTTTACATGAGAAAAAACCAACGGGTTGCTTAGAATTGCAGCAAGGGGGGATGAAAATCTAAGGCAGTTACCCTTCTGTACTACCCAGTCAAAAATGGGGGGATTTTTTCATAAAGCCATGAAATAAGGGATGCCTTTTTGAACCAACCAGGATTCAATGGAAAGTTTCCTAATTTTTTTTTGGTGTTTTCGTGGCTCTTTCATGTTTCATTCGTTGATCGATGGTTCTTTTCGGATTTTTTGCCCCCAAACTTGGGGTTTTTACTAATATGATCCATCACCCTCATGGGCCGACGTTGGGAGTGCCCTGGAGTTTTTTGGTATGCGCAGGTTTAAAACCATCATCTATACTCAGATACTCTCCCTAAAACTAAAAAGTGAAAGCGCTGAAAAATTTGCGGCGTTTCCACCAACGGAGGTAGTAGTCTTCCAGGGGCTTTCGCTGTATAGTTTCAGGGAGTGTAGTTGTTAGAATCCCACCATCGATGTCTTTTTCGGGTACTGCCTAGCAGATCGATGGTGGGGTGATATAATATATATATATATAGATTCTTTCACCTTTAAAAAGGGGATCCTTGTAAAAACTCACCACATCTTCAAAATATTTAGACCCTTAGCTCGGGGTCGACCATAATCACCAAAATTTTCCAAGAGAAAATCGGGTCCCTAAAATTTTTTTTTCCAGGTTACTGTCCATTTATGATTCGCAAGGTTTCTCCAATTGTTTAGGGTTGTTTGGAGTGATTACCCATAGTATCCATGTATGGTATATTTAGCTACATTTACCTTAAAAATCAACCAAATGTAGGTATATATACCATACATGGATCCTGTGGGTTATGGCAAACCCCGTAGCTACTCACCTGATCCTTACCGACTCCTAACTGATCGGCGGACCGGAATTTGTCGATGGCGACCGGAGCTTTGAAGTCTGATACTTTATATACTTATACTACCTTTGAAAACCCCAAAACTCCCGTGTTTTAACCGTGGAATTGTTTAGACCCTAAACGTATGGGTTATAACTTTATAACCATGAAAAATGAAGGTTTTTTGGTTTCCATGATTCCATGATATCCATTCACTGAGTTATTCATGGCCAATCAACCAATTCCCCACGCATAACCTACCCCTCCAAAAAAAAGGCCTTTATTAACCCGCATTATCCATTGGTTTCCCTTAATAAGGCCGGCTATTCAACCGTTATTTCTGAGGGGGTACGTTAGGGCAGGTAGGGGAATTATCGCCTTCTAACATCGCTGATGTTTTGGAACTTTTTCCAAGCATCGAAATAAGTAAATCCAAGAATTGCCGAGTTGTTTCTCATGAGTTTCTATGTTTTACAAGCAGTTTTTCATCGTGTTCAAATCGCACAAGCATGGAACAGGCAAATTACCGATTAGTTAACCAACTATTTGTGTGAACATCTCAAGTTCTATATGTTCAAAGGTGGATTGTAGTGACCTTCATTCAGTGAAGGGTGCTACTGTTGATGGTTCAGTCCTGCAAACCAGTTGAGGTTGGTAGTTTATCCCATTATTTGCAAGGTTTTGTACATCCCGGGTGGTTGTTTGGGATTTCTGAACCATCAACAGTAGGGTAGGTAGTTTCGTTTATATCCATGAAGCCTCTTTGTAAATGGGGCAATCCTTCTAACATGCCCTAAACAAAAATCCGTTACGTGGCCGTGTAGGTACCCCAACTCTTAAATGCAGAAAATTCACATTTTTGGAAGCCTACGAAATCCCATCAAAAATGGAGATTTTCTGTGATTTTTGTTGTACGTCCTGGAATTCGTTAACGGGGGTTCTTACCCCCCCAAAAATGAGGAGTTTTGGTTCAAATGATTTTCTGGGATTTATTTCAAAGGGTGGACTGTTAGGTAAAAACCAGCCCGAAAAATTTGTATGGGCTGGGTGGACACCCAATTTGTATCTCTGATTTTGCTGTCCCTAATTTTCGAGCCCTGCAAAGGTATTTCCAGGCTTAGCTTATACTGCTTTGACTGCTTGAAGCTGAATAGCAACTTCCCAAAGAAGCAGCCAACTTGGACCCTTTTATAGAGAGAGGTAAATTAAAGAGTCAAACGCAGGGGGTGTATTTTGGGGTCCTCAAAAGTCCGCCGGGTTTTCAGTCGGCGTCAACACTCTCTCAAGGTTGATGTGATTGGACTCGTGGTTTCGATCCCATCCTTCCTTGGATATGCCCTGGATTCCTTTATGTTTTATACATTCGGCTTCCCCCGAAAAAAAAAAAACAAGAATGACATGTACAGTAAGATATTAGGTACTTGTAAGATTCTGAAGTGTAAAAAACAGGTGGAAACAACTGAAGGAGTTAACGTCCAATGTTTTTTTTCTTTTTGACAAGAAGCAGCGACAACTGGGCCAAACGCCGGGAGGCGGTGTTTCGTGACGTTGCCTATGTGTCTTTGCCGGAGGTGGGATGCATAGGAAGTGATGGATGTCAGTGATTGGATGTCATGGGTTCCCATGACGACATCCCCCCATGTTCCCTGAAAAAAGCTAAGCCTAAAAAAATCGATGATCAAGAAAGTAGTAATCACCCTGTTCAAAATATTGAACCAAATTTAGAACTATATCATTAGAACCTAACAATGACACTAATGACACTAATGATGCTAATTTTCGAATATCTGCAATGCACTCAAGCATGGAAGCATCAAATAAACATACTTATAGTTAATAATTTTAGAAATGGTGATTCAAGATTATTCTTAACTACGGATTTATTATCGAGAGGTATTGATATTCCACAAGTAAATATGGTTATAAACTATGATTTACCATATACCAAAGAAGTTTATGTTCATAGATTTGGTAGGTGTGGTAGATTTGATAAAAAGGGGTGTTGGTATTAGTATTGTCAAAAATACAGATATCAAAGATATGAGTTTTTTTTGTTCGTTTAAAAAATGAAAAAGGATTATATAAGAGTTCTCTTGTATTATAACTATTACCGTAGCCATTTTGGCTCAAGCATTCTTCGATCTTTGATCTTTTGCTTTCTCGCAATCCCATTCTCCTTGACTGAGCTAGAAATGGATATTGCAACTGCTCAACAGATGGTCCGCTTAGTTCCATCCTTAGATTGTTGTTGAAGCTCTTCGAACATTTTGGAAGATCTATGAATCTTTCGGATTTTCGGTGACGTACAAACTTGGGATGACCTTGAAGTTCATAAGGCACGGACCAAAGCCAAGTCGATACCTGAGCACCTGAAATCCTCCCACAAATGGAGGAAAGAACTTTTTAGATAGTCTCAGAGTGCATTGCTCGTGACACACTTTGACTTTGAGGCTGCTGGCGTGTGAAGGTGTACGGCACCAAGTAAAGAAAATCAAATTTGCAGTGCAACACTTGTAGACTTTCTGAAAAAACAGTCTTCTTTATAGATTATTTGTTGTGAAGAATTTCTCATACCTCACTTGTCTCACGAGTTCCCTATGTCATATTTCCACCCTAATTTGTAAGAATCCTTGCCACTCAGGAGCGTGCGAGACTGCAGGATCAGCTTAAGGAGGCCACCGTTTTGTAGCTTGAGGATTTTTTCATGGTTTGCGTTAGCGGTGACCGATATTTTTGTTTGCGGAGTGTTTCATTTTCCAGCTGATTTGAACTTCCCGGTATACTAGAGAGTAGTGAGTTTTCGATCCTAGGCGGAAGACATCTCATCTCAAAAGTCGGTCGATGTGAATTGGCTTTGACACAGGGTGTGAGTAGGAAAGAGATGGTGCCATTTTCCACTCCATCTTTTCTCAAAACGGCATACTCAATTGTCATGAAAATATCCGAGATTGTCGGCACTGTGGCAGACATTGAGGCAGATGCCAAAACGAGCATCAAAGCAAGAACTCTATTTGTACTTTCAGGATCACCCGGTGCAGATCGGGCAGCTGTGCCGTCGTCGGATTGCTTCGTGCGTGTCACAAAAAGAGAAGGCTAGTTTAAAGTAAGGCAAACCAACATATTTAGTTTAAAGTTCAAGACTTGGTCAACAAAACACTGGGAAGTGGGCCTCTCAACCCCAGTCACCAGCTGAAGTCCGTGTTTGAACGCCACTCTGGCTCGCAGTAAGGGACCGACAACACCTGAACCCCAAGGAGTTGTGAACTCAGAAGTGTGTGCCATTCAATGAGCTCCACGTCAAAACGACATCTTGAGGCAGAAATCTTTGGAGGCACTCTGTGGCGCCGACCTTGGTCATGACCAACCAAAATGTCCTTTATTCACGTGTTTTGTCTTGTTGCTGAAAATGAATGTCACAATGTTGTCAAAGAAGTGCAGTGGTGAATCACAGTGAAGTCAAAGTAAGTTTAGTAGCGATACGAAGCGGAAAGAACAGAGATCAAGGGAAGAACAAAAAAGTAGATTGAGAAAATTAGACCACCCTACGGGGTGGTTTTTTATGCGTAAAACAGGGCAAAACTCTCGCGAAATTTTTATTGTAGCCTTTTTCTTCAGTACTTAGCGTTTTCGCGCCCCCCGCCCCGCGAACGCACGAATCCCGGAATTTCCCATTATTCTTCGCTCCCCGCCTTGCGCTTCAAACGCTGCGTGGCGCCCATGCTTCGCAAAAATTTCCGTTCGCCAATTTTTCGCGGACCAAGTTGGACGAAGAAGGTTCCGGAGACAAACCGCGAATCCCGGGAATTTCCCATAACTTTTGGTTCCCCGCGTCGTGCTTCCAACGCTGCGTGGCGCCCATGCTTTGTGAAAATTTCTGGTTCCAAAATTTTCGCGGACCACCTTTCGAAGAAGAAGGTTCCAAAGACAACTTTGCAACAACAAAGTTCCCAAGACAACCCGCGAAGCCCGGAATTTCCCATTATTTCTGGCTCCCCGCGTCGTGCCTCAAATGCGTGGCGCCCATGCTTCGCAAAAATTTCCGTTCGCCAAATTTTCGCGGACCAAGTTGGACGAAGAAGATTCCCAAGACAACCCTCGAATCCCGGGAATTTACCACAATTTTTGGCTCCCCGCGTCGTGCTTCAAACGCTGCGTGGCGGCCATGCTTCGCAAAAATTTCCGTGACCCAAATTTTCGCGGACCGATTCCAAGGACGAACCGCGAATCCCGGGAATTTCCCACAACTTTTGGTTCCCCGCGTTGTGCTTCCAACCACAACTTTTGGTTCCCCACGTAAATATCAGAGAATCGAAATGTCTCGAGTTCCAAATATCTAGTGTAAAGACATGCATAGAAACAAACGTAAATATCAGAGAATCGAAACGTCTCGAGTTCCAAATATCTAGTGTAAAGACATGCATAGAAACAAACGTGACATGTGCACTCATTTGATTGAGGTTTGACTAATTTATTGTATATTACTGCTTGTTGTTGCATATGCCAAAATTTATTGACATGCCGGTGCGTGCATGACCTTGCCGTGACAGCTGTTCAAACGCAGGTTCGGTCGCAGTTCTTGTTGCAGCCATGTTGCCTCCTGTCAACAGTAGCATGGCCACCTTGGTCGCGTGGTCCGGTGCGCTGGTCGGCACCCAGCGGCGTGAGATCTCGCGGGCTAACATTATTCAGGATGGTGTCGTGCAGAGCTGGCTGACGGCGGTTCTGGACATGACCAAAAAACGGTGCGCGCCTCAGATTTTCAGCAGCACCAAGGGCATGCGACACTTTCAAAATAGTTTTTGTGATGTATCGAGGCGAGAGCGGCTGCATGCCGCCTATTGCCTTCGGGCAGTCGCATGGGTGGCACCCGGCATCCTCAACCGTGCTAGCACCCCTAGTACAGTGGGGACAGTGCTCGAAGCCGCCACTTGGCAGCGGTGATGTGAGCAGTACATGTTTTGGTTTTATGTTTCAGCCTTTCAGCTTGCATCTTTCCCTAGGCTATGATGCTGGGAAAAGCTGCCGGAGACGGTGATAACACGCTCGAGAACTTGGAGCAGCTGCTATATGCTGTAAACCTCCTCTCTTGCACCTCGGTCGCGCATTCTGTTTGCAGCGTGTGGTGTGCCTGGTGCGGTGCATGAAAGAAGCTTGTCGTTTCCGTCCTTCTCAGATCTGGTGACTTTTCCGGCATGCAATGATTGGGAAGCGACGCATGCTTCCGTGGAGGAAGAAAGTGAGCGATGCTAATGAGTGGTGCCAATCCGGCCCCTTGCATTTTTAGCGGACGCGTCCAGCACAGTTCCTTTGAAGAGGAAGTGCCGAACATTCGCCAGAGCAGTCTTTGCCATGGGGAGTACGTCTGAGTGGAGGCCTTCTCCCAGCTAGTAAGACGGCAAAAGCATGTCTCTGTATAACAACGTACAATCTTGAGTTGGCCCTGGTGTTCTTAGTATTCTGGTTCTCGAAACAAGTAAAACTTTCTGCCGTCGCGCATACAGCAATTGGTTCTGTGACGTTACAGCCTTTGGCCCCCGAAGTCGTGCAAAGAAAAATCCATGTTGACAGACAAACAGATCTTTTGTTTCACAGTTGCGGGCTCCTGAACAGCAAAGGCCGACCACGTTTCTCCTCGCCTGTAGGAGTTTGCAAATATATCCGCATTTGAATTTATAGTTATATATATATATATATTTATATAGAAGTATATGTACACATTCACGTATATAAATATTTTCAGCTACATATGATTATACTGTATTCTTGGAGAATCCTTGGTTTCCTCGTGTGTTTCGAATGTGGCCGAAAGGGACGCGAGCAGCAAACGCACAATCCGATTGGACGAAAAACAACACTGTTTTTTGGGTTGGCATGTGCGTTACTTGAAGCAACAGTGAACGTCCACACATATTGTTATTTCAAGCACGTCCAGCCTATGAGCCAGGCGCAAGCAGGTGCAGTGGTATCTTTGATTTTTTGAGGCAAGATCGAAATTGCGGTCGGAGTGTCAAATACGTCGCATCATCAAGCGCCTTCTCCAGGTTGGAACGCAAGCCTTCGAAGCTCGGAGGTGGTGTGCATAGGCGGCTATGTCGAAGAAACCTCTGTTAAGTCTAGCGATTTATTTCATACACATTGAATGTTGAGTCCACAAAAATTGTTCACCTTGAATATCCTGAGTTTGAGTGGACCACTTCGATTGGAGACAGCGTTTCCGTATATATCGACATAACAAATCATATGTCGATGTCTTATAAATAAAAATATATACACATTCGGAGCATGTTATGGAATTGCAGTGTAACTTCAACCAATGAACGCAACAAATAACACATCAAGCACGCGAGACTCTTTGCGCTGTCTTTTCATTTTTGTTTTGTGTGGCATCATGTTGTTGCCCTGTGCATTGCCAGGTAGTCTACCTCGAAGGCAACCGTCGTCTTAGGGGACCTCGAAGAGGCTTCCGGGCACGTGTCCCAAGTGATTGTTTCAAGATTCGTTTGTTTTTACTACATCGTTGACAGCAAAACACCACAGACAGGTAATAGTTTGACAAGTTCAGCCAATCTAGAACGTTCAAGCACGCGTGACCCTTTGGAGCTGTCTTTTTCATTCTTGTTTTATGTGGCGTCATGCTGTTGCTCTGTGCATTGCCAGGTACTGGACTTTGTAGGCAACCGTGGTCTAAGTGGACCTGAAGAGGCATCCGGGCAAGAAGCTTCCGGGCATGTGTCCCAAGTGTGCGTTTCAGGGTTCGTTTTACGAAATCGTTGAAGCAGCACAAACAGGAATAGTTGGACAAGTTGAGCCAACTTTGAAAATTCAAGCACGCGAGGCCCTTTGGAGTTGTCTTTTCTCGTTTCGAGTGGCATCATGCTGTTGCTCTGTGGATGGCCAGGTACTAAACATTGTAGGCAACCGTGGTTTAGTGGACCTGAGAAAGGCATCCGGGCAAGAGGCTTCCGAGCATGTGTCCCAAGTGTGTGTTTCAAGGTTCGTTTGTTTTTACGACCTTTTGGCAGCGAGACGAATGTTTTTACTACAGCGTTGACAGCAAAACACCACAAACAGGTAATAGTTTGACAAGTTCAGCCAACCTTGAACGTTCAAGCACGCGTGGCCCTTTGGAGCTGTCTTTTGATTCTTGTTTTGTGTGGCATCATGCTGTTGCTCTGTGGATTGCGAGGTACTAAACATTGTAGGCAACCGTGGTCTAAGTGGACCTGAAAGAGGCAACCGGGCAAGAGGCTTCCGGGCGTGTGTCCCAAGTCTGTGTTTCAAGGTTCGTTTGTTCTTACGACATCGTTGGCAGCAAATCACCACAAACAGGTAATAGTTTGACAAGTTGAGACAACTGTTTTGTTCTTGTTTGCCTCACGCACTGGTCTATGATTTGTTGGCTCCGTCCAACACAGCTGACTGACCCTGTTGACTTTACTGAACGTGAAACCATTGATTCGAACTTATGCCATGTGTGTGGCATCGCACATGAGTGCATCAGCGTGACACCCAAAAGCGGGGCAAGCACTTCCTAAAAACCTCTGCAAAAAGTATACTCAGAAACATGTAGTGTAGTTCGACCTTTAGACAGTTGATAGAAAGACGTGCAAAAGCGAGAAGCAAAGAGGAAAATGAGGATTGAGAAACTTTCACCACCCCACGGGGTGGATTTTATGCATAAAAGAAGGCGAAACTCTCGCGAAATTTTTAATTTAGCCTTTTTCTTCGGTACTTAGCGCGTTCGCGCCCGCGGCCCCACTTGAACGCTGGCTTCGTTGCGCTGCACCTGATTCTTGGCGCTGAAATGGCCGACATAGCCGCGGCCACCCAATGTGTGTTCATGATGCGCCGCCAGCTGGGCCTGACACTTGCAAGGGTATCAACAGAGGCTCGGGAAGCGACCTCTGGAAACTGGAGCAGCTTGGTGTTACTTTTGCCTGAACAAGTTACAAATTGCGTCAATTTCTGCAGTTGGTGTGTCAAGCGTCTGTTTTGACCAGAATCATTCTGGCAGTTGTAGGGGGCAAGGGCGTAGGTGGCCTTACCATGGCTTCATTAGGTCTTCTAATCTTGCGCAAACTTGTGACTGCTGTTCTATTCCGATTTCTTGCAAAGAATGCATAGTAGCTGGGTGAAGAAAGTGTAGATTGTCCAGATGGTAAACATGCTGGTCTGTATTTTGCTTTTGTGATTATATTTAGAGCATTCTTTTGTAGCCAAGGCAAATGTGGGACAAGAGATGCTTGTCTGCAAGAGATGCTTGTTGGGGTTACTTTTGCACAAAGTTGAAAAGCAAACTGCAAGAGATGCTTGGGGTTACTTTTGCACAAAGTTGTCCAACTATTTTTTTGGTACCTTGGAGTAGCATGGGTATTTTTTGGTTTCCATGATGCATTGGTGAATATTTGGTGGCAGACTCAGGGTGGCTCGGCCCGAGTCACCTGGCTGGGAATTGTGACTTTGGCATTGATTTCGCGACTGGAAACAAACCTGTGCACCGTGTGCACCCGTGATTGAAGTTTTTCTTTTCCTTGTTGCTCATGTTACCGGCTGCAATGAAGCAAATTGCGAATCCATGGCAGCGCCACCAGCCGGTTCCGAAGCGTTACTTGACCCAGCTTTGCCGAAGAAATCTTGTGCAAAGTCGCACGATCGCTGGCTTGCATCGCGTGATACAGACACTGGAGGAATGAGATTTGCTAGGTTTTGTTTGATTTGAAATTATTTCATTTGTCGTAATGCAAGGAAATCATGAATGCTGAACGACGCCAACCTTTGTTTCAGGTCTGGGGTTTGAGTTCATCAATATTGTTTCACAATGTTTGCATGGTTCTCAGGAATCGATGATACGATCCCCATCATCGAAAAGCGTTTGGAGCAATATGAACTGGAACGTCTTGGCCGTGTGTATAGGGATGAAGACATGTAATGCGCGCTTCGGTCCACATCAGCTAGCGGTTGCCCCAAGAACCTTTGCTCTTGATAGCTGCCACAATGTTTGCCATGCCCAAATGTGCCCAGCTTTGCTATTAGTGCATACAATGAGCTCATCCGCCCGCGCGCAACCGCTCGAAACCCCAACCCACTCACATACACTCGCAAGTATACCCCAGTCTTGGAACCAGGCGCTTCTCACATCCCGTCGCCCACCCATGACGAGATGTGTCGTCTTCACCGTCTTCACACGTCAACAACTTCCCCTTCCAAGCCACAGTCAGGTTTCACCGCCAGTTGGCTCTCGACCTGAGACGCCACTTCCACACACCCATGCCAGCAGCCGCCCTCAACATCAATGTGCACCAGCTTGACCGCAACTACAACAACAACGACACTAGCAACCTGCGGGTGTTAACTATCCAGCAACACATGCGACTCCACACTCCACCACTTCCACCCCGCCGCCCTTTTAGAAACGCATCTAGCCTATTTCTAATGGAACAACTATGTCTTTTTCTTTATTATTCGTTATGGGAAGCAACATTTAGTAATGAACGTGAAATGCTTACGAATTAGAGAAAAGTTTTGTACCTGCCAAGAAAAGTTAATAATGAAATACAGGAATAGGTAAAGGATAATTATTAGATATGAAGGTGGAGAGTTAATTATTCAAGTTTAAAAGAACGGAAATAAAATTACGTACAAGTAGTAGAATTACAGTCCAGCATACAGTTGCAATTAAGCTTTGATATATTGAATTTCAATTCAAGTTTGACGTATTAAAGGTTCATGGCCAGCCGCATGGCTTTTAGAAGATAATATATATCATTGGAGTAGATGTGGCGAAATTGATGTTGTGGAACATATCGGAAGAAAAACATTATATATTTTTGGAACTTGTCAAGGTTATTTCGAGGGAAGTAGCTATGGATCTGGTTCAAGAGTATTATGTTTTAACAGAACAAAGTAAAATTGACTGGCATAAGTATGCTATCAATTGGAACCTTGGAGAATTTGCATGGTATTTTGATGGAGAACCATATTATCGAAGGAAGTTTAAATAGAAACTTCCGACAATATGGACAGTTGAAAAGCAGATGCATAGCTCAGCAGTAGAGTCGCCAAGTCAGTCGACAAAAGATACAATAGCGCGAAAGTCAGAAGAAAGAAGATACATCCGCGCCAAATGTTAGAGAAGTCGCGAAATGCTGTGTTTTTTCAATGATTCGTGTGTCGGGTCAGTCGAAAAGTAGGCCTGTTAAAGCGGCGGGTGCGGAGG